>CM068383.1:53568219-54082296 GCA_034770075.1 Aralia elata
CAGGCAGCAGATTGCAGAGGATGTTGATGCTTCAGATCTATCCACCACTTTGTCCATCCTGCTTCAGCTAGTTTCAGATTCGTAGATTATTTTATTTCCTGCATAGACTATGTTAGTTTCATCGGTTATCGAAAGAGAAATCTTGTAATAAAATGACTTACATATATAGACATGCATTTAAATTTAGTCATTTTCCCTTTTCGTCGTATCATTGCCTTTCATTGGATCCTCATTTTATCCAGTTGACCACGATTTTGACATTTCGCCTTCTTTCTCTTCTCAAGTCTTGATGGAGATCTGACAGATATTGCCGTGCCCCTGTCGATTTCATCGGATGGGGTCTTAAATTTTGGATAACAATTTGGTTGGATCAGGGTTATGCGTACCCCTGTCGATTTCATCAGATGGGGTCTTAAATTTTGGATAATTGTTTGGTTGGATCAGGTTTTTGTCATTTGGGATGAAGCTGGTTAGGCGGCTGGTTTCGGGAAGGTTTTGTGGGTGTAGGAAGGTTTATCTGGCTGTTGAAAATTGGTTTTGTTTAGGGAAAGGATTATTTTTAAGGGATCGGACCGTGCCGTGATGGCTGCCTACGTACCCCCACAAGTTGGGAGATTAGGTCCTACGTAGTTCGTTTCTCAAAGAAAAAAGGAGAAATCGATTATTCAAGCGTAGAACCGCTTCACCGAGTCGGAATTGAGGGGTTGTGGAAATACTTCACCATCCATTTCTTGCAATATGAGGGCTCCTCCGGATAGCACTTTCTTAATCACAAATGGTCCTTCCCAGTTCGGGGCGAACTTCCCCTTGGCTTCGTCTTGACAAGGCATGACTCTTTTTAGCACCAAATCATTTTCCTTGAACTTCCGAGGTCTTATCCTTTTGTCATATGATCGAGAGATCCTTTGTTGATATAACTGACCGTGCCAAACATCAGCCACCCTCCTTTCATCAATTAGGGCCAATTGGTCGTATCGACTTTGCATCCAATCCTCCTCGCTTATCTGAGCATCGATCATTATTCTGAGGGATGCCATCTCAACCTCAATTGGCAGAACGACCTCCATTCCATACACCAAAGCATAAGGGGTTGCCCCTGTGGAAGTACGCGTTGACGTTCGGTATGCCAGCAGGGTGAGGGGTAGCAGATCCGGCCATCCCGGATGATTAGCAGACATTTTCGCCATGATCTTCTTGATGTTCTTATTTGCAGCCTCCACTGCCCCATTCATCTTAGGACGGTAAATGACGGAATTGAGGTGTTTGATCTTAAACTGGTCGCACAATCCCTTCATGAGGGCGTTGTTCAAATTCTTGGCATTGTCGGAGACCAAGACCTCATGTTGCCCGTATCGACAAATGACATTATTCCAGATGAAACCGACGATGACCTCCTGAGTTACTTTGGGGAAAGAAGCTGCTTCTACCCATTTGGTGAAGTAATCGATCATGACAAAAATGAATCGGTGTCCGTTGCTTGCTTTGGGCTCTATTGGTCCGATTACATCCATTCCCCACATTGAAAATGGCCACGGGGAGGTCATACAGTGCAGTTCATTGGGAGGCGTATGGATCACATTACCGTGCGCCTGGCATTGGTAACACCGTTTGACATGATCGTCGCAGTCGGCTTTTAGTGTTAACCAATAATGCCCCGTCCTCAAGATCTTTTTGGCCAGCATCGGTCCACTCATGTGTGGCCCACACACTCCACCATGTATTTCGTTCATAATCCTTTGGGCCTGCGTCTCATCTACGCATTGCAGCAGTCCCAACCCAGCATCCCTCTTGTAGAGTGAATCCCCACTCAAGTAAAACTTCATTGCCATCTTTTGAATTCTCATCTTCTCAGCTCGGCTTTCCTGGTCGGGAATGGATCTATCCCTCAGATATTCCCTTATGTCATGATACCAAGGCTGCCTTGGCATAACCATCTCATCTGATAATACTGCAACATGTTCCTCGTATGCCGGGGCATTCCGCACCGCTATTTTAATCTGTGGAACATCTTTTCTTTTGATTATATGGATCAAGGAGGCCAGAGTTGCCAATGCATCAGCAAAATCATTCCGTCCCCGGGGAATATGTCGGAAAGCGATACCTTCGAACTCTCGCATCAATTGGACAACACATCGGTGGTATGGAAGCAACCAGAGCTCCTTCGTGCTATACTCCCCGATCGCCTGTTTGATTACCAGTTCCGAATCCCCAAACACTGCTAATCTCTTTACTCCCATATCGCGGGCAAAACGGAGTCCCAATATACACCCCTCGTACTCAGCTGTATTGTTTGAATTACTGAACTGCAATTTAGTAGCCACAGGGTATTACTCTCCGGTGATAGGGACCAGTACTGCTCCGGCTCCTGCCCCTTCAGCATTCATGGCACCATCAAAATACATCTTCCAGAACTGCCCCTCGTCATCACATTTCGTGTGTGATACCCAAAATATATCTTCGCCCGGTAGAGGAGTTTCTAATGGCTCCATCCCCCCTGACGGCGTTTCCGCCAACTGATCCGCAATTCCCTGCCTTTTCATGGCTTTCTGAGTTACGTATACCATGTCGAACTGTTGTAAGATTAACTGCCATCTTGACAGTCGACAGTTCAGCCTGGGCCTCTCAAAGATATATTTTAAGGGATCCATCCTCGATATCAGGTATGTAGTATGCCCATGGAGGTAGTGCTGTAATCTCCCTGCAGCCCAGGCCAAAGCACAACAGGTCTTCTCGATGGGAGTGTAATTCTGTTCACATTGGCTAAATCTCTTGCTGAGGTAATAGATGGCCTGCTCTTTACCTGCCTCATTTTTCTGTCCCAACATACATCCCATCGCGATGGCATTGACCGATATATACATAAACAGAGGGATCCCGTCCTTCGGGGGTACCAGCACTGGTGCCTCTGTTAGTTGCTTTTTAATGGTCTGAAAAGCCTTCTGACATTGCTCATTCCATTCTTGGGAAGCATCTTTCCTTAACAGTTTGAAAATTGGCTCGCATGTAGTTGTCAAGTGGGATATAAAACGGCTGATGAAGTTTATTCTCCCCAGGAATCCTCTTATCTCCTTCTCTGTGTGAGGTGCCAGCATATCCACAATGACTTTAATCTTTGCTGGATCCAATTCAATGCCTCGGTCACTAACCAGGAATCCCAAGAGCTTACCCGACTGCACTCCGAAAGCACACTTTGCTGGATTGAGCTTCAAATTATACTTTCTGAGCCGATCGAATAGCTTTCTAAGATGGGTTATATGGTCAGATTCTACCCTTAACTTCACGATAATGTCATCCACATAGACCTCTATCTCCTTATGCATCATGTCGTGGAACAGGGCCATCATGGCTCTCTGATAAGTAGCCCCCGCGTTTGTGAGACCAAAAGCCAATCATCTATAGCAGAAGGTGCCCCAAGGGGTGATGAACGCGGTCTTTTCCCGATCTTCCTCCGCCACCATTATCTGATGATACCCCGCAAAGCAATCCACAAAAGAGTACATCTCGTACTGGGCTGTGTTATCCACCAGGATGTTTATGAAAGGCACCGGGAAGTTATCCTTGAGACTGGCCTTGTTTAGATCTCTGTAGTTTACACATACCCTCACCTTCCCTCCAGGTTTAGCCACTGGGACTACATTGGACAGCCATTCTGGGTAAGTGGACACCATAATGATTCCCGCCCTGAACTGCTTGATGATCTCTTCCTTCTCTTTTAAGCTCCACTCCGGTTTCAACTTTCTTAATTTTTGCTTGACAGGCATGAAACCCTCCTTGATGGGCAATCGGTGTACCACAATGTCGGTGGACAATCCGATCATATCCTCATGAGACCAGGCAAAGACATCCTCATATTGGTTTAGCAACTCGGTCATTTCAGCTTTTTGGCTAGGGGTAAGGTCCGTCCCTATCTTGAGCTCTTTTGGCTTGTCCGGGGTTCCGATATCTATGGTGATGGTTTGGTCTAAGTTGGGTTTGGGTTTATCCTCGACCCATCCTTTGATCTCATCAGGCGCGTCATCGTAATCTGTCTCGTCCTGCTCAATGCCCATCAAATCGAAATCCAGCTCAATGTCAAAATCATAATCAACATTCAAATTTGAAAGACTGTTTGTTAGGCAAGGATTACTCAAATTGGTACACCTGACATGAAACAAAATACTTGTCATATATAAGTTATTTTCCACAACGATCACATTTTCAGATAACATGAAGAAACGACATAATTATGCAAAATACAAAACAACAACAAAAAATAAACTTCTTCATCCTCCCATCCTCTAGGGTCGACCACCCTGATGTCGGGTTTTACCCTTGTTTGGATATCACTGGTTTCATGGTCCAGTTGTCGACGGTCAGGTCAAATGAAATGCGCTGGATAAAAGGTGGCTTTACATCGGACACTTCCCCGATGACTACGGCCACATCGCCTGAGTCTTTCTTCCTACCTTTTTCAGGAATAATTAGCCCTGCCCAATCGATGACAGGCACACTTTGTTGGGCTCCCGGTGGGGTGACAATATCCGTCCCCTCCTCATTGTTGGTTAATTGTCCGGGGATATAGCACCTGGTTTCAAACTTTTGCGCGACCTCTTGTAGAAAACTTTCCCTCTTGGTCGACTCGTCACTTGAGAGGATTAATTCCTCATCCCCTGCCCTAATCACAGGCTCGCTAGTCCCTCGTTCATTGTCAACCTTGGTCATTGGATTTCCGGCCAATCGAATTGGGGCCGCACCTTGACGGTGTCTCCGTGTTATGCCTCCATGATATCCCAACCCTGCTTTACCTATCTGATGGGGTAGTTGAATGGGCTCGGTGATTCCTTGGCTACTCTTTCCTAATCCTTGTCCAGGCTGGAATTTCATTTTCATCATTTCTTTTGCAACGAAGGTAAGTTCTGGAGAGACTTTAGGTTTCACGGCTGGGGCTCCCAGGCATCTGTAGTGGGGAGTGCTGATTTCCAGCGCCTAAAAACTGGCAGGTGTCGCCGACTCGTCCACATTAATCACTGGTAGGCCATTCCTGGGAGGAGAAGGGTCATCACATTCTGCCGAGATCGTTACCAGATTCCCATCGATGATTAGTTTGATTTGCTGGTGTAGAGTGGAAGGAACTGCCCCGACCATGTGTATCCACGGTCTCCCCAATAACAGGTACCGCAATGTCTAGGACTTGGAAAGAGATATCAAAAGTACAAGGTCCTATTTCCACCGGCAATTCTATCTCTCCAATTGTATCCCTCCGGGAACCATCGAAGGCTCGCACCACTACATGACTGGCCCGTAGGCGTTTGGGATTGATGTTCATCTTCTGCAATGTACTGAGGGGACAGATATTCAACGTCGATCCCCCATCAATCAGCACCCCATTCATGATATAACCCGAGGAGATTACCGCAATATGTAGCGGTTTTCGGTGCCCCCTTCCTTCCTTGGGGATGTCCTCATCTGCAAAGGATATTACATCACTCTCCAATAGATGGCCCACCAGATGGCCGAAACCTTCCTCACTAATTTCTTTGGGCACGTATGCCTCCTTCAGGACTTTCGCCAGGGTTTTGCAGTGATCATTGGATGATAACACCAAGTCCATGATTGATGTCAGGGTCGACTCCTCGCTTAATACCTGGATCCCTCTCGCTTCCGGATGATCCATCCTCTTCAAGAATTCTATGGCTTTCTCCTCGGAGATTTCTTCATTTTTCTTCTTTTGGCTCTCAAGGACACGCCAGGGAAGATATAAGGGGTTCCCCCTTGTTGTCACAGAAGCACAACTGGCCGCTTCCTCTGACACCCCCCCATAATTCCATGGTACCGTCTTTAGACCGCTGATAGGGATTTGTGGTCTCGCGGCAAAGATGAGGGGTCTCGGAGCCGTCAACTTGACAGGTCCCTTCGTGGTATTTCTACTTACACCCATCAACCTAATGGGCACTCCCCGTGCACTCCCGTGATTACTTATCATGTTGATCATTTCATCAATTTTCTTCACATAATTCAGCCTTGACGGCCCCTCGGCTTCACTGGCCTCCGCCATATTGACCCCCCCATCATGCCTTGGCAGGGGATTGATCTTAACATTTGGGGAGTCTGGCTGTTCCACCACAATTTCCCCACTATCAATCAAGTTCTGGATTCTGTGCTTCAACGTCTAACAGTCTTACGTATCATGACCAGGGGAACCTGAGTGGTATGCGCATCGCTTGCTTGGGTCAAACCTTCTTCCCTTTGGGTCACTTGGGGGTGCCAAATCGACTATCTTCTTTTGGGCTATCAATACCGCTAAGACCCGTTCAAGAGGCTCCCCGAGCGGGGTGAATACTTGATTTTGCGAGGCCTCAAATCTCCTTCGCCCCTCCGCCCTCTGATCAGTGAAGTTAGGCTGTCGGGATGGCCCCACTCTCTGCACCTGTACTGGAAGATGGTTTTCTGCCTTTCTAGATGAGCCCTGAAGGATGAGGGAAACATCCTCCTCTTTTTTCTTTTGCACCCTACGGGAAGTGCTGCCATAATTTCCACTATGTATTTGTTCTGCAACCGTTTCCAAAGCCGTGAAATCCCGAATCTTACCAGACTTCAGACCCATATCCACCATCTCTCCGTGTTTAATCATCTCGGCGAAAGGCCTACCAATCCCTGATATAACCCGCTCATAATACGGGGCCTCTTGAATATCTACGAAGGTCATCACCATCTCCGACTCGCTCATCGGGGGATTCACCTGTGCGGCCATACCCTTCCATCGTTGTGCATAATCCCTGAAGGATTCCCTGGGTTGCTTCTTAACTTTTGTCATTTGGTATCTATCAGGGGCCATTTGTGCCTGGAAGCTATACTGTGTTAAGAAGGTGTGGGCCAATTCCTCCCAATTGTGAATCCGGGCATTGTCAAGACGGGCATACCAGATTCTCGCTTCTCCTGTCAGGCTCTATTGGAAAAGTTGCATCCTTAGACCCTCGTCTTCTGCATAAGATCCCAACTCCCCAATGTAGATTTTCAGATGTGTATAAGGATCCCCCTTCCCATTGTATTTCTCAAATTCGGGGATTTTAAATTTCTCCGGGTATCTGGTTCCAGGGAAGACACAAAGATCTGAGTAGTTCACCCTGCCTAGGGACCCTATGCCCTTCATAGATTGGATAGTTTCCTCCATTTGTTTCATTTTCTTTCGCAGGTCATCAGTATCTCCCTCTTCCGGGATAGTAATTACTGTCTTGTTAGGTACGGGAATGGCCTTTGGGACGACTGGCTCGCCCTTAGGTTGGGGTGGATCCTCTTTAGGTGGATCCTGTCGAGGTATCAATTGTTCCCTCAGCATTATGGCCATTTCTAGCATCTGCTTCTTGAAGTCATCAAATTCCTCCCTAGATATGGAGCCAGGATTAGTAGGTGGGAGCTCAGCCATTTCAGATGTAGAGTTTTGGGCCCTTTTAGACTGCGAACGGGTTTGAGGAGCAATCCTACAAAAACAACGGTTCGAAGTTTAGTCCGGGGCAATGAAAGGATATGGATGCATGCAAAAGCTGTAACTTTTGTGTTTTGGGTTTTTTAATCTTTTTCTGCAAAACAGCATGTTAGTAGTCCCTTATTGCAATAATAATTGATAGGCATGACTTATTATGCTTCCCCAGTTGTTCCCTGCAAAACATAGAGGTTAGTAATCTTTTTTTTTGACAACATGGACGGCATATATGAATATTGAATGAGACCATGACATTTATACGTGCGAACGTAAAAGGGCATGAAGAGACTTTTCCTGCGTTGGGTTAATCTGAGGCTGACCTATCCTAGGGTTACTCTCACGGGCTTTTCGGCATGAAGGTCCCCAAATCTTCGCAATCTACTCGTCTGAGTCCTTTCGATTGGAGCGGATTTGGGTGGTGCGTTTCCTGAGCCATCTCCGGGGAGCAGCCCCTTCGAGTCCAGTAATAAGCAACCGACAGGTTCGCCTCAAGAGGAGGTACACTCTCAACATACATATACATTCATCGTCCTCACCGTATGCAAATGATTACTTTAAAGTAAAACAATACTATTCAAATCATTCATTTATTTGGCAAAACACACATTCACACAACAAAAGTAAAAAATCAAAATATCGCACATACACACATTTATGAATTTTTAAAGGATAGGATAGCATCAAGATTTGAACGCGGCTTAAGCCCTCTAATATCCCCAGCAGAGTCGCCAGCTGTCGACGCCGGGTTTTTCGTCTTTTCCAATTTTTAGCCTTTTGATTGATTTTTTGGAAAAGGTCGGCATTAATGTCGACGGGATTTTGAAAGATCATTTTTTATGATGAGCCAATTAACCAGAGTTGCCAGTTGGTATATTTGAAATGGATGTACCAACTCATCCGAGTTTTCGTTTTTTATAAATCGTTGGCCCATATGTGACTCCGAATTAATTGGTCTGCGAATCGAGATTCATAGAGTTCGGGGGCTTGCTTAAGCGAGGGGAAGGTGTTAGGCACCCCCCGACTTCCGTGAATGTGTGCGTGTGTGTGTGCCTAATGAATTGTTATGGTGAGTTTTGTATAAAAAGGAATTCTTTTTGATGTTTTATGAAAGCAACGTGTTTTATTTTGAGAGTGCTTTAGAATGTCTCTTGGCCTATTCGAGGAAGTTTCATTTCTTTATGAGAAAGGTTTGATTTTAATTGGCAAAAGCTATGAGATTTTTTCATTAAGTGTTGTTTTGACAAAACATGAATTTGTTAAACCTTAGCCAAAATAGGAATCGAGATTTATACGTTGCTTTCATAAATGATGGGCAATTTCTAGGATCTCTTTTGCCCTATGTATCAAGGTTTCGTAAAACGGTTATTTCTTTTTATAAAGCCATTTTTTCGTGACATTTGGAAACAACTTCTCTTTAGCTTTCTCGTAAAATAGGAATCGACTTTCATTAGCATTTCCAATTCTTAGCCTTGTGATGCTAATATCCTACCTTGATTGATTTTATAAAAATATTTATTGTTTTGGCTTTGAAATCTTTTGTTTGGTGTTACAAATCAAATTAAATATCAAAACGCGTAGGGGGCTATTCACGGGCATGTAAGCCATCAAAATATCCCCGAACGCCAACAATCACATATTTCACTACTACGGGGCCTTAAACCCGATTCTCGCCTTAGCGTCGTTTTAAGGCCCGACGATTACATGTTACAAAAACGAGCACCTTGAATCTATTACATACATCGAAACGTCCATCATCGGATTTGGACCACGGGGTCGCGTTCCTAGGCTCACACCTGAGATTACCACATGCCCGCAAAATGAATACTACGAAACTAACCAACACGGATTTGCCTAATACACCATGATATCCGAAAATGATAATCTAAATAGATTACACCCAATAAATCACCATAAACAAGCTAGAAATTTCACCAATTGGATATCCTCGGGTTATTAGGAAGAATTTTATTCCGATGGAACCCTCACTAATAATCCCTAATCCATTATCCCACCATAAATTACATGAAAACTACATTTAATTTAACCAAACAATATGATATAAATTACTATAACAAAAGGGAATTTTCACCTTGCAAATGATCTCAAATGGATGTAAACTTGTGTATTTGAGTAGGATAAGAAGTATATTTGATACAATCAAAATCAAAAGAGTATAAATCCTCTCTTTTTTTCTCTCTTTTCTTCCTATTTGGTTGCAAAATTTGCTATTTTCTCTTCTATTTCCGTGCTTTGCTGCTGCTGAAATCTCTTCTTCTCTCAATATCCTCAACCTCCTGTATGCTGAAGTAGAAATAAGCTGAAATAGGCTGGCTGGCCGCCTGCCTTCCACTCACCTGGTTTCGAGTTCCGTGTTTTCAAAAGGGGCACTTATTAGCCGCAGATCAATCCGCGGCTGGACGGTTTGACTTTCTCGATTTTCGTGCCACGCCTCGACTTTCGTGTCGTAACGTCGGTTTTCGCTGATAGGCTTGTATTTTGCAGTCCGAAAATTTCCGGGAGACGTGCCACCCCATTCGGGAATGCTCGTTTCGGACGGCCTTATTGTCACGTCAGCTTTGGTCGCCAATCATCGCGGTGGTGTTGAGCGTTCGCACTTGTGCCCATTCCTTTGCTCTCGCAAGCCGGTTCAATTGACGATTTTTCCCTCCTGTCACGGTTAGTATAGGGAACGTAAAATTTGGGTGTCTACAGCAGTGAGAACAATTCTCAAATTCCTTAACCGGTCCGTGTAATTCGGTCCGGTCAGTTTGTTAGCATCAAGTATGCTACGCAGTGATAGTGAGTTTGACATTTTTAAATTCTGCATGTGAAATAGACAATATTTTAGCATACATTCATTTAATTAATTACCAAAATAAATTAGGTCTTTATTTTTAAATTGGTATCTCCCACTTTTTTATCAAGCTATATTACCCTCAATATATAGTTCGGCAAATCTAATTAAAGATTTGCTAGTGAGAATAAGGATCTCATTTCAAATGTATATAGCCTTGTGTGACACAACAAACCACATATAAATAAATAGGTAGACAACTATTGTCAATTACATCACTATGTAACTCCTTGTATTTTGCCTCTTAGATTATTTTGATCAAGTGTGATACATCCGAATCAAAATTATCCAAGTTAAGTCCAACCTAGCACTTCCATATATTCGAAAGAAAAATACTGTCCTTGTGTGACACAACAAAACAACATCGTTCAGTCTATTTATAAGCATCAAATGTGATAAAGCAACATCTTAAATATTTAATACTTGTCTTGTGTGACACAACAAACTCATATTAAATATTTAATACTCTATCGCTTTACCATGCTAGAAGGCGACGTTCGATATTCCAAATATCTTTGAACGCTTGGGACTTAATATAATTTCTTTGAGGGGTTTGTAATTATTAGTCTCATCTTGTTTAGCGCGCGCACACACACACACACACACATATATATATAATACGCGTCATATTATTTAACATGCGAAGTATGTTGTATAATATATATATATATATAGAGTAAACATGCACATATAGAATACTATATCCTACCCGGATTGATTATGGACTTTTATTCTAGTTTGGTTCACTAGAGCCACCAACTGAACCAAAAGGTCAAACCTAGGGTGCAAGAATTAAATTTAAATATAACTATTATATTTAAACCCGGACTCCATTACAAACGGGTCTTCAAGCGCTCCTTGCTCCTTGGTCTCCAATTCTTCAAAATAATTCTAACTAATCCTATTACATGAACTATTTATTATAATAGAAACCTTGATCAGCAGTCAAGGGGAAGTACATAGGAGGGAGATAGAATTTACATTAAGAAAAATTAGAGAAGACGAGGTACGCAGACCCCATTTATAAAACTCATTCATTCAAGCATCCTCTAAAATAATTCCAATCACACATTGGTCAATAGTCCATAATCAATCCCTATTTATTATCATACATATCTCCATATGCATCAATAAATAATATTCATCTCATGAATAATAAAACCATTCCATATATGCATTGATATCAATTAATGGGCAAACGTTTTGCTAATATTTAGTTTTTGAAATAAAATAAACTCTTTTATTTTAATCAAAAAACCAAATCCAAATTAAACTCCTTTAATTTTTAGCAACCTGAAATCCTATTCCAGATAAAATAAACATCTTTATTTTAAACTTTTATCAATTAAATAAACTATTTATTTTAATTGAAGGAAAAAATAATTTTTCAAAACCTGCAGATCGGCGCGGCCGCGCTCCAAATTGAACTACGAGCGGCGCGGCCGCGCTGCACCCCTAGAAACGTTTTATGGGTTCAGGCATGGCCGCGCTCCAGAATGAACTGGAAGCGGCACTGCCGCGCCGCGATGCAGATTCAGGAAACATTTTCTGCCCAAAATCTAATCGTATCGCATATCAATTCATACATGGAATCATCAAAATCAATAATTAACACAAGGATTAAGCTCTAATGCCACTGTTAGGTTTGTATATAACACGAACATGCAATCAAATTACATAAATAAAGCGGAAGCGTGATAAAACGGATTTTAAAATTTTAATACAAACCATCACCATGATCTATCCTTGTGTTCAATTATCAATTAAACGAAAGAGAAAGAGAATAAGAATTATACCCTCGTAGATCAAAGCTTCCTCGGGTACAAGTTTAACTCCTAGTCCTTCGTGTTCTCCTCGAATTCTACCGATGAGATTATTTCCTTTGATCAAAGTTAGCCACCCAATTGTTTGGCCTCTAGAGGTGATCCGCCAAGGAAGAATAGGTATTCAAGAAGTTGGTTGTTGGTAAAACCCTAGTTTCTATCTCTATAGAAATTGTAAGTACGCTCCACAATCTAATGCAAGAGTATGTAACCCTAATCTATGATAAGACTCCTCTTATTTATAGATGTAGGAAAACCCTTCCCTAAACTATTTAGGATTAGGGTTTCTATTATAATTAAACTACTTTAATTAATTATGCTCCTAATCCAATTAGGAATTCATGAGAGAGTACTTCTATTAATTAATTCTCAATCCCTATTAGGAATTAAATAATAGTAATAGTAATAGTAATAATAAGACTCCTCTTATTAATTTATATTTAATATTTTTAAAATATTAAATAATAAATATTAAGCTATTTAATTTATTCTATCTCCATAGACTAAATTAAATACACTTAACTTATTATTACAATTATGTCATTTACTTCTTAAATAAATATTTTTCTTTTTGCGGTGTGACCCTTTAGGTTCTTCATATTAAACCGGTTATGAATAAATCAATTAGAACAATTCTAATTATATTTAAATAAATAAATTAAACTATTTAATTCATTTGAATAAATAATATTTATTCTACAATAAAGGTAAGCCCCATTAGCGATCAACGACTCTCCATATAATATAGATTTCAACATTAATCACAAAAGAACCTTTCAGTGCATAGTTACCGTACAGTTCAATCCTTCTACCATACAATGTCCCAATTAAATATAAGACATGGAATTATTGTTAAGTCTTATTTTATTTAATTATATGTATTTTGATTTCCAAATGCACAACTCTAAATAATGCAAATTAGAAACTCCTTTCTAATTTCATTCGACCTTGGCCAAGGACTACTAAGTTATCATTTATCGAATCACATAGGACATTTACATCTTTTACTAGACGTGGTAGATCTGATCATTCACCTATCTCCATGTACAACTTATTATACCTAAACATACCCTTTGATATACCCTAAAGGTCTTAAGGGATATGTCAAAGTATAACTCATCATACACAAGATACTATGATGATCTCAAGTCCAAGGATCACTTGTACTATTATCACTAGAGGAATTTCTATTGACAGACAAGTAAAACTCCATTAGGTATTCCTTAGCGAGCCACGTTCAGTATACTTATTCTCCAATAAGCACCTACATACTTGCTTTAGTATCTCTACACAAATGATTATGAGATCAATCATCCTCTTCCTAAGAGCAAGCAACGTATGTACTAATCTATCCGGATTCACTAATCCCCTTTTTAGTAATCCAACGCTTAGGAACGATCTTAGTTTGTGAGCTATCTAGAATTTAGATCTCATTAGCATGATCACTCATGATTCTAAAAGCATTGCTCACAACTATGGGTTTATCACATTTAATATAATAGCACTATGTAGATAATGTAAAATGCCTTTTAAGAAAATCAATTCTTTTATTTAATAAATGAATAAGATTACAAAGTATATTACATCATATCAAATATGATTGGCTTGTGTGCATACTACTTTCAGCATTGTCGAGCTTGGAAGATATTTTCATTGAGGAGCTTAGATTGCAAGCTGCATTGTCGAGCTTGGAAGATATTTTCATTGAGGAGCTTAGATTGTAAGTAGCATTGTCGAGCTTGGAAGATATTTTCATTGAGGAGCTTAGAAGATAGGTTCAATTGCAAGCTGCATTGTCGAGCTTGGAAGATATTTTCATTGAGGAGCTTAGAAGATAAGTTCAATTGCAAACTGCATTGTCGAGCTTGGAAGATATTTTCATGAGGAGCTTAGAAGAATATTCTAAGAATATGCTAGGGTGCAAAGTGTAATAAGCTGAGCCCCTAACGTGCAATTAGTGAAATTTGGTTTTCCTATAAATAGCAAGCTCAGTTTATTCATTCCTTACTATTGTTCAAGAGCAATTCAAGAGCAAAAACACTCTATAATTATATTTTGAGATATTGTGAGACAAAAAAATTACTTTCGAAACATCGAAGCGCTACTCGATTGGAAGTAAAGCTAGCAACTATAAGAGGTATTACCCTAGTGGTTATTATTTTCATTCTTCTTTATATATTTAGTAAAAATATACTTTTACAAGTAGTTATAATGTCCAATTTATTTCTCTTATAAAGTTGAAATATACTTTTATCAGCAATTACTATGTCCGATTTTCTTCAAGTATTTAGTAAGAATATTTATTTTATAAGCAGTTATAATGTTAAAATTATCTCAAATATAATAGCCGAATATTCATTTTATAAGCAGTTATAATGCCCGATTTATTTCAAACATAGTAAACGAATATTCATTTTTGCAAGCAGTTATAATGCAGAATTTATTTTAAATATAATTGATGAATATTCATTTTATAAGAAGTTATAATGCTGAAATTATTTGATGTAAAGTAGAAGGAGTCTTAATTATAAGCGATTATAATAACCGAAATAAAAACTTAAAATAGTTATTTTTTAAACATTTAACTAGTTATGTACGCCGATAATCATATAGGATTTACAACAAAGGTTTAGACGTTATTGTAACGACCCCAAAATTCATACAGTTCAACTCTCAACATCGGTCGTTATCAATACATCGTCGTTCTGACTTTACAACAATATCCAGTATTAAACTTAATAAAAATGCGGAATAATTTAAACTTTTCTATTACAAATCATTCTCGATCCCAAAATTTTCAACCTTTACATCTAAATATCTTAGAATCATGCTAATATCATGGTTCGCCTTGTCGAACTTATTATAAAAGTTTACACTTCAATATAAACTTTACAACTCAACATAAATACATTTATCGAAAACTTAACATAATTCAAATAATAACTTCAACTAAAACATTTAATCTTCATGCATCATTTTGATCCATGTCATTTAGGTAGCACATAACGTTACCTTGTATCTTTAACCTGCAAAAGTGGTTATTTGCAAGAATGAGCTCGACAGCTCAGCAAAATCTAACAGTTTACATACATCACATAACACATAGATAACATGCTCATCATATACATCATAAACATTTGGCTAAACATATCATACATACTGTACATCAATTACCAAGTAATAAATTGAGTTCCATAACTCAATCAACATTTTAACTCAATGGACGTTGTCATAAATTGACTTTGTCATTTCATACATACAACACATAGAATACATCATGCTTTTACAACATAGATTTAAAATAATTAATCATTTAGTTCACATAACAAATAGGAACTGAAAGAGTTGCCTGGTTCGTAGATTACCAATTACCATAATTAGTCTATACTTATCTGCACTTCACGTATCCTACACGATATATAATCATGCACAACATTTATTAGTCACATAGCAACACTTAGAAAACAACCTACATATTCCATTTATAAGGTAGTAACAATGATTAGTTACAGTATTATAAACACTTCAAGGTTCATTCTCATCGAATTTCATTTTAATATCTCAATTGTCACCGGATAATCAATGGGTATATGCTTACCACCCATCACAATATCTTAATATTCATTTCATATATTAGTCTAAGCTTTACATATGTCTACGATAACATAACATGACCACAAAGAAATAAAAAAATTTTACTCTCTTCTTTTTACTCTTTTTTTTTGTTCCACCGCCGGGGCGGTGGTTTCCTTCACAATTTTCCCGCCGAGGCGAGGCTACCACCGGGGCGGTAGAAATCAGTTCATTATGGGCGCCGGGGCGAGGACATCGCCGGGGCGGCAACCTAAGTTCATTTACACTGCCGGGGCGGTGAGACCGCTGGGACGACAATCCAAGAGTAATTCCACCGCCGGGGCGGTGGACCCGAAACCAAACTTCTGCAGTTCGCGAAGAACACAGAAAAATGCAAAATTTGGCCAAAGTTTTTCATAATCCACTGATTTAATTACTACCCATACATCATATGTGCTATAAAACCAACACTCATTATAAACACCATGATTTAAACATCGTGAACAATCTAAATGATCAATTAAAGGTTAAAAATCCACTGTTTATGCTTCATATTTATATTTTGATACAATTAGCAAAATCAATCGCAGTGAACTCGTTTCTTAACCAATTTAATCCGTTCAACTTACGTTTTCTTCGTTTTTACATACATAAACATAATTAATTATCAATTTAACCGATTAATATAAAAAACAAGTATCAATTTCACACACTTAAGCCATATTCGTATATTACTACTCTGTAAATTCCAGAACTCTAATATAAACATGATTTCATGGAGTTAATTACTTTAAATCACATATAAATCATATAAAAAAACTGTTTATTCGTATAATTATCAAACTGTTTATGCTTTATATTTATATTTATACATGCTTACAAATATCTAACATCAATTCTATAAAAAAAAATTAGCCATAGAATTTAATTTACGAAGAACTCAAAAACGTACGTTCATGGAGAAATTAAAGAAAAACATAATTAAAAAATTTAATTTAAGGATTACCTTGATTAGTGCTTAGATTATGCAATAATTGAATAGATTTCTTTTCAATTCTTGATTCTTCTCCTTCCCTTCACAATTTTTCTCTCAATTTTTCTCTTTGAGTTCTCTAACTTGGTTTAACAAAATAATACGCACTAATAAACTGACAGAACATGGTGTCAGTTAATAACTGGCACCAACTCCCACTAAGGCCTCGTTTGGCTAATCATTTATTCTTCCTTTCTAATTTATTTTAATAACTTGCTTACAATATAGTTTAATGTCACCTAGTTAATCAACTAAATAATCTTATTAAAATCAATTAAATAAACTAGGATAATTCCACACTATATCATAGTCACATAATTAAAATTCTCATTTATCGATTATGACAAATTATTAAATTACTAACTAATTATTAAATTAATTAGAATAACATTATGCTTATTTAAATGATGCATTTAATCAAATAAGCTCAATTAAATACATACTTTGAATATAAAAATTCTCCACATTAATTTAACTAATGTAACACATATAATTAAATTAATCTACCACAAATTCATCAATTAATCAATTAATTCAATAATTAAATCATCAAAAAAATATTTATTTAATTCAATAAATATTTAAATTAAATTACAAAAAAAATCTCGTTCGTCACATATTTCCCCCTTAAAAGGATTCTGTCCCCAGAATCACGACTCAATTAATTCGTCTCGTTACATTCTCCCCCTTACAAAGATTTTGTCCTCAGAATCGCTATACATAGACTAAGTAAATAATTGAGGATAATCTTTCGTCATCTGATCTTCGAGTTCCCACGTAACTTCTTCAGCATTGTGGTTTCTCTTCTATATTCACATCAAATCACATATTTCACAACATATAACATCTATAAATATATATTCGAACCCGACAACTCTCGTAATAAGAATTTTATTAAACTCTCATTTAATAAGTACTGAAAATTCAGGTTGTCACATCCTTCCCTCCTTATAAGGATTCCGTCCTCGGAATCAACGAAACCTCCCTTACTCGATTTTTACTAGATCTCTTTCACAATTATCGTTGAGTAATTAATGCATTATCTTAGTGTAGGTTTTATTTCATCACCTTCACTTAAACTTGAAACACTTCGAGTATTATATATTCTTTAACCATTTAACGCATTCATTTCCTTTCTCTAAGGATCATTGCATAACATACTCGTTATAATCATAAAATATCCTGATTTAGCATCGTATAAATATTCGGAATATCATATTCACCTCTTCTTCTAAGAACTTTGTCCTCGAAATTTTGATTTACTAATATTTGTTCCCTCCATCTATCCAAATGGACTTTACGTTAATATCTACTTATTCATTGGGTTCTACAACCAAGTTCTTTTTCTAAGGATCTTTCTAAGATCATCGCATTCTTCACATCTTCCTCTTCTAAAAATTTCTCATCATTACTCATCATCAGCTAAATTTATCTCTTCCCTTTCTAGAATTTCATTCCTTTCTTGGATTTATTAAAGTTTGTTTAATTTACTCATCACCACATGCCGCATTCTACAACTTATCCCTTTCTAAGGAATATCTTCCTTTCCACTTCCACCTTTTAAAAGAAAAACAATCTTCCACAATTGTTCAATAATTGGGAAGCAGTATGAAAAATTCAGGAATTTAAAAGATTCATTCAAAAACTTTCAATATCATGTTGAGGAGTCGTAAAGACTTGAACCTTATCCTAGGTTAACAGATATTTCTATTATAATCTTTAACAGTCAAAAGACTATGGACCATCTCTTCTCGTACTCTAGGTGATCAGCCCTTCGTACTATGTATTGTGCACATACATATTAACGCTATTGCGTATCCCCTATTACAGGGTTGGTCCACCTCAGAATTAATACAAATTCCGCACCAGAACAATCTGGTTTGGCATAAATTCTCAAAGAATGCTTGAATCTTATAAAATATCTTTCAATAGTCGTCTAGCCGAATCAATTAGCTTAGACCTTGAGCAACAATTCAGACATCAGTCAAAACATTTTTAGCCAACTCAATTGGCATATATTTTCATAGCTTAACAGAAAAACCAAAATTCTTTTATGACGTCATGATACCGTATCATCTTAATAGTACGTTGAGGATGCCGTCATTTTAGGACTTTGTCATACTACATCATACCGTAGTGGGCTGACGATCCTTCGATCACATCCAACACTAGGTTCAATTGCATTGATGATTCCATCGTTCAAAATACATTTTGATAATTTCAAATCATTTTTGTCTAGCTGAAACAATTAGCATAGACATATGAATAACAACACCTTTTTAAAACTTATTGGCTCAAACATTAACCCAATATATTTTCGAGAACTGAAAATTACGAATATCAGCACGATGTCAATAAATTTTGAAAATCTAGCATAGCTAGAAGATTTAGAATCTGCATTTTCTCCATCAACTTCAATCTTTATTCCATTACTTCATTAATTAATCATTCTATCAATCTTCAATACCATCAATGCTATATACACCATAACTTTTCTATACCCAATATAGTTCATCAAACTTACCACACTTTGGAAGTTTAGGAACTTACCATAATCATATGGTTTTAGGAACTTATCCTAGTCAGACCAAAATCGTCCATTCGCTGAGGGGTTCCACCATACGATTATGAGTCACGAACTTACCATAAGTATGAGTTTTAAGAATCGTACCTAATCGTAATATTCTATAACTATCAAATATAAACATGAGAAAAGAATCATCTTCTCGTCATATGTATAGTGATAGCGCGATACCAACATTGCAATGAATTGTCAATATAGGAAGCTAAGCGGTTGTTACACCAAGCACAAATTCCCCGTCCATACAAGGAATTGTACAACTCAGCCACTAACATGAGTCCTCCATTGAAATTCCACCTAATTTCATCTTGCTCTTAACTTACTCTTTGCTTGATATGAATTCCTCGTATTTCATCATCCATAACTCCTCGTGAGTTACCTCGTACTATTTCATAGTACCATCTCTTTATAGCATCATTCTACAACTATTCAATCATTTAAGATCCTCTGACATTTTACAACTTTAGTAGATCACGTCGTGATCTTGTTCTATCATCAACTCTTCTTACGATTCTTTCTTATCTTATGATCGTCTCATCCTACGATCTTCTTTATTCTTCTCTTTAATCACGTTATCTTATGATTAATCAACTCAGGTGTTCCTTGTTCTTTTAGCTCTTCAGGTTCTTCTTTGAACCTAATCATTTTATCATAATCTTATCTCACATGAATTCTCTAAACTCTATTTGAGTTTATCCTTATCATTTATATAATTCTTATCTTATAGATATCGTCTATTTATTAACACCATCTTTATTACTGGAGTCAGGTAACTCCTGGCTCTCATCTTATATAACTCTTCAAGATTCTTCTTTGAATCTTCTTATTTTTATATTAATTCTTCCTTTAAGAATCTCTAACTTCATTCATATTATTCAATATTTTATTCGAGTTCACTTCGTGTCATTCACATCTTCTTCTTGTAACGTTTCTAGGACTTAACTCATCTCATGCATCTACCTATACGAAAAGAATCACTTCTTAATCATACGTATCCATAATTCTATACTCGGTACACATCAAGTCTGTAACAGTGTTCAGTACAACACCTGAGTGGTTTTCCATAAACAACTAACAAACTAGTCTCCGTCTCGTCTACACTATCTTGCACAGCAAGTTAGATCGGTTGTTAGTTCGTATCAACCTCCGCTCTCTTAGGAATTGTTTAGCCCAGATACCATACATCAACCATTATAGAATACGATTGCACCATAATGGTACTTAACTTATTATTCTTTAAACTCTATCATCTTCACCTCTCTTCTCTAAGGTTATAGCCTAAAGTACTCGTACCTAAGGTTTCAAACCTATCAGCTCTGATACCAACTGTAACGACCCCAAAATTCATACAGTTCAACTCTCAACATCGGTCGTTATCAATACATCGTCGTTCTGACTTTACAACAATATCTAGTATTAAACTTAATAAAAATGCGGAATAATTTAAACTTTTCTATTACAAATCATTCTCGATCCCAAAATTTTTAACCTTTAAATCTAAATATCTTAGAATCATGCTAATATCATGGTTCGCCTTGTCGAACTTATTATAAAAGTTTACACTTCAATATAAACTTTACAACTCAACATAAATACATTTATCGAAAACTTAACATAATTCAAATAATAACTTCAACTAAATAATTTAATCTTCATGCAACATTTTGATCCATGTCATTTGGGTAGCACATAACGTTACCTTGTATCTTTAACTTGTAAAAGTGATTATTTGCAAGAATGAGCTCGACAGCTCCGCAAAATCTAACAGTTTACATACATCACATAACACATAGATAACATGCTCATCATATACATCATAAACATTTGGCTAAACATATCATACATACTGTACATCAATTACCAAGTAATAAATTAAGTTCCATAACTCAATCAACATTTTAACTCAATGGACGTTGTCATAAATTGACTTTGTCATTTCATACATACAACACATAGAATACATCATGCTTTTACAACATAGATTTAAAATAATTAATCATTTAGTTCACATAACAAATAGGAACTGAAAGACTTGCCTGGTTCGTAGATTACCAATTACCATAATTAGCCTATACTTATCTGCACTTCACGTATCCTACACGATATATAATCATGCACAACATTTATTAGTCACATAGCAACACTTAGAAAACAACCTACATATTCCGTTTATAAGGTAGTAACAATGATTAGTTACAATATTATAATCACTTCAGGGTTCATTCTCATCCAATTTCATTTTAATATCTCAATTGTCACCGGATAATTAATGGTCATATACTTACCACCCATCACAATATCTTAATATTCATTTCATACATTAATCTAAGTTTTAAATATGTCTACGATAACATAACATGACCACAAAGAAAGAAGAAAATTTTTACTCTCGTCTTTTTACTTTTTTTTTTGTTCCACCGCCGGGGCGGTGGTTTCCTTCACAATTTTCCCGTCGGGCGAAGCTACCGCCGGGGCAGTAGAAATCAGTTCATTATGGGCGCCGGGGCGAGGACATCGCCGGGGCGGCAACCTAAGTTCATTTACACCGCCAGGGTGGTGAGACCGCTGGGGCAGCAATCCAAGAGTAATTCCACCGCCGGGGCGGTGGACCCGAAACCAAACTTCTGCAATTCGCGAAAAACACAGAAAAATGCCAAATTTGGCCAAAGTTTTTCATAATCCACTGATTTAATTACTATCCATGCATCATATGTGCTATAGAACCAACACTTATTATAAACACCATGATTTAAACATCATGAACAATCTAAATGATCAATTAAAGGCTAAAAATCCACTGTTTATGCTTTATATTTATATTTTGATACATTTAGCAAAATCAATCGCAGTGAACTCGTTTCTTAACCAATTTAATCTGTTCAACTTACGTTTTCTTCGGTTTTACATACATAAACATAATCAATTACAATTTAACTGATTAATATACAAAACAAGCATTAACGTCACACACTTAAGCCATATTCATATATAACTACTCTGTAAATTCTAGAACTCTAATATAAACATGATTTCATGGACTTAATTACTTTAAATCACATATAAATCATATAAAATACATTTATACATGCTTACAAACATCTAACATCAATTCTATAAAAACATTTAGCCATAGAATTTAATTTACAGAGAACTCAAAAACGTAAGTTCATGGAGAAATTAAAGAAAAACATAATTAAAGACTTTAATTTAAGGATTACCTTGATTAGTGCTTAGATTATGCAACAATTGAATATATTTCTTTTCAATTCTTGATTCTTCTCCTTCCTTTCACAATTTTTCTCTCAATTTTTCTCTGACTTGGTTTAACAAAATAATACGCACTAATAAACTGACAGACCATGATGTCAGTTAATAACTGGCACCAACTCCCACTAAGGCCTCGTTTGGCTAATCATTTATTCCTCCTTTCTAATTTATTTTAATAACTTGCTTACAATATAGGTTAATGTCACATAATTAATCAACTAAATAATCTTATTAAAATCAATTAAATAAACTAGCAGGATAATTCCAGACTAAATCACATAGTCACATAATTAAAATTCTCCACATTAATTTAACTAATGTGACACATATAATTAAATTAATCTACCACAAATTCATCAATTAATTAATTAATTCAATAATTAAATCATCAAAAAATATTTATTTAATTCAATAAATATTTAAATTAAATTACAAAAAAAATCTCGTTCGTCACAGTTACGTGAACTGTAAAAGATATACGATGCAAGTCTCCAAACCTTGTTACTTTTATGCAAGTATTATACATCTTGCTATCAATTATTGTGAAGTTATTGCTTGTTGATTCAGCATCTCTTGTTTAATTTGATATTGAACAATGTTTCTATGTTATGCAAGTTCTTTTAAACTTCTTTCTCTTTCGTTATGGATTCAAATTACAGACAAATGTGTCATCAATTATTGTCAAGTTATTGCTTCTTGATTCAGCATAACTTAAGAAATGAACTGTTATTCATATGGAATTGTTGTTGCTAACTGAAAGCATGAATTGTTGTGTCAAACCAAATTGTTTTAGTAAGACTTCCAAAACTGAGATGAATTACCCTTTTGAGGGTTATTACTCCTTTGAGGGTCATATATATGTCCAGTAAATCTCAACATAACGTGCAGTGGGCATGAATAGGATGATATGCATACACCTAGGATATTAAGGAAGGCTGATCCCCTTCAAAATATCCAAACCAAACATATTTCTAAGTCTTTATGACTGACAAAAATGGTTGATACGAATCAATAGAGGATATCAACCCTCAGTTAGGCAAAATCGTGAATTCTATTCCTTCAACTCAAAACTCATTGTGTTTATATTTCTAAACTTGCTGAGTTGTTTCATGCTCATTATTGCAAATAATTTCTATTTGCAGCTAAGGAAGTATTACCAGAGGAGTCTAACGGTAAAAGAGAAAGTTAAAGAAGAGTAGTTAAGTCAAGAAGGATATAATTATTGTTGTCTTCTTTTGATGTAATAGGAATGAGAATGTATTGTGTACTTTATATTTAAGTTCGTAGATGTCGAAGTCATTTAACTATGTTAGATTAACATTATTGGTGATGTCTAGAAAGTTCTAATGAGGAAAGGGGTTAGGTCATCTAATTGTGCGCCGTTTTAACGGAAAGCCCCCACTTTCCTGGGAACTGCCTGGTTGCTAATACTGCAAGTCTCGGATAGATAAATGGAGGTTTGTTTTTAAATCTTTCAGGACTTATGTTTAATAAGAACAAGTAACCTGGGAATGTTGTAACAATGAATAAATGATATTATAAATATTACCACTTTTTCGTATTATACTTTGATTATTAGAAGTCAAGATTTCTATAGTAGTAGGTAAAGGTTGTACAAGTCAGCACGAAGTTCGACCAAGCAAGTAGGTGGATTTCGGGACGTGACAACAACTCCTACTCCACTCTTCTACTTCAACAAGTAGGAAATTCACTATAAATTTGGTCACACAGACCATGACACTCTTGCCCTCTTCAAGCCCAACAGACTTGGATATTTAGTCCCTCAAACAAGGACACTCTTACCCTCTTTAAGTCCAGTAGACTTGGTATTTTAGTCACTAAGACAAGGACACTCTTGCCCTAATTCGGTTACTAAGACTGGGACACATTGGCCCCAATTTGTGTATGTTGATGTTTGTTGGAGGTGTTGCTGAGATGTCATTTGAACTCCTTTGTCTTTAGGTACTCAGCAGCTTGATATGATCATCCTTGAGATGTAGTTGAGTGTTGTAATGATGCTCGTCTTCTTTCTGGTACTCAACAACCCCATGTAATCATTCGTTGTACTGCTAAGCCTAGCACTTCAGCTCCTTCTTCTCCTTGGTATTTGATAGCTACTCGTGAAGGACTACTAAGATGACTGTAACACTCCTTCTATTTTGGTACTTAGTAGCTTCTTATGATTGATGTCAAGTTGGCGTTGACCCTTTCTTTCTTCTTGTTGTAATGAATGCGATTTTTGTGAATAAATAAAAATATTTATTGAATTATATAAATATTTTTATTAATTTATTTATGGAGTAAAATAAATAATTTATAAAGTTATGGTGAAAGAATTTATGTTAAATGTGATTTGATGTGATTATTCTAATTTAATTTAATAATTAAATTAGATGATTAAATGATTTATTTGAATAAAGGATTTATTTGAATAGGATAATTTATTTGGTGTTATTGTTATTGGTTAAATAGAATTATTAATTAAAGTTTAATTGAATTTATTTAATAATAAGTTTAATTAAATTAAAAGTCTGACAATTAAAACTATATAGTAAAATGGATTATTAAAATAAATGGAGAAAGGGTTTTATTTAGATAAACCAAACAAGGCCTTGTGACCCTTGGTTGGTAAAAAAATGGATTATTTTCTTTGGTTCAACCAAACAAAGCCTAACTCTTGATTTCTTTAACTGATTAACTTAAAAGCTAAGTACGTTAAAAAGATTGTCAGTTGTTTCTAAGCTTAAAGAAAAGAGAGCAGAGCTTTGAGAGTTTAGAGAAAATTGAGAGTTTGAGAGAATAGAGAGAAATTGAGAGTGAAGTTTGGAGATTGGAGAGAAGAATTCTAAAATCAAAGGAGAATTAATCAAGTTTTCTAAGCACTAGAAGGTATAATCTTTTTCTTCATTGTATTTCTTTTAATTTACTTTACTGTATATGAAGTTAGTTATTCAAAGCATGAATTACTTGGTTATAGTTGCTAGTAAGCATGTATTAGAGATTATGTGATGATTATAAATCAATTTGAATGAATTAATCCATGAAAGCATGTTTTAGAACGAAGTTTTTAGTTTTACAAAGTTTCACTTTCATGTATGGCATATATGTATAAAAATTGGTGCTCAAATTGATTATTAATCGGTAAATTGACATTTGATTATGATTATATAATGAAAAACGAAAAGAATGCAAGTAGAATGGATTAAAATGGTTGAAAGATGAATTCAAAGTGTTTGATTTCATTAAAATGGCCAAAATATGAATATTTTGTATAAACAGAGAATTTTGGGATTCTAATTGGTTGATTATGTGTAGTATAATGGCTAGAATGTTTAGATACATGTTGGGTAATTGTTTTCTAGCATGTTAGATGTCTGGGTGTGTTTAATTTGTGTGTTGGATGGTAGAATTCGAGAAATTTTGGCCTAAGTTTTCACTGGTTCGCGAACTGTAGGAGATGACTGCCGAGTCTCTCGCCCCGGCGGGAGAAATGAACTGGATTTCTCGCTCCGGCAAAGTCTCGCCCCGGCGAGAATATTGTTAAGAAAATTCTCGCCCCGACGAAGGATCAGTAACTGAAATTTTAAATTTTTATTTTTTCTTTGTGATTTTACTATGATGCTATAAACAAGTTTAAAATGTATATTAAGGCATAAAGTGACTAATGAAATACCACGATAGTTGTTAAGCAAGTACTTGTTGATTATCGAATGACAATCGAGATGTTACAATGAAATAGGATAAGATCGAATTTTAAAGTGTATATTGTTCTGTAACTAATTATTGTTACCATTTTATAATCGAAATGTATAGGTCGATTAAGGAACGTGAATTATTTAAATCTGTAATCTACGCACGAGGCAAGTTTTCCTTCCTTAAACTTGTTATTTCCATTGAGCAAGATTATTAGCCTTAGCTTATTGTTATTCAAGCAAGGTTGTTATCATGATTAAGTGCTGAAGCTTTGTTCCAGTTATTTGTTATTCGATTGTTGGTTGTTGTTCAAACTTCGAACATAATTTTTATTGTACAAACTTTATTAATGAATCAAATGCTTTAGTGACTAGCAAACCCTAATTGATTCAGCTAGTCCTTAGTTGATGAGCGTTCTAAAGACTTTGAATATTTTAAAACTGTTCCGAACCAAGTTCCTTTTGGTACGGATTCTGATGCTAAACTGAGATGAACAACCCTAATATAGGGGATTAATTATGCGACAGCGTTGAAATGTTTGTGCACAATACTTTGTACAAAGGGCTGATCCCCCTGAGTACGAGATGGATGGTCCATAGTCTATAAGACTGTTAAAGGTTACGGTAGAAATACTTATTGTGACGCCCCCAAATCCGTGTAACATCAAACACAGGATATGGTGCTCACGATACGTCAAACACCATCATCTAACTAAACAAGCTTCATAAATAATAGTAATATTTACAATAGTATTTGAATAAAATCCCAGGTTTACACAACCTTAAATAACCTTAAACTTAACTTAGCGTTTATCGCTACGATACATCAATGCGAAAATCTAAAACTATTACAAAAATAAACTTTTCAATTCTTCATCTTAGCTTTTCCCTTGTCCTTGCCCGAACCATCTGCTTTCTCACCCTTAACTGAAATGTTAAACAAGAATGAGCACAAGTTGCCCAACAAGTATGTAAAATAATATGATAATGAATATCAAGATTAAAATCATCTGTTTTGATATCTCTCCATAATCGAAAGAATAATCAAAAAGTAGTGTCGGATGTCAAAGATAAGAGTTCAAGAATTTCCAATGGCATACTAAGGGGTATAAGAACCTTGAACATTATTTTTAATTCTTCGAAAAGCATCAGAAGTTTTGACAATCAAATAGACTGTAAAACATTCTCCGCAAGTACTCCAGGTGATCAGCCTTTCGTACCCTACATTGTGCACAAGTATGAAATTTAAACGCGTAAGCGTAAATGGGACTATATACCCGACATCAGTTTTACCCCGTTATTCGGGTTGTTCATCTTAGTGTTCATGCGGGACCGCACCAAAACAATTTGGATTGGTAAACTTTAAGTAGCTACAATGAACTTGAAACATTCAAATGATTATCGTTTCGCATCGTTAGTATCTAGTCGGAACAAAAGGCCAGAAGGCTTTCCAAAGTAATAATTCATAATCAGATAAAACTTATATGCAATTTGAACTGAGTTATCAATGATTAAACTTGAACAAGATATGAACTCGAATGAGATATAACTTGCAAATGAGAACTTTGTAAACAAATTTCCCAAATTATGAAACTTGCTTTCATAGAGACAAAATGAATTGAGATAGAATACTTGCCTTTCGCGTAGTTTACGATTATTGTTAATCTTTACTGCAAATATCCTATATATATATATTCATATACAGATATTCATTAGTCACTCATTCACAATAACCGATTCTCATATTCTACTCACTCAATACATATCAAATGCAACTGTTTCATGATTATAGATGTGTATTACCAACATACATTTAACCAAATATACCTTTAAAACATTTCATCATATATCACAAATTGTTGTTTTTGTTTTTACTCCAAAAGTTTCATTTATAAAACCTGTTTAAACCTTTTTAAACCTTGGTTCAACATAGCTATTACATACTTAGATAATACAAACATTCCAATGGTCACATAATAAAGCTTATAAGAATTTAACACACATGTATCAAGCTTTAAATTACAAACAGAACATCTTGACCACTCTGTAGCACGGCGCGGCTGCGCTGCTTTTATGCTTGGGAGTGGCGCGACCACGCTACTACCATTCAGGCCCAGAACTGAGCTCTTCAATGCACAACTCTCTTTCTAGCATGTTAGGGTCTTAGTATTCAACAACTAACAAATATACACACGCTCAAATGTTAATAAAACATATTTATGACGTTTCTTCAATTCTAAATAATCTTTCCTAAACATAATATCTAGCGAAATCATAGTTTACCTATCACTTTGTGATAACATACTCATGATACATCTTAATATATGTTTAAGGCTTCTTCATGCTCATAATACAAAGTTAAATTGAGTACTAACGGCTAAGCCATTAAAAGAAAACATCAGTGTTTGGTTCTGGTGCAGCGCGGTCGCGCCCTGTTTAGCTTTGGTACCAGCGCGGCCGCGCTGGTACTCAGACACAGGTGATGCAGGCTTCTGCTGTTGCGAACCAAACCTTTCAAAAACTTACACAATGACGATTTTAAACACAACCCAACATTATAACTCAACTAGAAACCACATGACTTACATAATTAACTATTCTAATAGCACCAACAACTTTATTAGCAAATTTAGAGCTTCTAAAATCAAATTTCTTACAATGTAATCCCATTTAAGCAATTTAACCAATATGAACATGTTTCGCATTTCTTGACCGAATTCAGAGCATACATAGCATGATTAAACTCAGAATTTTCATTCTTTAGTACTCTACAATCGTCAATTATCAATAACATAGCAACACATAACCCAATCAGAACATCTAACTCAAAGAATAAACATTTTTCTCATCATTTCTTATATGAAAACTAACAATTGTTAATATCACCTCTTGGATGAATTCCTTTCCTGGATTAACATTGAGGATGCTTCTCTTCTAGCTTGATTAACCCTCTGAAACTCCAGAAATCCTTCAAGCTCTCGTTCTTACACACCCATTCACAATTTCTTTCTCTCGGGTAGAAAATATTTAGCAAAAGGAGAAATGTTTTTAGTAGAGAAAATATATATCTTTGGTGACTGAATTCTCCAATCCTTTCATCTTCAATCATCAGTTGCAACCCATTAATCTCCATGAACCAAATGAATTAGTGAGGGAGGGGTTATGGAAATGTAAGGTTTTGGAAAATATAACTCCCTTCTTCTTCAATTCTACAATAACCGTGCTCTCCTCTCTCACTTGTCCCACTTTGATAGTCACTTCTCCAAATTCAGCTGATGAAATTTTGATAAATAAAAATATTATTCTAATCTATTAATCAATTAATAAGCCGTTTGACCAATTTGCTCTCCGAAATCCACATTTTCGATACTATAGTCGATTCCTACTAAAATCGACATTCCGAACGTCGTGAGAATATTAGTTTTGTCAATTTAGCTCCCGAAATTCTAGTTTGACTTTTTACCCGAAAAAGTCAACCGGTTGACTTTGACCAAAAAGTCAACCCCGACACATTTTGTGTTTACAGTCTATTCTTACTAATTTCGACGTTTCGAATTCAAATCTGTTGTCCGCTTCACCAGATTCCACTCCAAAATCAATTTGAGTTTTAGCTTCATTCTTGTGTTTAATACAATTGTTAACTACATAGTTAATTTCAAATAACTAAATTAAACCAAACCAACTATCTATATACATCTCATCATATAACTCAATACAATATATATTTATTAAAATCACTCAATAGATTCACATAAATTCAATTTATTAATTTCATTAAATTACATAATGATCTCGGGTATTACATTCACTCTCCCTTATTAGGATTCCGTCCCTGGAATCACCACAAAGCTATACAAAAAGATTAGAGTAATTTTTCATCATCTTCTCCTCGAGTTCCCATGTAGCTTCGTCAGCATTGTGGTTCCTCCATATCACCTTAACAGAAGGTATTACTTTATTTCGTAAAACTTGCTCTTTCCTATCAATAATTTGAACAGGAATTTCCTCGTAGGTTAAATCTTTCTCCAACTAAATGGGTTCATATGCTATCACATGCTTGTAATCCTGCTTGTATGGTCGTAAAACTGACACATGGAACACGTTGTGTACATGCTCCAACTCCGGAGGTAAAGCTATTTAATAAGCTACTTCACCTACTCGACCCAATACTTCAAAGGGTCTTATAAACCTCGGGCTTAGTTTTCCTTTCTTTCCAAATCTCATTTTCCCTTTCTTGGGAGATACTTTCAGAAAGACATAAGAACCAACGTCAAGGTCTCGCTGCTGCCTGTGTTGATCAACATATTTCTTCTGTCGATCTTGAGCCGACACTAATCTTGCTCGTATTATTTTGACGATATCTGCAGTCTGTTGTACCAATTCTGGCCCTAGCAGCCGTCGTTCCCCTACTTCATCCCAACACAGTGGGGTTCTGCACTTTCTTCCATACAGAGCCTCATAGGGTGGCATACCGATGCTTGCGTGGTAACTGTTATTGTACGCAAGCTCCACCAATGGTAGATGGTCATCCCAACTTCCTTTGAAATCCATAACACATGCTCTCAGCATGTCTTCTAGGGTTTGAATTGTCCTCTTGCTTTGCCCATCTGTCTGAGGATGATATGCAGTGTTCAACCTCAGTTGCGTTCCCATGCGTTCTTGAAAACTTTTCCAGAAATTTGCTGTGAATCGCGGGTCGCGATCTGACACAATGGATACCGGTACTCCATGTCTGGAGACAATCTCTTTGATGTATAGTTTTACCAACTGATCCAAGTTGAATTTGATCTTGATCGGTAAAAAGTGCGCTGACTTAGTTAATCGATCAACAATCACCCATACTGCATCATAACCCTTTTGTGTAGTTGGAAGCCCTACCACGAAGTCCATCGTGATATGCTCCCACTTCCACTCCGGTATTTCCAGAGGTTGAAGTAACCCGCTCGGTTTTGATGTTCTGCCTTGACTCTCTGGCATGTTAAGCATCTGCTGACGCACTCTGCGACCTCTCTCTTCATGTTAGGCCACCAATAATATTGATGAAGATCCCGATACATCTTTGTGCTCCCCGGATCACTCGAACTATGAGCTTCATGCAAGATTTCTTCTTTTAACTCGGATACCGCTGGCACCCAAATTCTCTCCTCAAACCTCAACAGTCCATCACCATCCACCCTGAACTTAAGCTCCTCCCCATCAACAATTCTTTTCCTCACCTTTTCACATTCCTCATCGCTGCCTTGTGCTTCCTTTATTTTGTCCAACAGAGTCGGACGAGCCTCCATCGCGAACAATTTCTCACCATATTCCTTTTAAAACTTTACCTCGAGCTCCAATCTTGCCATATCCTTAATTAACTCTTCTTAAGCTGTTATCATTGCCAATTTATCAATACCCTTCCTGCTTAGCGCATGTGCTACCACGTTAGCTTTCCCCGGGTGATACAAAATCTCGCAGTCGTAGTCCTTTATCATCTCCAACCATCTCCTTTGTCGCATATTTAGCTCTTTCTGCGTGAAGATATACTTCAGACTTTTATGGTCTGTGTATATTTCACACTTTGCACCATATAAATAGTGCCTCCATATCTTTAGGGCAAATACTACCGCTGCCAATTCCAGGTCGTGGGTAGGATATCCCTTTTCGTAATCTTTCAGCTGTCGTGATGCGTACGCAATAACTTTACTATGTTGCATTAGCACGCAGCCAAGTCCTTTATGTGACGCATCACTGTAAACTACGAAGTCCCCCGAATCATCTGGTAAAGTCAACACTGGTGCTTCACTCAACCTTTTCTTTAGGTCCTGAAAACTTTCTTCACACTTCTCCGTCCAAATAAATTTTACCGACTTCCTCGTCAAATTAGTCAGAGTTCCTGCTATTTTCAAAAAATCCTGAATGAACCTTCTGTAATAGCCTGCCAATCCCAAGAAACTTCTTACTTCTGTTGGCGTCTTTGGTTGCTCCCAATTAATCACTGCTTCCACCTTGGCTAGATCCACGGAGATTCCGTCTTTGTCAATCACATGACCAAGGAATTGAAATCTTTCCAACCAGAATTCACACTTCGAGAATTTTGCGTATAATTTCTCCTTTCTCAATGCTTCCAACACCATTCTTAAATGTTCAGCATGATCTTCTTGAGTCTTAGAATAGATCAGAATATCATCTATGAACATAACTACGAACGTATCCAAGTATTGCTTGAATACTCGGTTTATCATGTCCATAAATGCTGCTGGCACGTTCGTTAACCCGAATGACATCACCAGGAACTCGTAATGGCCATAGCGAGTCCTGAATGTTGTCTTAGGTACATCTTCTTTCTTCACCTTCAACTGGTGATAACCCGTCCTTAAGTCGATTTTGGAAAAATATTCCGCTCCCTTCAACTGATCAAACAAATCATCTATCCTAGGTAGTGGGTATTTGTTTTTGATCGTCACTTTGTTCAACTCCCGATAGTCGATACAAAGTCGCATCGATCCGTCCTTCTTTTTCATAAATAAAATCGGTGCTCCCCAAGGAGACACACTAGGTTGGATATACTTCTTATCTAACAATTCCTGCAACTGCACCATTAGCTCCTTCATCTCCACTGGTGCCATTCTGTATGGGGCTTTCGAAATCGGTGTCGTTCCAAGTACTAGATCTATAACGAATTCGATCTCCCTATCTGGTGGTAGACCTGGCAAATCCTTCGGAAACACGTCGGGAAACTCACTTACAACAGGTATTTGTTCCATCTCTATCTCTACTTTCTGGGTATCAATAATATGGGCCAAATAACCTATACAGCCTTTTCTCAACAATTTTCTAGCTTGCATCATCGTCAGACAACTCGAGTGCCTAGGCGATTTACTACCATAGAACACTACCTTAGACTGATTTGGAGTCTGAAGGTTTATACACTTCTTTTGGCAATCTATCATTGCCCTATGGTTAAATAACCAGTCCATACATAGAATTACATCAAATTCTCCTAGTTGAATTGGAATTAGATCCACAGGTAACTTATACCCCCTTATATCTACAAGACAATTCCTATGAATATGGCTAACGGGAATCATTTCCTTATTCGCCACTTCTATGTTCATAGGATGTTCTAATTCTTCCTGAGGTAAATTTAATCGTTGGGAGAATTCATGTGATATGAAGGAACAAGTAGCACCCGAATCAAATAATATGTATGCAGATATATCATTGACCGGAATGATACCTGAAACCACGTCCTTAGATGCGACCGCGTCTTGAACTGTCATGTTGAAAGTCCTTGCTATTGGTCGATTCTGAGTTGGTGGTCCAGAAATTGTAAGATTTCCACCGTTATTTCCCCTTCCTCCATTTCCTCCACTTGAGTTCTTCTTTGGGAAATTCCTAGCCTGATGATCCAATGCTCCGCAGTTGAAGCATCCATTCCTCTTTGGTGCGGGGCAGTTGGGAGAGATATGCCCCTCCTGTCCGCAATTGAAGCATACATTCTTTCCCTTTAGGCAAGCGCCCGAGTGACTCTTTCCACACTCCTTGCAAGCCTCCGCTCTTTTCTTCGAATCACCAGATTTACCCACAAAACTTGTTGGGTTGCTGTTGCTATTGTTGTTGTTGTTGTTCCACTTTCTTTTACTACCACTGCTACTACCTTCCCCTCTATTTCCTCCTTCAATCTTCTTCTTCTTTTCCTTGTTGAATTTCATCAGGGCTTCACTTCCGCCCTCAGCAATTATGGCCTTCTCTAGAAGAGTAGCGAAGCTGTTCGTCTGTAACGCCGAAAGTCTGCTATACAACCATGGCTTGAGGCCCTGCTCGAATCTTCTTGTCTTTCTTTCCTCAGTATCGACCTGATGAGGTGCAAACCTTGCCAGCTCGTTAAACTTTGTGGCGTACTGGGGTACCGTCATGTCATCTTGCTTCAGCTCCAAAAATCGCATCTCCATGCGACTCTGCATTCTCACAGGAAAATAATTTTCGAAAAAAACTTCTTTAAACCTCTCCCAAGATATCACACCTTCTCCAGCCCTGTTCTGGTTCGTCTCCCACCAGAAGTTCGCTTCACCTTTCAACATGTACGTGGCGAAGATCGTTTTCTGCTCATCTCCTACTCAGGCGATTGCAAACGCCTTTTCGATTTCTTTGATCCATGACTGGGCTTCGATAGGTTCGGTGGTCCCTTTGAATTCAGGGGGTCCCACACTTTTGAAGTCCTTAAAGGTTTCCACTTGGGCCGTCGAAGGGTTATTATTACTATTATTCGGGGTCCGATTCTGTAGTGCCCCAACTAATAGGTCTACAAATTGTTGCATAGGGTTCGGTGGATCCCCAGCATTACTGACTGACTCTTCAGGTGTCTGTTGACGACGTCTTCCCCTTGGCATTTTCTGATGAATAAAATTTACATGTTATCATCCCACAACTTAATCTTGTAACATTTAAAGCTTATATAAGTTTAATCATCACATCACACATATAAATAAACACATTTTATTAATATGAAAAAAAAACCATGAAACCAAGGTACTTAACATCTTATGGCTAAATGCCATTTACATCCTTTAACTTAGAACTGAAATTTAAATATTTACATCAATAGATAAGTGTTCAATACGACACTAATAAAAAGGTCATAGCAATATAAACTCAAAGACCCCTCCTCATAGCATCTTCATACTCCTCGTCTGCCATGTCCAGAACTAGCCCTCGACTTATAGCGTGTCTAGACCGGTGCTCCTCACGCGGAAAATGGTACACCCTATGCTGGAACCTGCCATGCGCTGAGCTAAACGCGTACTACATCATGTCTATCATAACCTTCTTATTCCTTACCTCATGCTCTAACTCATCCCTCTGATCTTGAGCCCTAACACGACCTTTCATCTCATCCCTCTAGTAGGTGGTAATTAACTGTTTGTCTGTTTGAAGACCCTGAACTCTCGCCTCTAATCCGTTTATCGTATTTCCCAAGTGGGACCGGATAGCCTCCTTTTCTACCCTCAACCTATCTGCCTTCTGGTTTGACGCACGCAGCTTGTCAGCCAGATCTGCGTTCCTAACCATCAGATGATGCACCAATGCCCCGAGCAGTACCACTGCCCCCTTCTCTTCCTGATACCGTTCCTCTAACTCATGGACTCGATCGTCCAACTCCGTGTTCCTGTCCGTCAACTCATCTAGTAGCCTATCCTCCGGTGCTTCCTCAGAGTCCTCCACGAGCTCCTCTTCCTCGGGATCCTCCTCAGAATCCTTCTCAGGGTCCTCATCTGGGTCTGAATCAGCTGCTGCCTCAGTTATGGGCGGAGGTACAGCTGCTACTAGCTGCTCACTAACCACAAGGATATCTCTAATCTCCTCTTCTCCTGACATCCTACAATCAAAACAAACAACTAGATTAGTATATCAAAAAGGGATAATTGACTCTTTGGTCACTGTACTAGGGCCCGATTTTCATTGTGGTTACCGAAACTTTTTTTGTGACAATCACATAACTATACTCTAAAATAATTACCAAATGGTCATTACTTACAATTTCCGTCCAAAAAACGGACGGAAATGCTGACTGTGCATATGCCGTTTGTTTTTTTGCTGATGTGTACAAGCATTTGCTTATTGTGACTACATCAATAATCATTTCAGACCACCAATAATTGATGTGTACAAGCATTAATTTTTTTTTGACAATCGGATAATTTCAAAATAATAATAATAAATAATAATAATTTCAAAATAATAATAATAATTTCAAAATAATAATAATAATAATTTCAAAATAATAATAATAATTTCAAAATAATAATAATAATAAAAAAATAATAGTAATTTTTAAATAATAAAAATAATTTTAAATATTAATAATTATTATTATTATAACATAATAATCATAATAATAATTACAAAATAATAATAATAATAATAAATTTTAAATAATAATACTCATATTTGTTAAATAATAATAATAATTTCAAAATAATAATAATAAAAACAATAATATAAAATAATCTCAAAATAATATTTTATTATTATAAAATAATAATCATAATCATAATAATAATAATTACAAAATAATAATAATAATAATAAATTTTAAATAATAATAATCATATTTTTTAAATAATAATAATAATTTCAATATAATAATAATAAAAACAATAATATTAATATTTAAATAATAATAATAATAATAATAATTTTTAAATAATAATAATAATAATAATTTTTAAATAATAATAATTTCAAAATATCAGACAATTGTATATTTTTAAAGTGAACTTAAAATATTTAAATATTTAAAACAATAATATAAATTCATTAATTTTATATAAATATATTTGTAAAAATTATTATTATTATTATTATTTTGAAATTATTATTATTATTATTATTTAAATTTTTGTTTTGAAATTATTATTATTATTTAAAAATTATTATTATTATTTTAAAATTATTATTATTATAAGAACGCTGAACATTGTTTTTAATTCTTCGAAAACCATTAGAAGTTTTGACAATCAAATAGATTGTAAAACATTCTCCTCAAGTACTCCAGGTGATCAGCCTTTCGTACCCTATATTGTGCACAAGTATGAAATTTAAACGCGTAAGCGTAAATAGGAATATATGCCCGACATCAGTTTTACCCCGTTATTCGGGTTGTTCATCTTAGTGTTCATGCGGGACCGCACCAAAACAATTTGTATTGGTAAACTTTAAGTAGCTACAATGAACTTGAATCATTCAAATGATTATCGTTTCGCATCGTTAGTATCTAGCCGGAACAAAAGGCCAAAAGGCTTCCAAAGTAATAGTTCATAATCAGATAAAACTTATATGCAATTTGAACAGAGTCATCAATGATTAAACTTGAACAAGATATGAACTCGAATGAGATATAACTTGCAAATGAGAACTTTGTAAACAAATTTCCCAAATTATGAAACTTGCTTTCATAGAGACAAAATAAATTGAGATAGAATACTTGCCTTTCGCGTAGTTTACGATTATTGTTAATCTTTACTGCAAATATCCTATATATATTCATATACAGATATTCATTAGTCACTCATTCACAATAACCGATTCTCATATTCTACTCACTCAATACATATCAAATGCAACTGTTTCATGATTATAGATGTGTATTACCAACATACATTTAACCAAATATACCTTTAAAACATTTCATCATATATCACAAATTGTTGTTTTTGTTTTTACTCCAAAAGTTTCATTTATAAAACCTGTTTAAACCTTTTTAAACCTTGGTTCAACATAGCTATTACATACTTAGATAATACAAACATTCTAATGGTCACATAATAAAGCTTATAAGAATTTAATACACATGTATCAAGCTTTAGATTACAAACAGAACATCTTGACCACTCTACAGCACGGCGCGGTCGCGCTGCTTTTATGCTTGGGAGTGGCGTAGCCGCGCTACTCCCATTCAGGCCCAGAACTGAGCTCTTCAATGCACAGCTCTCTTTCTAGCATGTTAGGGTCTTAGTATTCAACAACTAACAAATATACACACGCTCAAATGTTAATAAAACATATTTATGACGTTTCTTCAATTCTAAATAATCTTTCCTAAACATAATATCTAGCGAAATCATAGTTTACCTATCATTTTGTGATAACATACTCATGATACATCTTAATATATGTTTAAGGCTTCTTCATGCTCATAATACAAGGTTAAGTTGAGTACTAACGGCTAAGCAATTAAAAGAAAACATCAGTGTTTGGTTCTGGTGCAGCGCGGCCGCGACCTGTTTAGCTTTGGTACCAGCGCGGCCGCGCTGGTACTCAGACACAGGTGATGCAGGCTTCTGTTGTTGCGAACCAAACCTTTCAAAAACTTACACAATGACGATTTTAAACACAACCCAACATTATAACTCAACTAGAAACCACATGACTTACATAATTAACTATTCTAATAGCACCAACAACTTTATTAGCAAATTTAGAGCCTCTAAAATCAAATTTCTTACAATGTAATCCCATTTAAGTAATTTAACCAATATGAACATGTTTCGCATTTCTTGACCGAATTCAGAGCATACATAGCATGATTAAACTCAGAATTTTCATTCTTTAATACTCTACAATCGTCAATTATCAATAACATAGCAACACATAACCCAATCAGAACATCTAACTCAAAGAATAAACATTTTTCTCATCATTTCTTATATGAAAACTAACAATTGTTAATATTACCTCTTGGATGAATTCCCTTCCTGGATTAACACTGAGGATGCTTCTCTTCTAGCTTGATTAACCCTCTGAAACTCCAGAAATCCTTCAAGCTCTCGTTCTTACACACCCATTCACAATTTCTTTCTCTCGGGTAGAAAATATTTAGCAAAAGGAGAAATGTTTTTAGTAGAGAATATATATATCTTTGGTGACTGAATTCTCCAATCCTTTCATCTTCAATCATCAGTTGCAACCCATTAATCTCCATGAACCAAATGAATTAGTGAGGGAGGGGTTATGGAAATGTAAGGTTTTGGAAAATATAACTCCCTTCTTCTTCAATTTTGCAATAACCGTGATCTCCTCTCTCACTTGTCCCACTTTGATAGTCACTTCTCCAAATTCAGCTGATGAAATTTTGATAAATAAAAATATTATTCTAATCTATTAATCAATTAATAAGCCGTTTGACCAATTTGCTCTCCGAAATCCACATTTTCGATACTATAGTCGATTCCTACTAAAATCGACATTCCGAACGTCGTGAGAATATTATTTTTGTCAATTTAGCTCCCGAAATTCTAGTTTGACTTTTTACCCGAAAAAGTCAACCGGTTGACTTTGACCAAAAAGTCAACCCTGACACATTTTGTGTTTACAGTCCATTCTTACTAATTTCGACGTTCCGAATTTAAATCCGTTGTCCGCTTCACCAGATTCCACTCCGAAATCAATTTGAGTTTTAGCTTCATTCTTGTGTTTAATACAATTGTTAACTACATAGTTAATTTCAAATAACTAAATTAAACTAAACCAACTATCTATATACATCTCATCATATAACTCAATACAATATATATTTATTAAAATCACTCAATAGATTCACATAAATTCAATTTATTAATTTCATTAAATTACATAATGATCTCGGGTATTACACTTGTTAACCTAGGACATAGTTCGAGGTCTTGTGACCCTCAAATACAATTTTAAACCTTGAATTCTATAATCAGTTCTTGAGCCAAGTATCCTATTAAGCTTTCATATCTCGATTGGTTATTGATTGAATTCAGAAAATTACAATACCTCAGTTGAAATCTATTTCGTTAATTATTCAATTGTTATCGTTATTATACTTGTGGGCAATTGTTTGCTCACTCTTGCACTAATACATTACAGCTAAGACAGAGAAATCGGACGAGCCGTCCACGAGTAAAGGCAAGGGCAAGATACCGAAGTAGCAAGAGACCCGTTATACATTTGATGTTTATTTGTAACAAGACTTGTTTAAAATTATATTTTAATTCTGCACTGATGTAATAGAGGTTAGATAACCTGGGATTTGTTTATTTAAGAGATTTGAGTTATAACCCCTTTTTGTGGGAAGATGTTTCATTCAGTTTAATTATATTATCTTTATTATGGATAGTTAGTCTTGAATGTATGGTATAGTGAACACCAAATCCGTGGAGTTGAAGTACCTGGATTTGGGGGTGTCACACTTGTGCTTAACAGCTCAGAACACCTTTCTTGTAGTAGAGTTAATCTGCTCTACATCTATATCTATTCAGCTCTTTGTGTTCTTGGTGGAAAGTAGAGTGTGTTCTTATGTTTTCCTTTTTGGTCTTACACTCTACGTTTTTCATGTTCATCCACCATCTCTCTCCCTTTTTTGATGTTTGAAAACTGGCGCTCTTATATAGTCGGTTGTTAATTTTTCCGTTGCAAAGTGTCCGTTGGAAGCATTTAATGTGAAAATACTTTGATATCCTTGATGTTGACTTTATAGAGCTGTTGTGTCAACGTACACTTTTTGGCCCATGACCTATCACATCAACTTGCAACTTTTCTTGCTCATTTGACAGGTCTCTTTTTGGCAAACTAGCCGGTAGACACATCTTTACTTTCCGTCAAGGATATATGGCTGGACATCTTGAGATCTTCTGATTTGCAACATTTCTCTGTCAGATCCTTTGTCAAACCTGACTTTACTTTACGATCTTATTGTCTTAGTAGAGTAGTAAGAATCGTAGAGTTGAGCTCTACGATTTCCTTAACTGTCTGCTCTACGAATGAATGCATTAAGAACCTTGGGCAGACTTGGTAACTCCACGTTATTGGAGATAGCTTTACGATCTTACTGTCTCTCTAAATCTTTACAAAGTAAGCTACTATTCTACGATCTTTGAGTGACTCTACGAATTTCCTTATCCTTTACGACCAGACAGAGTACATTTGTCAATTGTCCTTCACTTGCTCATCCTTCAATTATCTTTATGATTCATAAGTGAGCTTGTTGTCGTCTTTTCACCTTGTTGATGAACTTTACGATCTAGTAGCCTTTTCTTTGTTCTGCTTGCTTTTTAGTTGTTCTTATGATCTCTGATGAGTAGTTTTGTCTCCTCTGAACGATTCTTAAGTTTCTTTAGTGATTGTTTGAACCATTCTATGTTTAGTCATTGTTCAACAATCTTTAACTTTCTTAGTTATTCTTCTATCACCTTGTGATCAGATCTGTAGTTAGAGAAATGAGGTGATCTTTATGTTAGGTGCATAATCTCTGTGATGTACTGTTCTACGATTTGCAAAGGAAGACTTTGCTGACTTCTATCTGTTCTTTTATCTTCGTTATTACGATTCTGCAAGTAGCTTTACGATCTTGTCTGTACTGAACGATCTCAGAGTTGCTTTATGATTTGACTTTTACTTTACGATTCCTTGAAGCACTCTATGTTCAGTCTTCGCTGGTGAGCTTTACTTGACTTTACGATCCAGTTCACTTTACTAATTTATTTTCTATAGTTGAAGTGAACTTTACGATAGGTGTAACAGCTCTTTGATCTTTTTGATGCTTTACAATCATAAGTTAACTCTACAATCTGACATCTTCTCTTTCCAATCTTGGCAGAGTAACTTTACGAACATAAGATTCCTAATCACTATACACCAGATTTATTTGGTAAGATCAACCTAACATTCTTGATATTTCTATTCTAAGTCCTTGTACACATAATTCTTTAAAGGACTTTACAAAACTTGTTATACAAGTATACCTTGGTCATTCAATCTTTGAATATCTAGATTACTCTGCTTACAACATTCACATTACGAACATGCAGAGTAACTCTACGATAAGATCAAGCTAACATTCTTGATCTTTATACTCTAAGTCTTTGTACATGTATTTCTTTTGTAAGGACTTTATAACCTTCAAAACTGAATAAACTTTAATCTTTTATCAAGCATTGCATCACTTAGTTATTATCAAACTATATTCATCAAAGATAAATATACAAATCACAACATTCATCAATGTATCATTTTCTTGACATGTCAAATGGAATCACACAATCAGATAGTTCACATAAGTCAATATGATCACATAGACATATAAACACATAATTACCTTAGCACCTAATCACTTAGATAATCAAGCACACGAGCACGTAGCCACATTAACATATAAACACATAATCACATAGATAATCAATCACATAAACACGTAGATATTATTTCATTTAAACAATCAAGATAGTTATCATCAAATCAAACAATCTTCAACAATCTCCCCCTATTTGATGATGATAAAACCACTAATCATTAACTGTAAAATGCATTTGCTGGAAATATAAATTATGTCTTAAGATACAGTAAGGCATTATACTGCTAGTGCATAATGATGAATTGTATTACTTAAACAGAAATGCTTACAAGACTTGCCAAACAAAGTAACCTAATGCTTACATGAGCTTACTTACATTTTAATTCTTTTTCTTCTCCCCCTGACTTTGGCTGACTTGATCTTGGCTCTGTTAATTGGATTCTTGGTCTCCCTCCCCTTGACTTACTCAAATAATTTTCTTCACTATCTGCTTCTTTCTTGTCCCCCTTACTGCAACCCTTTCTTCTCCTTCACTTCATGTTCCTTTTCTGGTTTCCCCTGACTAATATGCTTTTTCTCTCCCCCTTTTTGTCATCATCACATAGCGAGAGAGAGAGGGTTGCATTAGCAAGGATGGGTGGTCACCTTGGTTGATTATCTCAGAACGCAGAACTAAGTTCAAGAATTTTGTCTGTTATGGTCTTGATAGGATCCTCAGTCTGCTGGTGAAGATGTTGGACAAACTGATGTTGCTTTTGGAATGTTCTTGATGAGTAGGTTTTATATATATTATTTGGGTACTTTTAGGCTTAATAATTTGTGTGTTTTTAAGTATTTTATGTTATTTTATAGAGATGTTATTTAATTTATTGTGTTAATTTATTTTGTAGGAATAAAGGAGTTAATTGGCAAAATCGTTGAAGTAATTGGGCAAGCAAGGCAAGGAAAACCAAGGGGAGTTACAAAACTTATGGGCCCGCTTAAATGTGTGGGTTGCGACATGGCTTGTGGGCCGCGACGCTCATTATTGTGGGTCGCGGTACGCGATTACTTTCTCGGGCGCATGGTGCGGCGGAATTGAGAGGGTTTTGCTGGCTAATTTCATTTCGTTCGTCACATAATTACCAAGAGAGACCTAAGGAACGAGGGGGTATATATAGAAAGGCTGGCTTCAATACAAATATATCCACTTAGGGTTGTAAATGTAATCTTAATTCTATTAGGGTTAGGTGGAATAACTCCTATAAGTATTCTTATATATAGATAGGAGTAGTCAGAAAATAAAGGGAGAAAAAAGGTAGCTAGGGTTTCAGGAGGCACTTGAAGATTTCAAGGATTGAAGGAATAAAAAAAAGACTAACTGTGACAGAGTTCATTCTTTACTCTGAACTTTATATCTTGTACTTTAATGATGTTTTTTGAACGTATTATATTGTTTATTTTATTATTTAATATGAATTAGTGTTTTCATTAAGGATTCAATGGAACTCGATGATAGTTTAATTTAATATGTATTCTCTATTTGATTTAAATTGGGTATGAGCTGATTTGTTTATTATATCTTGTGTTTAATGTTATAATTGATTGCACAACAATTATTGGATGGATTTAGATGGATTTTGGCGATGAAGTCTAAATTAAGATCTGGATATATTAACTTGTGATTAGTAATTCTTCTTATGGTTGAATGCTAATTTGTAGACGGGATAAGAATATACCCGTAGACCGCAAGCAACGGGTGAAAAATGATTCTTAATGAATTTATTATTATTGTTTCTCATAAGAATATAGGGAAATTGATAATAATAGATATGCTATATAATTATTCGGAAGATGGTTATATTAATTATTAGTGATTTTCCGTTGACAATTCTGATTAATCAATTTAATAAAAGAATGATAATGTTATTTAAATGATTCATCGAGGAAAATTGAGTTCTTAATATTTTCTTTTATTTATTGAATTCATCTTTCTTTAGTTATTTCTTTATTAATTAATTCACTTAAGATTTCAATCGTTTAAATAGAATCGAATTGATTACGAATTAATAATTGGAGTAATTAATTATTACGATTCCTCGTGGGATCAATAACTCTACTTTCACTTTATTACTTGATTGACCGTGTATACTTACACGTAAATTGCTACTATAGATTTAGCTCAACAAGTTTTTGCCTAAAAGTACCCAAATAATAAGTATAAAATCTACTCATCAAATACCCCCAAACTTAAATATTTGCTTGTCCTCAAGCAAAACTCAAACAAAACGAAAAACTACTCTAACATGCAATAACTAGTTAACTCATGAGCAAAAATTTAAGATAACTCTGAATCACTGCCTCAAAGATTTACATATATGAATTTCTAGCCAAATTCAAATCATGCATAATCTAAAAACTCAACATAATCATCAATTCCATAGCAATTCACGATCCCCGACATAAGATCATCCAAACTACTCAAGTTATTCAACTTAGATAAGGTTAAAAGATACCTGACATCAACTCAAAAATCCAAACCATCACATCAATTTGGGGGAAGGAATTAACAAAATATTTTTTTTAACCCGTGAGTGCATTTTATGCTCCATCTCAATTTATTGTAAAGAAATGTGTTTTATGCTCCATCTTGCCTATGTTTATGGATGAGTGCGTTTTACGCTCCATCTCAATCCACCAACAATTCAACTTCAATGACATTCAACATTTTTCTTAATTTTCAATTCATTCCACAAATTTTCCCCTCAAACTTAAATGATGCCTATCTTTACATCAACTGATGATAAATAAACTCCTAGAGTTTCAATCATGTCTTTCACACATATTCAACTATATAAACTCTCTATCGTCAACTAACTTGAACAATAGGATTATCCAAGCGTATAGAATCACAAAATACTAGAAAAATGACTCATGTGTTACTCTCTAAACTAGCATGATTCAAGGATTGGCCAGAAGTACCTAATTTTCAACCCATTCCTATCATTGGCCTTCACAAATTTAGTTAAAAGATTGCTCAACAGTTAATTTTTTTTTGTTTAGATATGCAAACTACTAATATGAAACAAACTACTAATATGCAACTAGCTAAATTACCAATGCATAAAATAAAACAAACTAACACAAACTAAATGGCATAAATAATTAAATTCCAAGTACCAAATATCAAATAAGCACAATACCCCCAAACTTAAATTACACATTATCCTCAATGTCATAATAAATAGAAAAAATTAAGATAGAAAGACTTCCCTGGGGTAATCAAACATCTGCATCCGGACTCGCTCATGGCTACACCCGCGACGTTTGTTTGCTTGTTAGTCACTACATGGTACTTGAAATAATTAAACTATCATGCAATTAAATTTTTTATATATTTTTTTAATGCAGTCTAAGACAAAAATTTAAAAACACTTGAGTTGCCTCCCAATTAGCACTTGTTTTACAGTTGATTAGTCCCCTATCTGCTAGTAACATTGTATCATTTGAGGGCATATCATTTGTGTGTGCCCTTGCTTCAAAGGTTCCTAGCTTTGTCTTTGTAGATAAGATATCTTTCAAGATTGTTATGTAACTAGGCCTTTGTTCCAATGATTCCGCAGGAGGGATATTGACGGGAAGCTTCTCAAATTCCTCTAATAACTTATGAACTTGCTCATCAATCTCCCATTCTTGATTATGATGCGGAGAAGGTACATGGATCACCATAATAATTTGATTCTTTGAGTCTTCTATTTCCCGCTTTACCAGTTCCTCGCTCTCTACCTTTTCCTCTACAGGGTCATCGACATTTTCCATGGCAGTCTGTAGTAATACTGTGGCTCCTCTATCTTTCTCGAAAACCATGTCGCTTGGTAAAATATCTTGAGGATGATTGTCAACGGCATTAACCAACTAACTTATTTGGTTTTCGATCTTTTGCATCCTTTCCTCGCTCGCAGCTATGTACTTGGATTTGAATTTTGACTCCCTTTGCTGTTGAGGAAAAGCATGATCATAAACTTCCGGATTGTATGTTTGGCATGGAGCAAACGTTTGAACATGATTGTTATCGCTCCAAAAATATTGCGGATGTCCCAAATCTTGATTGTAATTGTTGTGGTAGACGTACTCATTGGGGTAGTTGCCGAAATTGCCACCATACGGTACTACTTCGGAATTGAAGTTACACTAATGGCTTGGATGTTTTCCACGACAAAAATCACAAATCATCAAAGCATTCTGAATATATTGTGCTTCAAAGGCATCCACCTTCTTCGACAATGTTATAACAGATCAGCCAATACAAAAAGTACATTGATTTCATTAATCTCTACTACCTTCGGCTGATTCATCCTTGCCATAGATCACTGATCATTATAAAATGCCATAGGTTCCTGTACCTGCGTATCTTAGAAAAACATCATTAAAATAAAAAGAAACGTTTAAACTAAAACCAAATCGACGTAAACTAATATTGGAATAATAATTATTAACTATTTCCCGGCAAAGGTGCCAAAAACTTGTTGAGCTAAATCTATACTAACAATTTACGTGCAAGTATACACGGTCAATCAAGTAATAAAGTGTGGCTGCCCATTCAGTATAAAAGCTTATCTGAGTAATGCAGTACCCCAGAAATGGTGTTTGGTTGTGTTGAATGAGAAACACAATCATGCTCTAGTTAAATGCTTTGAAGGGCATTCATTTGTGGGTAGAATTAATAGGGAAGAGAGGGATACTGTTGAAAGGTTATGTAATACAAGGGTGAGGTCTAGGGACATTTTGAATCACCTAAAGTTAAAAGATCCAATAAATGCAACAGTTATGAAGACTATATACAATGTAAGGACTGCAATGAGGATCAAGGAGACTGTTGGCAAGTCTCACACGCAACAATTGTTCAATCTTTTGATTAAGAATGGGTATGTGGTAAGGTATCGATAAGAGGCAAACATTAAGGTACTGAAAGACTTGTTTTTCAGTTGCTCAACTTCAATTCTGCTTGCCAGAGCCTTTCCATTTGTCTTCATGCTAGATTGTACTTATAAGACCAACAAATACAAACTGCCACTACTTCAAATTGTTGGAGTGACATCAACCATGAAGACATTCTGTGTTGCTTTCTGTTATATGAGTTCAGAGAAGGAAGAAAATTATGAATGGGCTTTGTGTTGCTTCAGAGATTTGTTTGACACTTTGATGGCAGGTGTATTCATCAGTAACCGTAAACTTTCCCTCATGAATGCTTTGAAGACAGTTTTCCCAGCTGCAAAGAACCTGTTATGCAGAATCCACATAACCAAGAATATTCTCAGTAACTGCATTGGTCAGTTTAGACTGAAGTCTGACTTTGATGAGTTCATGGCTTTCTTTGCAAATGTAATGCATTCTTCTACAGAGTCTCAGTTTGAGGAGAACATTTCCAAAATGCATCAGAGGTTCAAGGAGTTCCCCACAGCTTTAGAGTATATTAATGAATCTTGGTTAGGGAAATATAAAACATTCTTTGTAGCTGCTTATGTTGATAAGTATTTTCATCTAGATAACACAACCACCAACAGAGTTGAGGGAGTCATTTGAAGCTGAAGAAATATTTGTCAACTTTAGTTGGTGAATTTGTGCAATCATTCACACATATTCACTTGTTGCTTCAAGGTCAAGTGATTGACGTCAAGACATCATTTGAAGAGAGCCTAACTAGGGTGCCAATCAGGTTTAGGACCCTTATGTACAAGGAGTTAGTGAATGTAGTGTCTATTGTTGCATTAGATAAAATTGAGTCTGAATTGGCTTCTATTAGCAACACTGGTGTGCAGGTAGATGTATGTACACATAGAAGTTTGTTGTGTCTTATGTTACCATGTACTCACATGCTGACACAATATAAGAGATGGCCACAACATTCCACTAAGTGATCTGCACAAGTTTTGGAGAAAATTGAGCATAACACCTTTCATTGAAGGGCAGAAAGATGAGGTGACAATAGATATGGAGATGGACATAGTATGGTCCACATTTGCAACTGCTAAAATACCTTTGAAGAAGGAGATCAAGAGGCAACTTCAGTGCATAAGGCAGGCTAGTACCTCTATCCTAGAGCCAAAACAGAAGCTTAATGTGTGAGGGAGGAAGAAAGGGTAAAAGAGTTTTAAAAGCAGCCTTGTAGAGGATAAATCTACTAAAAGAGAAGCTTCCGCGTTTGAGCATACAGTAGACTCACATGTATTTGAGGATGATGTGCCAACTCAGATAAGTGTGAAAAAGGAGTCACAGGTTAGGAAAAAGCCAAAGGTGTTGCCAAAGCTGAAAATGCATAGGATCAGGGGAGCAAACAATGCAAATTGGGTAACACAATTTCCTGCTTTTTTTCATTCATATATGGCTAACATTATTGACGTACTAGGGGATGGTCATTGTGGATTCAGAGTTTTCGCATCTCACTACGGTTGGGATAATGATGGATGGAAGATAGTAAGGAAAGATCTTGCAGCTGAGTTTCACAAGTATGGAGAACTTTATGACAAAGTTTTGTCACCATTTTACACCACAGATGAGTTGCTCTTTAGTGTGGAGTGTTATGATGCCTATGCGGACAGTAAGAACTGGATGATTATGCCATATATGGGTAACGTGATATCAACATATTATAATGTGGTAATTCTACTGATTTCACAGGAACAATGTCTATCATTTTTCCCCTTAAGGGGTGATGTACTAGTGGAGATCAACCAGAGGATGTTGGTATTTGGCTACATAAATGGGTCATACTTTGTAAGGATGGAGCTTATTCCAGATTGTCCAATCCCTCCGGTCTCGAAAATGTGGCCTGATCGTCACCATGGTAGTGCCTCCGGATGGAGAGAGTTGTTTTCTTCAAGGATAGAGAAGTTCAAGATGCTTACCTCTTCCACCAATTGCGAAATAGCAACTGTTGAGTTCATCGATTGATGCAAGTGTTTAGTTCTTAGTTATTTAGCTTACTTTTGTTGTTGAATGCTTAGGTTTTAATGCCCAGTTCATGTAAAAACTTAATTCCCAGTTCATGTAAAGAGTTTTTTTCTCTATTTTTGTAGTTCTACTGTGTTTGGGGTGTCTTTGGCTTTTTTTAAAAAATTATGAAAAAGGAGTGTACTCAGAATCATATGATTTTTAATGGATTTTTTAACTATGGGGTGTGAATGGAAAAATGAGGGGTGCAACTAGCCCCCACCTGAAAGAAAATATTAAGAACTCAATTTTCCTCGATGAATCATTTAAATAACACTATCATTCTTTTATTAAATTGATTAATCAGAATTGTCAACGGAAAATCACTAATAATTAATATAATCATCTTCTGAATAATTATATAGCATATCTATTATTATCAATTTCCCTATATTCCTATGAGAAACAATAATAATAAATTCATTAAGAATCATTTTCCATCCGTTGCTTGCGGTCTACGGGTATATTCTTATCCCGTCTACAAATTAGCATTCAACCATAAGAAGTGTAACGACCCCAAAAATCATACAATTTCAACTCTCAACTTCGGTCGTTAACAATACATCTATACTCTAACTTTACATCATTAATCGATAATAAACTAAATAAAATGCGGAATAAATAAAAAAAAACTTTTCAGTTTTCTTTCTTTGCTTTCCCTGAATCATAACCTTTAATCACTTACATATCTAGAATCATATTTGATTCTATTCATCAGAATTATAATAAAAAATAAAACTTCTAGATTCAATACCCTTTATACACCGGATAATATTAAATTTACATCTCAATACAAATTCAACAACTCTACATCTGTTACATTTAATACATTCTCAAATACATCATTCAGAACCTTAATCATGGTTCAAAAACATAATTTAAGCTAAAACGATTAATCTGCATGCATTACATCTGAATCATGCCATTCAAGCAGCACTTAACTTTACCTTGAATCCTTAACCTGCAAAAGTGGTTATTTGCAAGAATGAGCTCGACGGCTCAGCAAAATCTAATAGTTTGCATGCATTACATAGCACATAGATAACATACTCATTATCTAAATCATATTCATTTGACTAAACATGTCATGCATAACGATCAACACGTAACAATTAGAGATTAAGTTCCATAACTCAATCAGCATTCTTTACTCAACGAACGTAGTCATATTTTGACTCTGTCGTTTCATACTTGAAACATAAATAAAGTACATCATGCTTTATACATTATATGATTAAGACAATTAATCAATTAATTCACATAACAAATAGGAACTGAAAGACTTGCCTGGTTTGTAGATTATCAATTACCATAATCAGCTTAAATATTTCTGCACCTCACGTATCCTACACGATATATATATCATACACATCATTTATTAGCCACGTAGAAACACTTAGTATTAATTCTACTTAACATTTCATAATCCTTCATTTTTATTCTCTATTAAGTTCTCCTTATAAACCTTCGTTTTATTGCGTCTCACTTTAATCGACACTTAACCCTTAGTTAAGTCTTAAACTTTGTTCTACATTAAATGTATAATGTTTATAAACATATAGGATAACATAGCATGACCAAAAGAAAAGAATCAAAAACAATAAAATTTTTCATTTCTGCAATTCTCGCCGGGGCGAGAAAATCACTACACAAAACGCTCGCCGGGGCGAGCTCTCGCCGGGGCGAGCTCTCGCCGGGGCGAGAAAATATAGTGCAACACTCTCGCTAGGGCGAGCTCTCGCCAGGGCGAGAAATTTGACTTGTCGAGCTCGCCGGGGCGAGCTTCATGAATCCCAGATTCTGCAGTTCGCGAACTGCAGAATTTTCAGACCAAAATTTCCCAATTTCTTCATTTTAACAACAATTTAGATATACCCAAATGTTATAATCGTTGTAGAATCAATACCCAACATGTATACAATGATTCTAACAACCTAAATCAACCAAACTAACAAAACCCAAAGGATTTAAATCAATTTTTCCTTAGGTTTTCCAAAACTCATATATTCCTCAAGAACACAAATTCTCAATTTAAAACTTGTTTAACATCAATCTAATTTCTGAAAATCGATTGTAACCTACATACAATGAATTATGAACACCTTCCAACATGCATATACAACAATCATTCATAATTCCTCAATTAAAACCCTTATTTTACAAAACTCAAGAACACAAAAAGTCAAGAACAAAAAAGGTTAAATTATCACCTTAAATCCTCGTTTGTGCTTGTGTAGATGATGAGAAGATGATAAGAATTACTCTAAAATCCTCTCTTGATTCTCAGAACTTCCAATTTCTTTTCAATTTCCTCTCCTCTCTAACTCTCTGTGTGTTACAGGTTTTGACCATAAACCACGTAAAAAAACTGATATGATTTATCAGTTAAACAAAACCAAAAGGTTTTGTCAGTTGAGTAAGCCAAAGGCCATAAGGCCATGTTTGGCAAGACCATTTTAAATCCAATTCCAATTTATTTTAATAACCTTCTTATTACATGATACCCTTGTCACACTTAAATTAAACTTATTTTTATTAATAAATCTAATTAAGCTTATTAATAATTCCCATTAAAACCTTATTGACAAAATTATAATTCAATATAGTCAAATTATAATTTTATTAAATAAAACATTTTATTCAATAAAACATTAATCCTCTAATTTTAAATTAGAATATACTATTCTATTAGCGTAACAAAAATACGCACCGACGATAAAATTGTTTATCATCTACTCAATATCATCATACATAAATAATTTTCATCAAATATTTATTCCATAAATATTCCAAATAAAATATTTATTCAAATCCATAAATATTTTAAACTATCAACAAAACTCACAATCTTATTACATTTACATATATATTAAACTCCAATTTATTAAAACAAGTATATTCACATTGATTCACTATTTTAATTAAGTGAATCGCTCACATTATTTGTGAAACTTAATTCACAATAACTACCATTGTCCACAAGACATAACAAGCAAATTATATTATTTTCTAATATAATTTTAACTTAATTAAATTAACTAATATTACTCAACTAATTTCCTTCTCATGGAAATTTCATTTAATCTATTCAATGGTTTAACTAACTATTAAACCTCGTTTCCCAACTACACGAATATATAATTCTCTTCACATTAAAACATTTATTTCACAAAATATCTATCACATATACACATACTCAAAACTCAAAACGTCACATAATAAGAATTTTCTATTTATTAAATTCTTATTTAATAATTTCTAAAAATCTGGGTTGTCACAAGAAGAATTACTAATCACAAGTTAATATATCCAGATCTTAATTTAGACTTCATCGCCAAAATCCATCTAAATCCATCCAATAATTATTGCGCAATCAATTATAACATTAAACACAAGATATAATAAACAAATCAACTCATACCCAATTTAAATCAAAAAACTATCATCGGGTTCCATTGAATCCTTAATGAAAAGACTAATTCATATTAAATAGTAAAATAAACAATATAATACGTTCAGAAAACATCATTAAAGTACAAGATATAAAAGTTCAGAGTAAAGAATAAACTCTGTCATAATTAATCTTTGCTCCTTCTTTCAATCCTTGAAATCTTCAAGTGCCTCCTGAAACCCTAGCTACCTTTTTTCTCCCCTTATTTTCTGACTACTCCTATCTATATATAAGAATACTTATAGGAATTATTCCACCTAATCCTAATAGAATTAAGATTATATTTATAACCATAGGTGGATATATTTGTATTGACGCCAACCTTTTTATATATACCCCCTCGTTCCTTAGGTCTCTCTTGGTAATTATCTGACGAACGGAATGAAATTAGCCAGCCAAACCCTCTCAATTCTGCCGCACCACGGGCCACAAGCGCCTGGGAGAGTAATCACACGTCGCGACCCACAATAACTAGCGTTGCGGCCCACAAGCCATGTCGCGGCCCACACATTTAAGCGCCGCGACCCATAAGTTTTGTAATTCCCCTTGGTTTTCCTTGCCTTGCTCGCCCAATTGCTTCAAATATTACGATTTTGCCACTTAACTCCTTTATCCTTACAAAATAAATAAACATAATAAATTAAATAATATCTCTATAAAATAACAGAAAATACGTAAAAACACACAAACTATTAAGCCTAAAAGTACCCAAATAATAGGTATAAAACCTACTCATCAGTTCTTAAGAATCCTCCTTCAATGAAAGCTTCTTCCAGGAATAGATTAACCGGGATGACAACTGTCTCCTGAGGATGTGGAGAAGAGGATGATGTATCTGAGGAGTTAAGTGGTGTGGATTCTTGATGTGATACAGGGAATGGAAAAGGAATGGGTACAAGATTTTGTGGATAAACAAAATCCTACGATCAGAGGAGTAAGTAAGTTTGCATAGTCCATAGAGTGTTGGAACTTTACGACTGGGAGGGCAGTATTCTGATCATTGTTCGTAGAGTGTTGGGACTCAACAGACAGAGAGTTGTTATTAATAGGAGATTGCACAAGAGATGTAGGAAAAGACTCTTCAGTGTGATCAAACATTGAAGGATCAGGTGTGTAAAAGATGGTCAGATTCCATATGGACATTTCCTGAGAGCTCCGATATTCTGGGTAGAATGGCTCGTTGCCGATTAGCACAGTTGCAAATAGAACCCTTGGAAAATTTTGAGTGACAAAAGCGAGATTTGGAAACGTAGAGTAACTCCATCTTATCGAACTTTGATCATTCAGATATATTGCTTCTTTTCAATCTTCCTCATTCTTCTCTCTTCCTTAAGCTTCTTTTCTATTTTCTTTCTCCTCTTCTTCTCCTTGTGAGCTGAACTTACTTTCTTAACTTTCTTCTTTGAATCACCACTTGATCTCTTCCTTTTCATTGATTTCTGTGACCTGGAGCTTGAAATCTTCACTGTTTGTTCTTTTTCACTTGCTTGGGACTCTGGCTCTATGATTATCTCATCCTCATTTTCACTTGCTTGAAGTTCATGAAAATAAGTCTGTTCATCAATTTCATCATCTTTGCAAGGCTCAGGTGTGAACAACTTCATGGCCTCATCTTTTGCACTTTCTTCTTCTTCTTCTGGTTTTGTTTCTGCGGCTTCAATGTCTTCATTGTTTTGTTCCTCGGATATATCATCTTCCTCAGCCGAAACATCGTCATCAAATTTAGTTTGACCATTTACTTCTACTTCATGACTTGATTCAAGTATTTGTGTTATTTCAGCCATCTCACGTTCTGAACTTGGCTCAGGCACAGAAGCTGTCTCAGCCATTGTATCATCATTGTCTCGAGGCTCAAGGGAGTAAGTGAAAGTAGTATGCACATAAGCCAATCATATGTGATATGATATAGCATATACTTTATAATCTTATTCGGTTATTAATAAAAGAATTAATTTATTAAAGGCATTTTCATTATCTACATGAGTTGTTATATTAAGTGTGATAAACCCATAGTTTTGAGCAATGCTTTTAGAATCATGATGATGATCATGCTAATGAGATCTAAATTCTAGATAACTTAAAACTAAAATCGTTCCTAATCGTTGGATTACTAAATGAGGATTACTAAATCCAGATAGATTAGTACATACTTTGCTTGCTCTTAGGAAGATGATGATTGATCTCATAATCATTTGTGTGGAGACACTAAAGCAAGTATGTAGGTGCTTATTAGAGAATAAGTTCGTTGAACGTGGCTCGCTAAAAGAATACCTAATGGATTGTTACTTGCCTGTCAATAGGAATTTCTTAAGTGGTAGTAATACAAGTGTTCCTTAGACTTGAGATCATCATAATATCTTGTGTATGATGAGTTATACTTTGGCATGTCCCTTAAGACCTTTAGAATATATCAAAGAGTATGATTAGGTATAATAAGTTGTACATGGAGATAGGTAAATGGTCGACAAAGAATCTACCACTTCTAGTAAAGGAGTGAATGTGCTATGTGATTCGCTAAATAACAACTCAGAAGTCTTTGGCCAAAGTAGAATGAAATTAGAAAGGTGTTTCTAATTTGCATTAATCAGAGTTGTGCATTTGAGAATCGAAATACATATAATCAAATAAAATAAGACTTAATAGTAATTCCATGTCTTATATTTGATTGGGACATTGTATGGTTGGAGGATTGAATTGTACGGTAACTATTCACTAAAGGTTCTTTTGGGATTAATGTTGAAATCTATATTATCTGGAAAGTCGTTGATCGCTAAAGGGGTTTACCCTTATTGTAGAATAAATATTATTTATTTAAATAAATTAAATAGTTTAATTTATTTATTTAAATAAGATTAGAATTGTTCTAATTGATTTATTCACAACCGGTTTAATATGGAAAACCTAAAGGGTCACACCGTAAAAGTAAAATATTTATTTAAGAAGTAAATGACATAATCATAATAATAAGTTAAGTGTATTTAATTTAATCTATGGAGATAGAATAATTTAAATAACTTAATATTTATTATTTAATATTTTAGAAATATTAAATATAAATTAATAACATGAGTCTTATTATTTGTAAGACCCCGACTTTATGAAATAAAAGTCTATTATTTTTCTTTATGATTATTGTTTTAAACAGTAAAGTGCTTAAATGATATAATGTTATAGTTAAGGGTGATATATGCAAATTATCTGATAAACAGTATGTCGGGAAATAATCCTTTTGTCGGAAAATATTTTTTTTGACGGGGAATATTATATTCGGTAACGTACGACGGCGCCGAAATAACAAAATATTGGTGGGCCCCACAACAACTAATTGTCGGATGCGAAAAATGACAGTATTAATATTTTTATACAAATTGTCAACGGTGGTGGGCCCCATAACGACTAATTATCGGATACTGAAAATGATTGTATTTTGTCAATAGTATTATCACCTGTAACTGTTGAAATACCCGGTAATAAAAAGAACAGTAAAACGCGTTAATCCACAGTCGTACATGTTATTCCATAGTAGTACGCGGTATTCCACAGTAGCACATGGTGTTGCATAATATTTTCTATTATTGATTCAATAATTGATAAAGTAGCAATTGCACAGTATTTTGATTCAATAATTGTTACAGTAGCATCTGTATAGTACTTTTTATTATATATCACGATACTATAACTAATATTATTTGATATAATATTTTAGCATTATTGACAATGTCTAGAAATTCTGTCAAGGAAAGAGGTTATTTAATTACGCACCCTTTATACGGAAGGCCCCCTTTTTCCTAGGAATGATCTGGTTGTCAGTATTGTGAGTCTATAATATCAATAGTGAATAATTATTGATGGATTAAAAGTGTTGATTAAAAATACAGAAAGCGTTTGTTGTAAGTTAACTTATATTTTTGTGGGACCCACACTTTATTCTATGGGACCCATAACTATTTGATCGGTGGGACCCACAATTTATTTTTGTGGAATAATTTTTTCAGATTTTATTTCTTCCGTGGGACCCACAGGTCATTTAATAGTGACTTACCGTCAGTAAATATTTAATTCAGTTTTATTTTACCTTAGGGTTAAAAACCTAAGAGAAAGCATATTCTAAGAATATACTAAGGTATAAAGAATATTAAAAGAATATGCTAAGGAATAAAGAATATTTCAAGAATATGCCAAGGGTATAAGTGTAATAAACCAAGGAAAGTTAGGGAAAAGACCAAAATGCCCTCACCCTGATTTTTCTATAAATACGAAGGGTTATCTTAAGAAAATTCACTACTTCCTTGCTTATACTTCCTTCTACTCTCTAAATTTCTTACGTTCTCTCTTAGTGTGTTGGGCTATACAAGTATTATCCAAGTTAGTAAATTTCATAGAAAGTAACATCCAGTCACTTGTTAACTAAGGTAGGGGATATCATTTATTTCGTACTCGTATGTAATATCATTTGCTTTCATATTCGCAAGTGATATTATTTACTTCATACTCATAAGGGTTGTTATTTATTCCTTATTAATATGTGGGAATAACCTGTCCGTGCGGATTATCGCATGCCTGGTGAATAACCTTTCGTATTCATTCTTTATTAAGTTGTGAAAATGATCTGTCTACGCGGACGACCGCATGACGGGTGAAAATCCATTTACAGTTTCGTATATTCTTTCATACTCGTATAGAATATCATTTCTTTTATACTCTTCAAGGGATATCGTTTTCTTTCATATTTCTCCATTTATGATAAGAAATTATTGTTTATTTTCAAAACCTTATTATTAAATGGTGAAAATCCCTAAAATTAGTAAAATATCCTTAATAGTTTGTGTTTCATTTAATATTTTTTACTAGCATCTTTCTATTGAAAATTTTATCGTTATCTTTGAAATATGAATCTTGAATATCATTCTTAAATTTGACTCCACATTTTGGTCATCATGATGGCAATTTGGATAATCTTTGACACTGGATAAATTTAATCTCTAATATTTATCCTTGATCTCACTATATTTATTTTATATCATTGTCATCATCTTCATACTTAAATTGTGGTGATAGTTTTATTTGGCCCGTAGTGCAAAGATGAACTGGCGTGGTATGATTATGACCAAACTGTGTATTGGTATAATCATGACTTTTGGTGTTACAGATAAAGGCTTATGGTGAAAGTTCTCTTTGGCCCGTAGTGCAAAGATGAGGTTTGGCATCATCTTAACCGGTGGTGTTATAAATAAATATCTTTGGCACGTAGTGCAAAGAGAGGTTGTTAAATATAAACTATTGATTTGGATGTTCATAAACAGGAACTATTGATTGGTGTTACAGGGATAAAATATTGGTGGTGAACCTTTAACTTATAGAATATGGTAGATATTATAATCTACTTGACTCTTCTAATGGATTGTTCGTTTTTCCGCAGTTGTTGTTGTTGAAACAATTATAATATCTTTAAATCTCTGATTTATTACTGTTAAAAGCTAAAGATAATTAATTCTTCATTATCTTAGTCATGATTTCCTTACTGGGTTATTTGTGCCCACCCTTTTCCTTTTTGTTCCATTGTTCTCCTCAGGAAATGAGAGTGTAGCGGGGACTAGCCGTGGAATGGAGTGATGGTCCGAGACAGTAGAAGTATCTCAATGCATTATTATTTGTGTGACAATAAATGTATTGAGAACTTAAGTTGTATTTGTATTGAAAGTCACAGTATGTGTGTTGTCGTATTTTGCACGACAATTATTAGTTATAAATGGGAAAATTCGTATTTGTATATGTATTTTGTAGAATGATTGGCGACTCAAAATGGGTTGTGTGGACCTATTTTGGGGGCGTCATAATTGGTATCAGAGCTTAGGGATATGATCTCTGGTAGAGATCTGGGATTAGAACTAGGAAGGGAGAGACGAGTACAATCTTTCGCTAGTGTGTCCTACCTAAGCTATTTTGTTATTTAAGTAATTGGTTTGGTTGTAGGGACAAGATGTGGCATGTCTATTTGTTTAACTAATTTTTGTTTTGTGATCACATTTCAGAATGACATCTAAAAACCAAGAGATTCACTATGAGACAATTATGGCTAAGAATCAGGAAGCTACAAATAATACTGCTGCAAACTCAGAAAATCATGATGTTAATCATGATGCTAACAACAAGATGAATGATGAATTTTTTAGGAACTTCATGCAATTCATGCAGAACCAGGCGAGAAGAGCTCCTACCTATAATACTGGTGGAAATGTAGGCAACGTACGAATGGCCACTGCTAAGCAGTTCAAGGAGTTGGGACCACCTAAATTTCTCGGCAAGCCGGACCCACTCAAGGCAGAGGCGTGGCTCAAATAATTAACAAAGATATTTGATGTGCTGCATTGCACTAACAAATAAAAGGTTCTTTTCGCTACTTTTATGCTGCGAGGAGAAGCGGATCATTGGTGGGAATCCGTGAAACGTACCCGTCACTTAGCACTCGAGATGTCTTGGGTCGAGTTCCAAGAATTGTTTAATGAGAAGTATTTCTCGGAAAGTATTCGCCATATAAAGGAGGTAGAATTCATCAAACTGGAGCAGAACAACATGACCGTATCGCAGTACGAAGCCAAGTTTGTCGAGTTGTCTCGATTTGCATCCCATTTGGTGGACACTGAGGAACGGATAACGCGAATGTTTTTACGAGGTTTAAAACCAGAAATTCATTAATATCTCATTTCTCATAAAATTTGTCTATATTCAGATGTCGTGGATAGGGCTCAATTAGTGGAGCAAGAGAAAGAAATACTATAACCAGGAAGCAACACCCAATAGCGAGAGAGAAATTTCGATAATAATCGTAATGGTGGCAACAATCATCGAAATAGTGATAACCAGCGAGGAGGAAATCACCACGCCGGAAATAGTAACCACTTCGGTGATAATCCTGGCCCAGATAATAGGAGGAGTGAGTCAAGTGGTAACAATTCCAAGAAGAGGAGATTCAACAATAACAACGGAAAAGCACTAGCATCAGCACCGACACCAGTACCAGTTTCGAGGGGAGGAGAACGACCACCAATCAGATATTTCAGGTGTGGAAAAGAGGGACACATCAGTCCAAACTGTACACAGCCGCCATCCCAGGTGTGTTACAATTGTGGAAAAGAAGGCCACATAGCTTGATTTTGTCATGCAGCAAAATCAAGTCTAGTTGCAATTGTGACACCAAAGGCTGTCACAGACAAGTCAAAGTCTATGGTACAGGGGAGAGCTTTTGTCGTGACATCCCAAAAAGCGCAGAACTCAAACGAGGTTATCACGGGTAAACTACTTATTAACTTTTATGAAGTATATGCCTTATTAGATACTGGTTCCACCCACTTTTTTATTTCACCTACATGTGCTCAGCGTCTGAACTTGACTCCTGAGAAATTAAATTTTGACTTATCTGTTGAAACACCATTAGGACAAACATTCGTTACATCTATAGTCTATAAATCTTATTTTGTTCAAATCGGCACCCTTACATTACCTGTTGATCTTATCTCCTTGGACATGCATGAATTTGATGTGATTTTAGAATTGATTGGTTAACTACTCATCATGCTAAAATTGATTGCTTTCGTAAGGTCATTAGTTTTCATATTCCTAATCAACCTGTTATGCGAATTCAAGCAACCAAACCGTTGAAATAAATAACCGTCATTTCTAGTCACAAAGCCATTCGTTTATTGAAAAACGGATGTCAAGCTTTTTTAGCCCATATAACTGATTTAAACAAAAGTACATCAGATTTGAATAGTATTTTTGTTGTTAATAAGTTCCCTAACGTATTTCTCGAATAACTTCTAGGCCTACCCCCAGATCGTGAAATCGAATTTTGTATCGACCTTGAACCCGGTACAAAACCCATTTCCAAAACCCCATATCGAATGGCTCCTATTGATCTTCAGGAGTTAAAAGTCCAACTACAGGATTTGTTAGACACCAGTTTCATACGTCCGAGTACATAGCCTTGGGGTGCTCCTGTTTTATTCGTAAAGAAGAAAGACGGGAGTATCAAACTTTGCATTGACTATCGGGAGTTAAACCATGTCACCATCAAAAATAGGTACCCGTTACCTCACATTGATGACCTGTTCGACCAGTTGCAAGGTGCTCAATTCTTTTTAAAGATCGACCTCCGTTCTGGATATCATCAGTTGAAGGTTAAAGCTGATGACATTCCAAAGACTGCCTTCAGAACTCGATACGGGCATTATTAATTCCTAGTCATGTCTTTTGGATTGACTAATGCTCTTGTTGCTTTCATGGATATGATGAACCAAATATTCAAGGAATATTTAGATCATTTCGTGGTTATCTTTATTGATGACATCCTCATATACTCCAAAAGTCGTGAAGATCATGAGCGACACTTGGGGCTGATACTCCAAAAGTTTTGTAAAAACAAGTTATATGCCAAGTTGAAGAAATGTGAGTTCTAGCTTGAGGAAGTTGCATTCCTTGGTCACGTGGTTTCTAAGCAAGGAATCTCGGTTGACCCGACGAAGATTGAAGCGGTATCAAATTGGGAGCAACCAAAGTCAGTAACCGAAGTACGAAGTTTTTTGGGCCTAACTGGTTATTGTCGGAGGTTCGTAGAAGGATTCTCTCGAATAGCCATTCCATTAACTCAGCTGACTCGAAAAAGCACAACATTCAAATGGAGCGAAGAATGCAAGAAGGGTTTTCAAGAACTCAAAAAAAGACTCATTTTCGCACCTGTATTGGTAATACCATCAGGATCGGAAGGATTTATCGTCTACAACGATGCTTAAGGTAAAGGACTAGGTTGTATTCTTATGCAACATGGGAAAGTTATAGCTTATGCATCTCTGCAACTCAAGGAATATGAGAGGAATTATCCTACTCGTGATCTAGAGTTGGCAGCAGTCATTTTGGCATTGAAGATCTGGAGACATTACTTGTATGGAGAGAAAGTGGAGATCTATACAGACCACAAAGGTCTCAAATATTTCTTCACCTAGAAGGAACTCAACATGCGACAACGACGTTGGCTCGAGTTGTTGAAAGATTACTATTACACCATCCAATACCATCTTGGAAAGGCGAACATAGTAGCTGACACATTGAATAGAAGATCATATGCAAGTACGAGTGCGTTACTGACATCGCAAAGGCCCATTTTGGATGATTTACAAAAGAAGGAGATAGAGTTAAAGACTCTAGGAACCCACGTGAAAATCGCACATATACGAGTAGAACCGGCTTTAATCGACAAAATTAAAGCTGCTCAAGTTACAGACCCAGAGTTGGTGAATATGAAGAAGAAAATACAAGAAGGTGCTATTCTAGAAGCAAGAGTCGACGAAGAAGGAATACTTCGACTCAACTCTAGATTGTGTGTTCCTAATGACTCTTTCAAACTTATTGTCAACCTCTTTCAGATATGAATCTATCTGATTCAGAAGGGAAGAACTCGCATCAGTATCTCAATTTCAATTCAAACATGGGTTTGATTCACACACCTATCAATTCGACATAGATTCAAGATATTTCATCAAATCATGTGATGAAGAGATTCTATTTGTCCCTGAACTAAATTCTTATAGAAACAGAAAAAAAATTTCGATAACTTCTGTTTGCTTTCATATATGGTACAGAATATATAGTCAAAATGGACCATCAACGAATTTTTAATTGTGGATATATCCTTAACATACTGAAATTGCTTCCATTATTGGTATCAAACCAATATGACTTGAAATATAAAATCATGATAAAGGCACACAACACACCGTTTGCAATCCACCCTGGAAGTACCAAAATGTATCGTGATCTTCGACATACAGTTTGGTGGAGCAATATGAAGAGAGAGATTGCAGAGTTTTATCTCAAGATGTTTAACTTGTCAACGTGTCAAGGTGGAGCATCAAGTACTAAGGGGTCCATTGCAACCACTTGAGATTCCAGAATGGGAGTGGAAACACATCAACATGGATTTCGTGACAGGTCTTCCCAAAGTTACTCAAGGCTTAGACGCAATTTGGGTCATTATAGATAGATTAACTAAATCTGCTCATTTCTTGCCTATACAAGAAAACTTTTCACTTGAGCGTCTTGCATGTATGTACATAAGTGAGATTGTGAGATTGCATGGCATGCCAGTATCTATAGTTTCTGATCGAGACCCTAGATTCACTTAACGATTTTGGGTCAGCCTGCAGAAAGCTATGGGCACTGAATTACGATCCAGTTCTGCATACCATCCCCAGACAGACGGGCAATCAGAAAGGACTATTCAAACCCTCAAAGATCTGTTAAGACCCTACGTACTAGACTTCAAAGGAAGTTGGGACAAATACTTGCCATTGGTGGAATTCTCCTACAACAACAGTTATCAAGCAAGTATAGGCATGGCTCCCTTCGAGGCGTTGTATGAATGAAGGTGTCATTCTTCAGTATGTTGGGATAAAGTAGGCGAGGCTAAATTAGTGGGACCAGAGTTGGTACGTATGACTGCATAAAAGATTCAAATAATCCGGCAACATATACAAACAGCACAAGATCGACAAAAGAGTTATGCTTATCTTCATCGAAGGGACGAGGAATTCAATGTCGGAGACTATGTATATCTACGCGTTGCTCTGTGGAAAGAAGTTATGAGATTTAGGAAAAGAGGAAAGCTTAACCCTCGATTTATTGGTCCATTTGAAATCCTCGACCGAATAGGAATTGTGGCCTACAGACTCGCCTTACCACCTCGTGTTCATAACGTTTTTCACATATACATGCTACGTAAATATGTGAAAGATCTAAACCACGTTATTGAATTAGAACCAGCCGAGATAGCAGAGGATTTAACGTATGAGGAGATACTTATCAAGGTCTTAGATAAGAAGGAACAGATTCTACGCTCAAAGGTTATACTTCAAGTCAAAGTTTTATGGAGAAACCATGATACTAAGGAAATGACCTGAGAGTTAAAATCTGAAATGAGAGCAAGGTATCCTCACCTCTTCAAAATGCCAGGTACGTATGTAAATTTCGAGGACGAAATTTCATGAGGGGAGATTGTAAGACCCCGACTTTATGAAATAAAAGTTTATTATTTTTCTTTATGATTATCGTTTTAAACAGTAAAGTGCTTAAATCATATAATGTTATAGTTAAGGGTGATATATGCAAATTATCTGATAAACAGTATGTCGGAAAATATTCCTTTTATCGGGAAATATTCTTTCTGTCGGGGAATATTATATTCGGTAACGTACGACAGCGCCGAAATAACAAAATATTGGTGAGCCCCACAACGACTAATTATCGAATATGAAAAATGACAATATTAATATTTTATACAAATTGTCAACAGTGGTGGGCCCCATAACGTCTAATTGTCAGATATTGAAAATGATAGTATTTTGTCAATAGTATTATCATTTGTAACTGTTGAAATACCCGGTAATAAAAAGAACAGTAAAACGCGTTAATCCACAGTCGTACGTGTTATTCCATAGTAGTACGCGGTATTCCACAGTAGCATACGGTGTTGCACAGTATTTTATATTATTGATTCAATAATTGATAAAGTAGCAATTGCATAGTATTTTCATTCAATAATTGTTACAATAACATCTGTATAGTACTTTTTATTATATATCACGACACTATAACTCATATTATTTGATATAATATTTTAGCATTATTGACAATGTCTAGAAATTCTGTCAAGGAAAGAGGTTATTTAATTGCGCACCGTTTATTTGGAAGGCCCCCTTTTTCCTAAGAATGATCTGATTGTCAGTATTGTGAGTCTATAATATCAATAGTGAATAATTATTGATGGATTAAAAGTGTTGATTAAAAATACAGGAAGCGTTTGTTGTAAGTTAACTTATATTTTTGTGGGACCCACACTTTATTCTATGGTACCCATAACTATTTGATCGGTGGGACACACAATTTATTTTTGTGAAATAATTTCTTCAGATTTTGTTTCTTCCGTGGGACCCACAGGTCATTTAATAGTGACTTACCGTCAGTAAATATTTAATTCAGTTTTTATTTTACCTTAGGGTTAAAAACCTAAGAGAAAGAATATTCTAAGAATATACTAAGGTATAAAGAATATTAAAAGAATATGCTAAGAAATAAAGAATATTTCAAGAATATGCCAAGGGTATAAGTGTAATAAACTAAGGAAAGTTAGGGAAAAGACCAAAATACCCTCACCTTGATTTTTCTATAAATACGAAGGGTTATCTTAAGAAAATTCACTACTTCCTTGCTTATACTTCCTTCTACTCTCTAAATTTCTTACGTTCTCTCTTAGTGTGTTGGGCTATACAAGTATTATCCAAGTTAGTAAATTTCATAGAAAGTAACATCCAGTCACTTGTTAACTAAGGTAGGGGATATCATTTATTTCATACTCATATGTAATATCATTTGCTTTCATATTCGCAAGTGATATTATTTTACTTCATACTCATAAGGGTTGTTATTTATTCCTTATTAATATGTGGGAATAACCTGTCCGCGCGGATTATCGCATGCCTGGTGAATTACCTTTCGTATTCATTCTTTATTAAGTTGTGGAAATGATCTGTCTACGCGGACGACCGCATGACGGGTGAAAATCCATTTGCAGTTTCGTATATTCTTTCATACTCGTATAGAATATCATTTCTTTTGTACTCTTCAAGGGATATCGTTTTCTTTCATATTTCTCCATTTATGATAAAAAATTATTGTTTATTTTCAAAACCTTATTATTAAATGGTGAAAATCCCTAAAATTAGTAAAATATCTTTAATAGTTTATGTTTCATCTAATATTTTTTACTAGCATCTTTCTATTGAAAATTTTATCGTTATCTTTGAAATATGAATCTTGAATATCATTCTTAAATTTGACTCCACATTTTGGTCATCATGATAGCAATTTGGATAATCTTTGACACTGGATAAATTTAATCTCTAATATTTATCCTTGATCTCACTATGTTTATTTTATATCATTGTCATCATCTTCATACTTAAATTATGGTGATAGTTCTTTTTGGCCCGTAGTGCAAAGATGAACTGGCGTGGCATGATTATAACCAAACTGTGTATTGGTATAATCATAACTTTTAGTGTTATAGACAAAGGCTTATGGTGAAAGTTCTCTTTGGCCCGTAGTGCAAAGATGAACTGGCGTTTGACATGATCATGACCGGTGGTATTACAAATAAATATCTTTGGCACGGAGTGCAAAGAGAGGCTGTTGAATATAAACTGTTGATTTAGATGTTCATAAACAGGAACTATTGATTGGTGTTACATGGATAAAATATTGGTGGTAAAATTTTAACTTTTAGAAGATGGTAGATATTATAATCTACTTGACTCTTCTAATGGATTGTTCGTTCCGCTGCAGTTGTTGTTGTTGAAACAATTATAATATCTTTAAATCTCTGATTTATTACTGTTGAAGGCTAAAGATAATTTATTCTTCATTATCTTAGTCATGATTTTTCTTACTGGACTATTTGTGCTCACAATTTTCCTTTTTGTTCCATTGTTCTCCTCAGTAAATGAGAGTGTAGCAGAGACTAGCCGAGGAATGGAGTGATGGTCCGAGACAGTAGAAGTATCTCAATACATTATTATTAGTGTGGCAATAAGTGTATTGAGAACTTAAGTTGTATTTGTATTGAAAGTCACAGTATGTGTGTTGTCGTATTTTGCACGACAATTATTAGTTATAAATAAGAAAATTCGTATTCGTATTTGTATATGTATTTTGTAGAATGATTGGCGACTCAAAATGAGTTGTGTGGACCTATTTTGGGGGCGTCACATTATTATTATTACTATTATTATTATTTAATTCCTAAAAGGGTTTGGGAATTAATTAATATAAGTATTCTCATAAATTCTTAATTGGATTAGGAGTTTAATTAATTAAAAGAGTTTAATTAAAATAAAACCCTATTCCTAAATAGTTTAGAAGGGTTCCCTATATCTAAAAATAAGAGGATTCTTATCATTATTTGGGGTTAGAGACACTTCCAATAGTTGGGAGAGTACTTACAATTTTTATGGAGATAGAAACTAGGGTTTTGCCAATATCCATCTTCTTGAATACTTATTATTCCTTGGTGGATCACCTCTAGAGGCCAAACACTTGGATGGCTTGCATTAATCGAAAGAAAGAATCTAATCGGCGGAATTCAAGTAGAACGCGAAGGATTTGGAGTTGAACTTGTACCTGAGGAAGCTTTAATCTACGAAGGTATGAATTTGATTCTCTATCTCTTTTGTTTAATTGATAATTGAGCACAAGGATGATCATGGTGATGGTTTGTAAGAAAAAAATTTAAAATCCGTTTTTATCGCGCTTTCGCACTATTTATGTAATTTGATTGCATGTTCGCGCTATTTACGAACGTAACAGTGGTATCAGAGCTAAACCTTGTGCTAATTATTGATTATGATGATTCCATATATGTATGGGTATGCGATTGGATCGAATTTCTGGGCAACAGAAAAAAAATTCGGAGTCTGCTACGCAGCGTGACCGCGCCGCTTCTAGTTCATTCTGGAGTGCGGTCGTGCCCTAACCCAGAAATCGTTTCTGGGGTGCAGCGCAGCCGCGCCGCTCTGTAGATTTTGAAAATTTTTTATTTGTTATTTTATTTATTTCAATTAAGGTAAAAGGTTTATTTTGAATTAGAATATGATTAAAATTAAAAGTTTTATTTAACTTGGAATTGGATTCCATGTTATCTAGAATAAAGGAGTTTATTCTGTTTTGGAATAGGATTCCATGTTTCCTAGAACAAAAGAGTTTATTCACATATGGAATAGGATTCGATATTTTCTAAAAAAATAAAGATGTTTATTTTGATAATGATTAGGATTCAACATATTTTATTTTTCCAGCAATTTTAAGTTAAAATAAAGAAATTTATTTTGAACTTGAAATTGGATTCCATGTTAATTAAAATAAAGGAGTTTATTTTGATTTGGAATTTGATTAAAAAATAAAGGAGTTTATTTTTATTCAAAATTGGATAAAATAAAATAAAAAAGTTTATTATGATTTAAATTTTGATTAAAATAAAGGAGTTTATTTTCGTTTCAAAATTGAATTTCTAGTAAACTTTTAATTGCCCATTAAATGATATCAATGCATATATGGAATGGTTTTCTTATTCATGAGATGAATGTTATTTATTGATGCATATGCTGATATGTATGATAATAAATGGGATTGATTATGGACTATTGACCAATGGATGATTGGATTTTATTTTTTGAGGATGCTTGAATGAATGAGTTTTTATAAATGGGGTCTGCGTACCTCGTCTTCTCTAATTTTTCTTAATGTAAATTCTATCTCCCTCCTATGTACTTCCCCTTGACTTCTGATCAAGGTTTCTATTTATTATAAATAGTTAATGTAATAGGTTTAGTTAGAATTACTTGAAGAATTGGAGAAAAAGGAGAAAGAAGCGCTTGAAGACCTGTTTGTAATGGAATCCGGGATTTAAATATAATAGTTATATTTAAATTCAGTTCTTTCTGTTAGAGTTTATGCTCTAGAGGCTAATTCTTTGATGTAATTACTCAACATTTCTTTTGATATTATATTTGATTGAATAAATGAATTATTTTATTATGGTTTTATTTACTCCGTTATATAAATGTTAACATAATAAAAGTCCTTAGAATAATGATACAAATTATATAGCTTCAAGTATGTAACTTGAACATGAGATTATGTAATTACAATTAGTATCATTACTCTTAAATGTCCCTAGTCGAGTATTATTGTTAATGGGACAACAATGATACATTGAGACTAATATGTGGATTAACTGATGGCCAAATCTCATTGGTCATAAATATATGAGATATTGAGTTAATGCATAGGTACATGTTAGAGAATAATGTACTGGACAGACCCACCATGAGAACTCTACGTGGAGCATTATGCAAAGTGTCATAAGCAATTCTTATAGTGACAATGATGTAATGATCCTTCGATCTAAAATCACTATATTACTACACGAAAATTTATGTACTTTGATATCATCAAAGGTCACCTTTAATAGGGTGGACAATAAAGGTGATTATTGGGTACATCATGAATCGTGTGAGAAATATGAGTGATCTAGATGGAATTTAACCCTCATATATATTAGGGGTGATATCCATAGGCCTCTTGATTGAGTAGAACTATGAAATGCATGGCATACTCAAACAGTGATTTGTTTGATATAGTCTACTCATTGATCAAGAAAACTCAGATTAAATTATGAAGAGTATGACACATTCCATGCCTCGAGTTTAATCTAGGAGGTCAAGGTTAAAAGGATTAAATTACATTAAAACATTGGTCACAAAAAAGTTGCATCGAATCACCGATCTTATTATTACTTGGGTAGTAGTAATGTATTACTAGATGCCGCTCACTATTTATAATTTTATAATATGATTTTAAAATTATTTCCAACATAATAATAACATATAGGGTCACACACTTAGAACGTAATTAAAAGGTAATTAATTTAAATTGTAAGGATTTAAATATATCAATATGATTGATAGTATTTAAATTGCGAATTTAAATTAATAGGATAATTTGTATATATGTATATTAATTAAGTAAGACTTAATTAAGATATAATATATATAAATTTGGATTTTATTTTTCTAATTGGATTAGAGTTTTGGTTAATTCTTTTTGACTGTTATATATATATATGATATATCAGCTGTTTTAAAGTGTGAGAAGAAAAAAAACCCTAGCCGTTTTAGAAAAGAGAGTAGAGAAAAAAACTTCAGAAAATCCAGATCTTGGTGGCTAGTACCGCAGTTCTCTTTACTGCAGATCGTGTGACGATTTGCGGGACGTTCGTGTGGATACCGTAGAGGCGCAGTTCCGTTGGATTGCGTTGAAGATTTGAAGCTGTTCCAGAGTTTTTCATCGTCTCCATTCAAGCTCGGATAATCGGTAACACAAATCTAAACCTCTGAACTAATATGCTTTTGCATGGATCCTGTTTTAGGGTTTCGAAAATTATTTTAAAAATTTTAAATTTCGCTGCTTTTATGTGTCGAAAACCCTACACTTGCACCCTAAGTTTGACCTTTTTGGTTAACTTGGTGGCTCTAGTGAACCAAACTAGAATAAAAATCCATAATCAATCCGGGTAGAATATAGTATTCTATATGTGCATGCTAACTATATATATATATATATATATATATATATATATATATATATATATATATATATTGTCGACGCCGGGTTTTTACGCCTCTTCCGATTTTTAGCCTTTGATTAAATGATTTTTGGGAAGAGATCGGCACGTAATGTCGACGGGGTTTTGAAAGATCGTTTTTTTATGATGAGCCAATTAACCAGAGTCGCCAGTTGGTATATTTGAAATGGATGTACCAACTCATCCGAGTTTCGTTTTCGTAAATCACTGGCTCATATGTGACTCCGAATTAATTGGTCTGCGAACCGAGATTCATAGAGTTCGGGGGCTTGCTTAAGCGAGGGGAAGGTGTTAGGCACCCCCCGACTTCCGTGAAAACACGGTTACCGTAATCTTAATACTTTCCTATCCTTTGATTCATAAAATGTGTATACGTGCGTGTATGTGTGTGTGTGTGCTTATGTGAATGTTGTGGTGAGCTCTTTCATGAGAGATGAAACATTTGGCCTTTTATTGAGAAGTCGTGTTTTATTTTGGGAATGTTTTAGAACGTCGTTTCCGTTAATACGAGAGAGCTCCTTTATTCATGCGAAAGGTTTGATTTTACTTGTCAAAAACTATGAGATCTTTATTAGGCGTCGTTTTGGCAAAACAAGAATCTTTTAAACCTTCGTCAAAATAGGAATCGAAATCTATACATTGCTTTCATAAAATGATGGGCAACTTCTAGGATATCTTTAACCCTATGCACAAAGGTTTAATAAAACGTTTCGTTTATTCATAAGAGCCATTTTTTGGTGATGTTTGAAAATGATTTTCTTTGGCCTTCTCGTTTAATAGGAATCGACATTTGTTAACACTTCCAATTCTTAGCCTCGTGATGCTAATATCCTACTTTGATTGATTTTTTTAAAAAAATCTTTATTGTTTTGGCTTTGAAATCTTTTGTTTGGTGTTACAAATCCAATTAAATATCAAAACGCATAGGGGGCTATTCACGGGCATGTAAGCCGTCAAAATATCCCCGAACGCCAACAATCACATATCTCACTACTACGGGGCCTTAAACCCGATTCTCGCCTTAGCGTCGTTTTAAGGCCCGACGATTACATGTTACAAAAACGAGCACCTTGAATCTATTACATATATCAAAACGTCCATCATCGGATTTGGACCACGGGGTCGCGTTCCTAGGCTCACATCCGAGATTGCTACATGCCCACAAAATGAATACTACATAACTAACCAACCCGGATTTATCTAATACACCATGATATCCGAAAATGATAATCTAAATAAATTACACCCAATAAATCACCATAAACAAGCTAGAAATTTCACCAATTGGATATCCTCGGGATATTAGGAAGAATTTTGTTCCGATGGAACCCTCACTAATAATCCCTAATCCATTATCCCACCATGAATTACATGAAAACTACATTTAATTTAACCAAAAAAATGATATAAATTGTTATAACAAAGGGAATTTTCACCTTGCAAATGATCTCAAATGGATGTAAACTTGTGTATTTGAATAGGATGAGAAGTATATTTGATACAATAAAAATCAAAAGAGTATAAATCCTCTCTTGTTTTCTCTCTTTTCTTCCTATTTTGTTGCAAAATTTAGCTATTTCTCTCTCAAAATCCGTGCTGCTGCTGTGCTGAATTCTTCTTCCTCCAAATCTGCTCAACCTCTTTGTATGCTGAAGCGGAAATGAGCTGAAATAGGCTGGCCAAAGCCAGCCGCCTGCCTTCCACTCACCTGGTTTTGAGTTCCGTGTTTCGAGTTCCGTGTTTTCAAAAGGCGCACTATTTGGCCGTAGATCAATTCGCGGCTGGACGGTTTGACTTTCTCGATTTTCGTACCACGCCTCGATTTTCGTGCCGTAACGTCGGTTTTAGCTGACAGGCTTGTATTCTGCAGTCCGGGAATTTCCGGGAGACATGCCACCTTATTCGGTAATGCCCGTTTCGGATGGCCTTATTGTCACGTCAGCTTTGGTCGCCAATCATTGCGGTGGTGTTGGACGTTCGCACTTGTGCCCATTCCTTCGCTCCCGCAAGCCGGTTCAATTGACGATTTTGCCCTCCTGTCACGGTTAGTATAGGGAACGCAAAAATTGGGTGTCTACAGCTGCCCCTCTTTATCATGTTTATGCAATGTTTAAATGAAATGAACATGATAAAGAATAGACACTGGATGCATGAATGACAGTGCACAAGGATGACAATACATACGTGATGCAACACATGTGACTTATGATGCAACGTAAGACGTAATGGACGCAAAATACTCGTAAAAGGGTGTCAATGCGGATGATCATCTCGTCGGGGCCGGGTTTCGTCGCCGGTCACCCATCTCGTAATCACCGGTTATCGTTTCCGGTCGATTGTCTCGTCGGGGCTGGGTTTCGTCGCCGGTCGCCCATCTCGTAATCGCCGATTATCGTCGCCGGTCGATCGTCTCGTCGGGGCCGGGTTTCGTCGTCGGTCACCCATCTCGCAATCGCCGGTTATCGTCGCCGGTCGATCGTCTCGTCGGGGCCAGGTTTTGTCCCCGGTCACCCATCTCGTAATCGCCGGTTATCGTCGCCGGTCGATCGTCTCGTCGGGGCCGGGTTTCGTCGCCGGTCACCCATCTCGTAATCCCCGGGTATCGTCGCCGGTTGGTTATCTTGTCGGGGCCGGGTTTCGTCGTCGATCACCCATCTCGTAATCGCCGGTTATCGTCGCCGGTCGATCGTCTCGTCGAGGCCGGGTTTCGTCGTCGGTCACCCATCTTGTAACCCCCGGGTATCGTCGCCGGTTGGTTGTCTTGTCGGGGCCGGTTTTCGTCACCGGTCACCCATCTCGTAATCGCCGGTTATCGTCGCCGGTCGATCGTCTCGTCGGGGCCGGGTTTCGTTGCCGGTCACCCATCTTGTAATCGCCGGTTATCGTCGCCGGTCGATCGTCTCGTCGGGGCCGGGTATCGTCGCCGGTCACCCATCTTGTAATCGCCGGTTATCGTCGCCGGTCGATTGTCTCGTCGGGGCCGGGTATCGTCGCCGGTCACCCATCTCGTAATCGCCGGTTATCGTCGCCGGTCGATCGTCTCGTCGGGGCCGGGTATCGTCGTCGGTCACCTATATTGTAATCGCCGGTTATCGTCGCCGGTCGATCGTCTCGTCGGGGCCGGGTATCGTCGCCGGTCACCCATCTCGTAATCGCCGGTTATCGTCGCCGGTCGATCATCTTGTGAATGCTGGGTCTCGTATCCGGTCACTCGGTTGAATTGAGAAGCCGTGTTCGACACCTGATTCATCAAAATCTTGTCTTTTATTATCACATTATGAGTCAAATGGGCTTTAGAATCGATTAAGCTTGCAATGGACCAATGGGGGAGCACTGGGCCCAGCCGCAGATGGATCTGCGGCCAGCCGCAGATTGATCTGCGGCCAAGATCGGGGCTTTAAACGGCCAGCAGCATCCCAGATCTGTCACTTTCATTCGTACCCCACGCGACTTTTTGACCTCTGCACGCTCTTTTGCTGAGTTCTCCAACCTTTTTTGCAAAAACTGCTCCGGTAGGATCGATCTACGCGCTACAGGTAACACTTTGACCGGTTGTTTTTCAGTTTCGTCAATGTTTTGCTATACATTTGGCTATTTGCATGGTTAGAGATAGAAATGTATGCTTTACAATGCTATGCTATGTATTATCGTATATACATGTTATGTATCAACTGTGTGAGTCCTATTTCATGCTCATGATGCGGTCCCACATATCTGTTTGTTCCTTTTCTGAAAGAAAATCATGCATTATGGTCCTTTACATGCTTTAATTACACATATGAATGCAACTTTGATCTGTTGTGGCTTGGGTTCTTTGAAAAACATGCTTGGATATGCATGGGATATCCATTTTACAGACGGAACTCTGCCGATTTTTTTTTCTTGAGTGGGCATGCATCATGCTGCATTAATTATATGATGAGGGTAGGAAATTAGAATAATCGTGACATAATTTAAAAGGGAACTTACCTTCCTCTTCGCCTGTTCTATTCCAGCTATGGATCCTGACACTCCCAGTAGCTCCACCGCGTCTCGGACTTCGGGCGTTCGCCGCCGTAGGGCTGCACCTGCCCCTGCCTTACCTCGGACCCGCCAGGATCGCCGATTAGCGGAGGCTGTCATCCGGCCCGATCATCCCGACATTGAGGAGGCTGCTCTTCCGGAGGTTGCGGTAGAGGGGCCATCCTCCAGCACACCGGCTCCATCTTCTCATCGCGCCCTGTCTGGCGCATCTGTGCAGATACCCGATCTATTGGGTCGGGATCTCAGTCGTCACCCCTCAGCATCTCTCGTGGCTAATGAGGTATATTCAATTCTATTCTGATTTTATTCTCAATTTCTCAATTTCCCTTTTTTTTTATCTGGACTGACCCATTGGTGATTGCCACAGGTGCCCGAGTTTACCCAGCCGAGGGGTAACTGGTTCAACATTTATTCCCTCTATACCACTTTGCATAGCGACTACCGGACGGTGGTGGATTCCTGGGGCTTCCGTCACTTTTTCACTATCATCCCCCGTCAGTGCCCCTGGGTTACATGAGGGTCTTATCCAAGCGATGGTTCCACCAGACTCAGTCCCTTCACCTCTTGGATTGTGAGGTCGTGCTGACTCCCTGGGACTGGAGGTACATCACGGGTATCGAGTTTACCGGATCCCGTGTTCCTCTGGATCTTGACATCACTCCAGCGGAGGTCCGGGCTTTATTGGGCTTCGCTGCTGAGGACCGGGTCGTTAAGGCCCGTAGTATTCGGTCCGGCGCTTTGGCTGTCGATGCTGTTGGAGGTATATACGCACTGCCTATTCCAGCAGATCAGGGCACTCGTGACATTCTGCTACGGCGCTTGTTCCTGACCATTATGAGGGGTTGTTTCCTAGTAAACAACTCCTCTACCATTCATTTCAGCGTCGTAGGAGCTGTCAGAGACGTAGACCGGATCGGTGACTACGATTGGGGGTCGTTCACCTTTGCTTATTTCCTCCATGGTCTGCGTCTACGTTCGGAGGGACAGACAGATGCTTGCCTCGGATTCTATCATTTCTTGCTGGTGAGGCTTCTTTTCCTCTTTTCTTACTGGACTTTCCTTCATTTATTTCTCTTTTCTGCATTTGTCGGTTACTCATGCTTTTCATTGTTTCTGTTCGCAGTTCTGAGCCTACGAGCGTCTTCCATGCCTGAGGCCCGTCACTACCCTCGGTTTGGATACCTATCCCCGGGGTCGGCGATGGCATCACAGCACTCTGGAGGAGGTCCCGGTGTCGGGCAGCTTTGCACATTGTCGTATTCAGCTGGAGCTGATCACGGCTGCTGATGTCGTCTGGGTTTCCTACCTCTCCGAGCATCTGACTGTGGGGTTTGCCGATGGATATCCTTCTGGCCCGGAGTTCGAGCTTTCCACCCGTCGCCTCATTTTGCAGAGTGTTGGAGGATGGGTGATGTACCTGGGAGAGCGCGCATTCAGATGCGTTACTGGAGAGATCCGCATCCCGCACTCCCTTCCCTTCACTACCTCCTGACCTTTGGATTCTCAGCCTTCGGAGATCATGCTAGCAGGGGAGGACGGTCGGATGCTGTCTACGGGTCCCAGTACGAGCGAGGCTTTCCGGACCTGGTGGGTGCCTCGCACCATCGGTCCTCAGACCCGAGCCACTTTCTTTCTTGGAGACATGGTTCCCGGCTCGGTGATGATGACTGATTGGGCTACCTGCGTTCGGACTCCCACTCATGCCGAGCAGATTGCCACCTTGACCCGCCAGGTGGAGCAGCTGTCGCTGTATCTTCGGGTGTTAGGCCGGACTCCAGAGGATGCTTACGCCTATGATCCTGACAGTGCGGGCTATGATACAGGCCCGAGCTCATCTGATGCCACAGCGCAGCCATACATTCCTGACATGAATTTTGGTCCTCCGACTTCGACGACCCCAGGGGATCAGATCGAGGATCCCGCTTTCATAGATGACATTGATTTTATTTAGATCAGGATAGGATAGGGCTTTTGTACCTGCACCTGTTTAGATTTATTTTCCATTTTATGCACTATGTACTGAACTCATTTATTTATTTATGCACAGTTTTTTATCTTTATGAAATTCACTTGTCTTATTATTATTTGTACGATGCATGCTTTTTATTTATGGATAGAAAATGACCCCTGTACAGTCTTTTTGATACTATTTTTCCACAGATGTCGTCCTCAGATGCCGTGGTGCGTTTGGATTTCATTCCTCCCACAGGGTTGGTTGGCAGTCTCCTCCGCTGGTTGGACAGTTTATTGTGGGCCGACAGGGTTATCGCAGATGGTCTTTTGGGCCATTCTTGGTCCTTATTAACCTTTCAGGTGCCAGCGGGCTTTGTGGATGGTATTCTGAGCCATTGGGCCCCTGCCCGTCAAGTGTTCAGGTTAGGGACAGTAGAGCTGACCCCCACTCTCGAGGAGTATGCTCACTTCACCGGCTTGTCTTTGGATGGTCCTTGTGCTAGGGTTACAGTTGGTTCCATGCGCCGTCAATTCTTGACTTTCACCGGCTTGCGGAGGACAATCCTGTTATCGGTGATCACATCAGACCATATGGTTCCCCTCCAGTTCTTGATTGACCGATTTGGCTCACCTGACAGCTTTCGTCTTTTCTTCGGTGATTTTTCCGTGTCCGAGGAGCGCTGGGGCGCTTTGAGAATAGACGTTCTGATGGCCTGTGTCATCTCAGTTTTGTATTTGCCAGCAGGACCCGATCAGTTGGACATGCGAGTTGTCGCGGCCGTTAAAGCCCTTCAGGGGGATTACACCATTCTTCCCATGATATTGGCGGATACCTACATGTCAGCCACATATTGCCAGTCTTTTCGAGGCGGAGTTTTCAGAGGGAGCTCGACTTTGCTGTACGTGTGGTTTATGAGCCATCTCAGCCCCATTGGCCATTTCCGTCGCCAAGGGTTTTGCTTCAGCCATGACATATCCACGCAGTTTTCATTTCATCCCATGAGCTGTACTGATGCAGCTTCCTGGGTAGAATTCTTGTCGGTTATCGAGGATCCTTTTCATCTCCTGACCTACTCGGGTTATTGCTCCTTTATGAGTTTCTTGACTCACGTGCCCAACCTGGATTTCATCCCTATTGCCGGCTTGAGGGGCGTGACGACCTATCATCCCTTGGCGGTTACAGGACAGTTTAATCAGACACAGGATTTTCACCCCTTCACGGGTGCCGCCGCCTACCGATTCCTTATATCATCCCAGACAGAGAGAGATCTAGTGCGGGTATATGATCTTTGGTCCCGCAGGATCCTTGCCGAGTATAGTGACAGTTGCCCCATCCAGACATTCACTTATGTGCAATGGTTGCGCGGAGACTCGGATATGGTTGGTTTGAGTCAGACTGGGGCCTTTGATGACTCTGGAGTGATTTTCCCAGATGATACTACATATCATTCCATCTCAGCCAATTCTGCCCCTAGTCGGGTTACTGAAAATAGCCGGATCCGACTGGCCTTGATTGCTATTGAATCTGAGAGGGATGCTGCCATTGCTGAGAGAGATGCTGCTATTCTGGCCAGAGATGCTGCCCTTATTGACAAAGACGCCATTGTATCGCAGACCAGGGCAGTTATAGATGCTCATTCCAGGACTGTCAGCCGAGCCACTGCTTTACTGGATCGCATTGATATGATGGGGCAGCAGATTACAGGGGATGCTGATGCTTCAGATCTATCCACCACCTTGTCCATCCTGCTTCAGCTAGTTTCAGATTTGTAGATTATTTTAATTCCTGCATCGACTATGTTAGTTTCATCGGTTATCGAAAGAGAAATCTTATAATAAAATGACTTATATATACAGGCATGCATTTAAATTTAGTCATTTTCCCTTTTTGTCGTATCGTTGCCTTTTATTGGATCCTCATTTTATCCAGTTGACCACGATTTTGACATTTCACTTTCTTTCTCTTCTCAAGTCTTGATGGAGATCTGACAGATATGGCCGTACCCCTGTCGATTTCATCGGAGTGGGTCTTAGATTTTGGGATAACTGTTTGGTTGGATCAGGGTTATGTCATTTGGGATGAAACTGGTTAGGCGGCTGGCTTCGGGACGGTTTTGAGGGTGTAGGAAGGTTTATCTGGCTGTCGGAAAATGGTTCTGTTTAGGGAAAGGATTATTTTTAAGGGATCGGACCGCGCCATGATGGCTGCCTACGTACCCCCACAAGTTGGGAGATCAGGTCCTACGTAGTTCGTTCCTCAAAGAAAAAAAGGAGAAATCGATTATTCAAGCGTAGAACCGCTTCACCGAGTCGGAATTGAGGGGCTGTGGAAATACCTCCCCATCCATTTCTTGCAATATGAGGGCTCCTCCGGATAGCACTTTCTTAATCACAAATGGTCCTTCCCAGTTCGGGGCGAACTTCCCCTTGGCTTCGTCTTGACAAGGCATGACTCTTTTTAGCACCAAATCATTTTTCTTGAACTTCCGAGGTCTTATCCTTTTGCCATATGATCGAGAGATCCTTTGTTGATATAACTGACCATGCCAAACAGTAGCCACCCTCTTTTCATCAATTAGGGCCAATTGGTCGTATCGACTTTGCATCCAATCCTCCTCGCTTATCTGAGCATCGATCATTATTCTGAGGGACGCCATCTCAACCTCAACTGGCAGAACGACCTCCATTCCATACACCAAAGCGTAAGGGGTTGCCCCTGTAGAAGTACGCGTTGACGTTCGGTATGCCAGCAAGGTGAGGGGTAGCAGATCCGGCCATCCCCGATGATTAGCAGACATTTTTGCCATGATCTTCTTGATGTTCTTATTTGCAGCCTCCACTGCCCCATTCATCTTAGGACGGTAAATGATGGAATTGAGGTGTTTGATCTTAAACTGGTCGCACAATCCCTTCATGAGGGAGTTGTTCAAATTCTTGGCATTGTCGGAGACCAAGACCTCAGGCTGCCCGTATCGACAAATGACATTATTCCTAATGAAACCGACGATGACCTCCTGAGTCACTTTGGGGAAAGAAGCTGCTTCTACCCATTTGGTGAAGTAATCGATCATGACGAAAATATACCGGTGCCCGTTGCTTGCTTTGGGCTCTATTGGTCCGATTACATCCATTCCCCACATTGCAAATGGCCACGGGGAAGTCATACAGTGCAGTTCATTGGGAGGTGTATGGATCACATTACTGTGCGCCTGGCATTGGTAACACCGTTTGACGTGATCGTCGCAGTCGGCTTTTAGTGTTAACCAATAATGCCCCGTTCTCAAGATCTTTCTGGCCAGCATCGGTCCACTCATGTATGGCCCACACACTCCACCATGTACTTCGTTCATAATCCTTTGGGCCTGCGTCTCATCTACGCATTGTAACAGTCCCAAACCAGCATCCCTCTTGTAGAGTGAATCCCCACTCAGGTAAAACTTCATTGCCATCTTTTGAATTCTCATCCTTCCAGCTCGGCTCGCGTGGTCGGGAATGGATCTATCCCTCAAGTACTCCCTTATGTCGTGATACCAAGGCTGCTTTGGTAGAACCACCTCGTCTGATAATACTGCAACATGTTCCTCGTATGCCGGGGTACTCTGTACTGCTATCTCAATCTGTGGAACATCTTTTCTTTTGATTATATGGATTAAGGAAGCCAGGGTTGCCAATGCATCCGCGAAATCATTCCGTCCCCGGGGAATATGGCGGAAAGCGATATCTTCGAACTCTTGCATCAACTGGGTAACACAACGATGGTATGGAAGTAACCGAAGCTCCTTTGTGTTGTACACCCCGATCGCTTGTCTGATTACCAATTCTGAATCCCCAAACACCGCCAGTCTCTTCACTCCCATATCTCGGGCAAAACAGAGTCCCAATATACATCCTTCGTATTCAGCTGTGTTGTTTAAATTGCTGAACTGCAATTTAGTGGCCACAGGGTATTGCTCTCCGGTGATAGAGACCAGGACCGCTCCGGCTCCTGCCCCCTCAGCATTCATGGCACCATCAAAATACAGCTTCCAAAACTGCCCCTCGTCATCACATTTCGTGTGTGATACTCAAAATATATCTTCGCCCGGCAGAGGAGTTTCTAACGGCTCCATCCCTCCTGATGGGGTTTCTGCCAACTGATCTGCAATTCCCTGCCCTTTCATGGCTTTTTGAGTTACGTATACCATGTCGAACTGTTGTAAGATTAATTGCCATCTTGACAGCCGACAGTTCAGCATGGGCCTTTCAAAGATATATTTCAAGGGATCCATCCTCGATATCAGGTACGTGGTATGCCCATGGAGGTAGTGCTGTAATCTCCCTGCAGCCCAGGCCAGAGCACAACAGGTCTTCTTGATGGGAGTGTAATTCTGTTCACATTGGCTAAATCTCTTGCTGAGGTAATAGATGGCCTGCTCTTTACCTGCTTCATTTTTCTGTCCCAGCATACATCCCATCGCGATGGCATTGACTGATATATACATAAACAGAGGGATCCCATCCTTCGGGGGTACCAGCACTGGTGCCTCTGTCAGCTGCTTTTTGATGGTCTGAAAGGCCCTCTGATATTGCTCATTCCATTCTTGGGAAGCACCTTTCCTTAACAGTTTGAAAATCGGCTCGCATGTAGTCGTCAAGTGAGATATAAAACGGCTAATGAAGTTTATTCTTCCGAGAAATCCTCTTATCTCCTTCTCTGTGTGAGGCGCCGGCATATCCACAATGGCCTTAATCTTTGCTGGATCCAATTCAATGCCTCGGTCACTAACCAGGAATCCCAAGAGCTTCCCCGACTGCACTCCGAAAGCACACTTTGCTGGATTGAGCTTCAAATTATACTTTCTGAGTCGATCAAATAGCTTTTTAAGATGGGTTATATGGTTAGATTCTACCCTTGACTTCAAGATAATGTCATCCACATAGACCTCTATCTCCTTATGCATCATGTCGTGGAACAAGGCCATCATGGCTCTCTGATAAGTAGCCCTCGCGTTCATGAGACCGAAAGCCAATCGTCTATAGCAGAAAGTGCCCTAGGGGGTGATGAACGCGGTCTTTTCCCGATCTTCCTCCGCCACCATTATCTGATGATACCCCACAAAGCAATCCACAAAAGAGTACATCTCGTACTGGGCTGTGTTATCTACCAGGATGTGTATGAAAGGCACCGGGAAGTTATCCTTGAGACTGGCCTTGTTTAAATCTCTATAGTCTACACACACCCTCACCTTCCCTCCAGGCTTAGCCACTGGGACTATATTGGACAGCCATTCGGGGTAAGTGGACACCATAATGATTCCCGCCCTGAATTGCTTGATGATCTCTTCCTTCACTTTTAAGCTCCACTCAGGTTTCAACTTCCTTAGTTTCTGCTTGACAGGCCTGAAACCCTCCTTGATGGGCAACCGGTGTACCACAATGTCGGTGGACAATCCGATCATATCATCATGAGACCAGGCAAAGACATCCTCATATTGGCTTAGCAACTCAGTTATTTCTGCTTTCTGGCTAGGGGTAAGGTCCGTCCCTATCTTGAGTTCTTTTGGCTTGTCAGGGGTTCCGATATCTATAGTGATGGTTTGGTCCAAGTTGGGTTTGGGTTTATCCTCGACCCATCCTTTGATCTCGTCAGGCGCATCGTCGTAATCTGTCTCGTCTTGCTCAATGCCCATTAAATCGAAATCCAGCTCAATGTCAAAATCATAATCATCATTCAAATTTGAAAGACCGTTTGTTATGCAAGGATTACTCAAATTGGTACACCTGACATGAAACAAAATACTTGTCATATATAAGTTACTTTCCACGACGATCACATTTTCAAATAACACGAAGAAACGACATAATTATGCAAAATAAAACAACAACAAAAATAAACTTCTTCATCCTCCCATCCTCTGGGGTCTACCACCCTGATGTCGGGTTTTACCCTTGTTTGGATATCACTGGTTTCATGGTCTAGTTGTCGATGGTCAGGTCAGATGAAATGCGCTGGATAAAAGGTGGCCTCACATCGGACACTTCCCCGATGACTACGGCTACATCGCCTGAGTCCTTCTTCCTACCCTCTTCAGGAATAATTAGCCCTGCCTAATCAATGTCAGGCACACTTTGTTGGGCTCCCGGTGGCGTGGTAACATCCTTCCCCTCCTCATTGCCTGTTAACTGTCCGGGGATATAGCACCTGGTTTCAAAATTTTGCGCGACCTCCTGTAGGAAACTTTCCCTCTTGGTCGACTCATCACTTGCGGGGGTTAACCCTTCATTCCCTGACCAAGTCACAGGCTCGCTAGTCCCCTGTTCATTGTTGACCTTGGTCATCGGACTGCCAGCCAGTCGAATCGGAGCCGCACCTTGACGGTGTCTCCGTGCTACGCCTTCACGATATCCCAACCCTGCTTTGCCTATCTGCTGTGGTAGTTGGATGGGCTCGGTGATTCCTTGACTGCTCCTCCCTAGTCCCTGTCCAGGTTGGAAATTCATTTTCATCATTTCCTTCGCAACGAAGGTAAGTTCTGGAGAGACCTTAGGTTTCACGGCTGGAGCTCCCAAGCATCTGTAGTGGGGAGTGCTAATTTCCAGTGCCTGAAAACTGGCAGGTGCCGCCGACTCGTCCACATTAATCACAGGCAGGCCATTCCTGGAAGGAGAAGGGTCATCACACTCCGCTGAGATCGTCACCAAATTCCCGTCGATGATAAGTTTGATTTGCTGGTGTAGTGTGGAAGGAACTGCCCCGGCCATGTGTATCCACGGCCTTCCCAATAACAGGTTATAACTGGCTGCAATGTCTAGGACTTGGAAAGAGATATCAAAAGTACAAGGTCCTATTTCCACCGGCAATTCTATCTCTCCAATTGTATCCCTCCGGGAACCATCGAAGGCTCGCACCACTACATGACTAGCCCGTAGGCGCTTGGGATTGATGTTCATCTTCTGCAATGTACTGAGGGGACATATATTCAACGCCGATCCTCCATCAATCAGCACCCCATTCTTGATATAACCTGAGGAGATCACCGCAATATGTTGCGGTTTTCGATGCCCCCTTCCCTCCTTGGGGATGTCCTCATCTGCAAAGGATATTACATCACTCTCCAACAGATGGCCGAAACCTTCCTCACTAATTTCTTTGGGAACGTATGCCTCCTCCAGGACTTTCGCCAGGGTTTTGCAGTGATCATCGGACGATAACACCAAGTCCATGATTGATGTCAGGGTCGACTCCTCGCTCAATATCTGGATCCCTCTTGCTTCTGGATGATCCATCCTCTTCAAGAATTCTATGGCTTTCTCCTCGGAGATCTCTTCATTTTTCTTCGTTTTGTTCTCAAGGACTCGTCCGGGAAGATACAAAGGATTCCCCCTTGTTGTCACAGAAGCACAACTGGCCGCTTCCTCTGACGCCCCCCCATAATTCCATGGTACCATCTTTAGACTGCTGATAGGGATTTGCGATCTCGCTGCAAGGATGAGGGGTTTCGGAGCTACTAACTTGACAGGCCCCTCCATGATATTTCTGCTTACCCCTGCCAATCTAATTGCCGCTCACCGTGTATTCCCGTGATCACTTATCACGTTGATCATTTCATCGATTTTCTTTACATAATTTAGCCTTGACGGCCCCTCGGCTTCACTGGCTTCTGCCACATTGACCCCTCCTCCATCATGCCTCGGCAGGGGATTGACTTTGACATTCGGGGAGTCTGGCTATTCCACCACAATTTCCCCACTATCAATCAAGTTCTGGATTCTGTGCTTCAACGTCCAACAGTCCTGCGTATCATGACCAGGGGAACTTTAGTGGTATGCGCATCGCTTGCTTGGGTCAAACCTTCTTCCCTTTGGGTCACTTGGGGGTGCCAAATCGACAATTTTCCTCTGGGCTATTAAAACTGCCAACACCTTTTCGAGAGGATCCCCGAGTGGGGTGAATACTCAATTTTGCGAGGCCTCGAATCTCCTTCGCCCTTCCGCCCTCTGATCAGTGAAGTTAGGCTGTCGGGATGGCCCCACTCTCTGCACCTGGACTGGAAGATTGTTTTCTGCCTTTCTAGATGACCCCTGAAGGATGAGGGAAACATCCTCTTCCTTCTTCTTTTGGACCCTACAGGAAGTGCTGCCATAATTTCCACTCTGTATTTGTTCTGCAGCCGTTTCCAAAGCCGTAAAATCCCGAATCTTACCAGACTTCAAACCCATATCCACAATTTCCCCGAGTTTAATCATCTCAGCAAAAGACCTACCAATCCCTGATATAACCCACTCATAATAAGGGGCCTCTTGAATATCTACGAAGGTCATCACCATCTCAGACTCGTTCATCGGGGGATTCACCTGTGCGGCCATACCCCTCCATCATTGTGCATAATCCCTGAAGGATTCCCTGGGTTGCTTCTTAACTTTCGTCATTTGGTATCTATCAGGGGCCATTTGTGCCTGGAAGCTATACTATGTTAAGAAGGTGTGGTCCAACTCCTCCCAATTATGGATCCGGGCATTGTTAAGACGGGCATACCAGATTTTCGCCTCTCCCGTCAAACTCTTTTGAAAAAGTTGCATTCTTAGGCCCTCGTCTTCTACATAAGATCTCAACTCCCCAATGTAGATTTTCAGATGCGTATAAGGATCCCCTTTTCCATTGTATTTCTCAAATTTAGGGATTTTAAATTTCTCCGGATATCTGGTTCCGGGGAAGACACATAGATCTGAATAGTTCACCCTGCCTAGGGACCCTATGCCCTTCATAGATTGGATAGTTTCCTCCATTTGTTTCATTTTCTTTCGCAGGTCATCAGTAACTCCCTCTTCCGGGATAGTAATCACTGTTTTGTTAGGTACGGGAATGGCCTTTGGGACGACTGGCTCGCCCTTAGGTTGGGGTGGGTCCTCTTTAGGTGGATCCTGTCGAGGTATCAATTGCTCCCTCAGCATTATGGCCATTTCTAACATCTGCTTCTTGAAATCATCAAATTCCTCCCTAGATATGGAGCCAGGATTAGTAGGTGGGAGCTCAGCCATTTCAGATGTAGAGTTTTGGGCCCTTTTAGACTGCAAACGGGTTTGGGGAGCAATCCTTGCAAAAACAACGGTTCGAAGTTTAGTCCGGGGCAATGAAAGGATATGGATGCATGCAAAAGCTGTAACTTTTGTGTTGTGGGTTTTTTAATCTTTTTCTACAAAACAGCAGGTTAGTAGTCCCTTATTGCAATAATAATTGATAGGCATGACTTATTATGCTTCCCCAGCTGTTCCCTGCAAAACATAGAGGTTAGTAATCTTTTTTGACAACAGGGAAGGCATATATGAACATTGAATGAGATCATGACATTTATACGCGCGAATGTAAAAGGGCATGAAGAGACTTTTCCTGCGTTGGGTTAATCTGAGGCTGACCTATCCTAGGGTTACTCTCACGGGCTTTTTGGCATGAAGGTCCCCAAATCTTCGCAATCTACTCGTCTGAGTCCTTTCGATTGGAGCGGATTTGGGTGGTGCGTTTCCTGAGCCATCTCCGGGGAGCAGCCCCTTCGAGTCCAGTAATAAGCAACCGACAGGTTCGCCTCAGGAGGAGGTACACTCTCAACATACATTCACATTCATCGTTCTCACCGTATGCAAATGATTACTTTAAAGTAAAACAATCCCATTCAAATCATTCAATTATTGGGCAAAACACACATTCACACAACAAAAGTAAAAAATCAAAATATCGCACATACACACATTTATGAATTTTTTAAGGATAGGATAGCATCAAGATTTTGAACGCGGCTTAAGCCCTCTAATGTTCCCCAGCAGAGTCGCCAGCTGTCGACGCCGGGTTTTTATGCCTCTTCCGATTTTTAGCCTTTGATTAAATGATTTTTGGAAAGAGGTCGGCACGTAATGTCGACGGGGTTTTGAAAGATCGTTTTTTTATGATGAGCCAATTAACCAGAGTCGCCAGTTGGTATATTTGAAATGGATGTACCAACTCATCCGAGTTTCGTTTTCGTAAATCGCTGGCTCATATGTGACTCCGAATTAATTGGTCTGCGAACCGAGATTCATAGAGTTCGGGGGCTTGCTTAAGCGAGGGGAAGGTGTTAGGCACCCCCCGACTTCCGTGAAAACACGGTTACCGCAATCTTGATACTTTCCTATCCTTTGATTCATAAAATGTGTATACGTGTGTGTATGTGTGTGTGTGTGCTTATGTGAATGTTGTGGTGAGCTCTTTCATGAGAGATGAAACATTTGGCCTTTTATTGAGAAGTCGTGTTTTATTTTGGGAATGTTTTAGAACGTCGTTTCCGTTAACACGAGAGAGCTCCTTTATTCATGCGAAAGGTTTGATTTTACTTGTCAAAAACTATGAGATCTTTATTAGGCGTCGTTTTGGCAAAACAAGAATCTTTTAAACCTTCGTCAAAATAGGAATCGAAATCTATACATTGCTTTCATAAAATGATGGGCAACTTCTAGGATATCTTTAACCCTATGCACAAAGGTTTAATAAAACGTTTCGTTTATTCATAAGAGCCATTTTTTGGTGATGTTTGAAAATGATTTTCTTTGGCCTTCTCGTTTAATAGGAATCGACATTTGTTAACACTTCTAATTCTTAGCCTCGTGATGCTAATATCCTACTTTGATTGATTTTTTTAAAAAAATCTTTATTGTTTTGGCTTTGAAATCTTTTGTTTGGTGTTACAAATCCAATTAAATATCAAAACGCATAGGGGGCTATTCACGGGCATGTAAGCCGTCAAAATATCCCCGAACGCCAACAATCACATATCTCACTACTACGGGGCCTTAAACCCGATTCTCGCCTTAGCGTCGTTTTAAGGCCCGACGATTACATGTTACAAAAATGAGCACCTTGAATCTATTACATACATCAAAACGTCCATCATCAGATTTGGACCACGGGGTCGCGTTCCTAGGCTCACATCCGAGATTGCTACATGCCCACAAAATGAATACTACATAACTAACCAACCCGGATTTATCTAATACACCATGATATCCGAAAATGATAATCTAAATAAATTACACCCAATAAATCACCATAAACAAGCTAGAAATTTCACCAATTGGATATCCTCGGGATATTAGGAAGAATTTTGTTCCGATGGAACCCTCACTAATAATCCCTAATCCATTATCCCACCATGAATTACATGAAAACTACATTTAATTTAACCAAAAAAATGATATAAATTGTTATAACAAAGGGAATTTTCACCTTGCAAATGATCTCAAATGGATGTAAACTTGTGTATTTGAATAGGATGAGAAGTATATTTGATACAATAAAAATCAAAAGAGTATAAATCCTCTCTTGTTTTCTCTCTTTTCTTCCTATTTTGTTGCAAAATTTAGCTATTTCTCTCTCAAAATCCGTGCTGCTGCTGTGCTGAATTCTTCTTCCTCCAAATCTGCTCAACCTCTCTGTATGCTGAAGCGGAAATGAGCTGAAATAGGCTGGCCAAAGCCAGACGCAGATTGATCTGCGGCTGGCTGGCCGCCTGCCTTCCACTCACTTGGTTTCGAGTTCCGTATTTCGAGTTTCGTGTTTTCAAAAGGCGCACTATTTGGCCGCAGATCAATCCGCGATTGGACGGTTTGACTTTCTCGATTTTTGTGCCACGCCTCGATTTTCGTGCCGTAACGTCGGTTTTCACTGACAGGCTTGTATTCTACAGTCCGAGAATTTTTGGGAGACGTGCCACCTTATTCGGGAATGCCCGTTTCGGATGGCCTTATTGTCACGTCAGCTTTGGTCGCCAATCATTGTGGTGGTGTTGGACGTTCGCACTTGTGCCCATTCCTTCGCTCCCGCAAGCCGGTTCAATTGACGATTTTGCCCTCCTGTTACGGTTAGTATAGGGAACGCAAAAATTGGGTGTCTACATATATATTATATTATCTAACATGTTTCGCATGTTAATCAATATAACGCTTATTTTATATATATATGTGGATATGCGCTAAACAAGATGAGACAAATAATAACAAACCCCTTAAAGAAATCATATTAATTCTTAAACACTCAAAGATATTTAGAATATCGAACGTCGCCTTCTAGCACGGTAAAGCGATAGAGTATTAAATATTTAATATGAGTCTGTTGTAGCACCACAAGGCAAGTATTAAATATTTAAGATGTTGCCTTATCACATTTGATGCTTATTAAGGAATTGAACGTTATTATTTTGTTGTGTCACCACAAGGACGGTATTTTTCTATTCACATATATGGAAGTGTTAAGTTGGACTTAACTTGGATAATTTTGATTCGGATGTACCACGACTTGATCAAAATAATCTAAGAGGCAAAATACAAGGAGTTACATAGTGATGTAATTGACAATAGTTGTACCTATTTATTTATATATCGTTTGTTGTGTCACCACAAGGCTATATACATTTGAAATGGGATCCTTATTCTCACTAACAAATCTTTAATTAGATTTGTCGAACTATACAGGGAGGGTAATATAGTTTGATGAAAAATAGTGGGAGATACCAATTTAAATAAAAACTTAATTTATTTTGGTAAATAATAAAATGAATGTATGCTAAAATGTTTTTAAATTACAAATTCATTTACAGAATTTTACATTGTCTAATTCACTATCACTACGAAGAATATTAGATGCTAATTAACCAGACCGAATTAAACGGACTGGTTAACGAATTTGAGAATAGTTCTCAAGGCTGAAAAGCTATCTTATGTCCTTAATATGCCCATCCCTACAATGGTTGCAGACAATGCCTCTAAGGAAGAGATTGCTACTTTTAGAAAGTGGCAAGATGATACACAGTTTGTAAAACCCTGAAGTTTTTAAAGATACAGGTATAATTAGTTTAGCCTGATTTCATATATGAATTTTGGGTAAATTTTTTTTTTATTTTCGTTCGCTGTTGTGACATATGTATATTTTATATATGATTGCAAGTTAACATTTTGTGGGATGGAATCCTAGAATAATTGGGGCGATAGTTTTTTTTTTAATATCTTACAGGTTATTAAAATAATTTAAAGGGGGTTAAGATTATTTTAATATTTAAATCCTAGGTTAATTATGTTATTCCCTCTGCTTGATTAATGAATGGTTAATATAAATCAAGACTCTTTTATTAAGAAGTAGAATATTATATTTTATCTTATAGGTTATTAAAATAATTTAGTAGCATAAATTATTTTAATAGGGTACCTTAGAGATAAGTAATATAATCCCTTAATTGGTATTTGGAGTACTGAATTACATAAAGGGGGTTTTAAATTCCTTACTTAACGGGTAATTATATTTAATAATACTCATGAGGAATTTAAAATAAAAGAAAATAAGAAACACCACTTAGCCAAACACAGCCTTAGATCTATTCTTTCATATCTTCGATTGAAGCAGGAGGTGGCTAAGGCTGGATTAGGGGCTGGTGATTCATGAATGAATTCAAGCAAGAGCTGGCCGAAATTGGGAGAGATTAGAGCATAACTCAGCAAACTTAGGTAGGGCCAAGGAATAATGAGAAAATTCTTTGTTTCTTTTGAAAAAGAAGGTAGTTTACTCAAGAGAGAAGAGAGAGTTTCGGTGGGGAAACTCAGTGATAGGGCTCGCAAGTTTCGTGCGAGAAGAAGAAGGAAAAGCTTGCGATTTGCTGAGCATTAAGAACCAAAATTACTTCAGGTACGCTCAAACCCCTTAGTTAAGAGCTTAATTTTACAATTTCTGAGTTAGGGCTTGAATTGGTAATAGGTAATGAAATTAAAAGTTTCATTTGGTAATTGTATTAATAATTTGGCCGTGTAATTGGATTGAGAAGTTATAGTGCTGTGTTTAAAATTTTACCCCCAATCGATTTCTATAAATTGAGAATTTCTAATGGAAACACTGATTTTTGGTAATTGTGGTATTAATGTTGCTATAAGATTATTGGGTAAGAGTTTTATAATTTCTTGGTATGATTGGAATTTGAATTCTATATCTGTCAAGATATGTTCTATTAATTTGACAATAAAATTTGATTGGGAAGTTCTAATGTTGTGTTTAGAGTTTTACCCCCAATTGATTTCTATTATTTGAGAAGTTTTGATTTACACATTGGGTTTCGGAAATGATGGGATTATTGTTGCTATAAAACTGTTGTGGTAAGAGTTTTGTCAATTCTAGATACTATTACATTTGATACTCAGACTGTTATAATTGATTACCTTATCAATGGCTTATTTCTTGTAGAAGTTCAACATCTAGTACATGGTGCATTGGAGATGTGTTAAGTCTTCTATGCATCAATTTAATTAGAAAACATATATAGAAACAAGTTCAGACCAGACAAAAAACACAACAAGTTTGTGCAGGCTGACTTATTAATCGAATGGAAGGATAATTTAAACCTTACACATTGAGGAATAAGCATAGCAGAATTCTTATTCAACAGGGTGATACATAATATAGTGTCACTTAACTGGGAACATATAATGCTTTATGATGAGGAAAGAAAATATGTAATTGCAGCTGGCATAGATGAATTTATTGCATACATTATATTTCACAAATCCTTACATAGTAAAAGATTATTATGCTTCTAAAGTTTGATGAATTATTTAAATAGACAAATGTGTTTTCCTTGGTGTATATCCAGTAATTTACTTATTAGAAAGATAAAGCTTTAATTTTAACTTAGATCAAGCCTTTTCCTTTTTGGCCATATACCAGAAACTTATTGTTTCAGCCTTATATTACTTCTATGAATTGGAAAGTAGTTAGAAGGAATTAGTAGTAAGATAAAAATCTGTTTTGTATTTGCTGAATGCATAGTTAAGAGTTTATTGAATGCTATACTTGAACAGTTAGTTGAATTGAAAATGGGTAACGGATTTTTGTAAGATATTATTAAGTATAACTTATATTATATTGGAATGTAGATAATAAATAGGAAATGGCTGTTATAATAAGATTGTTCAAAATTTATATGCTTTGTTCCTAGTATGGGTTCATGTGTTTTAACATGGGGTCTAAAGAATCAAACTTTGAAGACTACTAGTTTTGAATCTTTAAAAGCATATCCAGCTAATAAAAGATTCAAACAGGGAAGTTTGGCTCTGTTTGAAAAAGGCCAGACCAAATCCTATTTTAAAAAAAATTAGTACAAGCTCAAAAATTGTCTAACCATATTACTTTTCTAATAAGGTTGTCAAACCATGGTTTTCCTTCTTTTTGTGAAGTTTAAAAACCTATTAGAGACGGTTTTGAAACAAAACTAAAGGTTTTGCACATAGATATTTTAAACCATTAACGTTTAGTATATAGTAAATTCATATCATGTTAATGAATATACTTGAATGTTTGAGACTGTTTTGGGAAAATAGTGTTAACCTACGTGTTATGCTTGATTGGGGAATAGTACCTAGTAAGCTATTCTTTATATTTCCTGAAAACATACTTGACCATATGAGTAAGAAATAATTATGTGTTTTGATGTCAAACATATAAATTGAGTTGGTTGATAATTTTTCTATCTTTCACATGCATATGTTATATTCAATTGTCTATTTGGGGTTGTTGTGTATATGGGCATGTGTGGCATTTTGATTGTGGTTTGAGAGGAGCGTGCTGCTATAACAGCAAGAAGAAGACAGCAGGAAGGGGGCTGTTGCCTTATGGCAGCAGCACTTTGTGCAGCAGAACTAGTACAGTAGCAGGTTACTAATTCTATGTACATGTAAGTGATGTTGGGCTGAGCATAGGAAGAGACTGCTGCTCAAAGGCAGCAACAACAAGGTCATGAGGGAGAGTAGGCAAGGGTTGGCTAAGCCACTCAGCAGGAATGTTGAGGCTGCTTGGTATGTCAAACATACCTACGCCCAAGCTGCTTGACACTGTTCAGCAGCAGGCGAAGCTTATTGTCGGTTCGCCCGATTTTAGTCAAGTGATTTCAAATTTTTACTCGTGTAATTTTAGTTTTAAGTTGTGCTCAGCCACATTTCGTAGAGTTTATCCAAGTGCAGACTAATAAATCAAAATGAACCAACTTTGGTTTCAAAGTCCATTTTCATTAAAGTTTAAAACTAATTGACTAGTTTTTAAACTTTGGACTTATAAACCTTAAAATTCCTAATATCTAGAATCTATAAAATGAGCAACCTATTTTCCTTAAAATATTCTAATAATAAGAGAAAAAAAAAGATAAGATACTCTTATCTTAATCGAACCCAAAATTAGTCAATAAAGGGTTAGGCCATAATATGGATGAGGTATTTGAAAAATGTGTTAATATGTATCCATAACGTGTTTATGTGATATTAACTCTTAATTACTATTCACTAGAATTTATAGTTAACCCTCTACATATATTATATATATATATATATATATATATATATGTATATGTAGGATCCACAAGGTCGAACTAACAGAGTATGGCCATTGCTTAAACAATAGGCAAGTATCTAAACACCAATTCTTTCTAAGCTAAGCAAGTAAGTTGACTTGATCATATTACGATAAATTTATGTTTCCATATATAAAGTGATAAAAAGGAATTAAATCCTTTTTATTCCAATCAGCTTCACAAGGTTGGTGAGACTTTTACTCTGCATATTATAATAATATCTGATATGCATGAACATTTTACAAAGAGTCCAAGCCAATTATTTAGGCTGGACTAAACTTATAACATTTCTATTATTTTATTTCTAAAATATCGAAATGTTATTGTTGTTCAACTATATTAATTATGATGTGAATTCCAGTCTGAGTATGAACAATCCTTGATATGGGAATATATTTTGAAACCCGCTCCAAGGGCGGTCCAGACTTGTAGCACTCTATGAGTGTGAGGGGTCAACCCAATGGGTATTCACAAACAGCAGTGTTGATCAACGCAGGGCATATCGGGCTGATCACCCACCATGCCCGTAAGTTCAGACGGTTCGCAAAAGAAACTTTGCCTGGAACCTTTTCAATAAAATTGAAACTGTTGTTCATGGTTTATATAACCACTCAGCATATTCTTTAATGATAATGGTTATCATAAGTTGGTTTCAGTTCATGTTACTTAACAGCTCATTCTACTATTAAAGTATACTCCACAGAAAACATTTATTCTTTCATACGTTATGATCGTATATTACTTGCTGAGCACTTTTATGCTCATTTTGCTTCGTTTATAAATGTTTTCAGTGCACCCGGAATATACTACAGGGTCAGCAGGAAACAAAGGCAAAGGAAAGGCCGCAGACTAAATTTTGTTGCTCCCTGTAATAGATAGTTAAATGTTTGTATATAGTTAAATATCATGTTAGGTAGTTAATGTTACGTACCTTGGGATTTGAAACTCTGATGTAAAACTTTTGTATAAGTTTGGTATTTACTTGTAGTTATGCTTTGAATATCGTGAGCACTAAATAAAGGTTGCAAGTACCGGAATTTGGGGGCTTCACAAGGTTGGTAGCAGAGCTTTAAGTTAGAAACCTTAAGAGGGAACCTTGGGTTATAACTTTAGGTTAGTAAGACTGCTGTTAAGCTTAGACTCATGTAGAGTCGACTCAGTGATGAAATATAGAGGTTCATCATAGGTCTTAATAAAAGATAATTAATACCTGTCTGTTAACTGTTAATTGTATTAGTTAACTGTCTTATATTATGACCAGGTTGTCTATTAAGTATTAATTGAGTTTTATTGGTTGTGTGTAGATGTCAGGAGTCACAGGACAGCCAGTGGAGGTGGAGGAGCATAATGCTCATATACCAATTAATGCAGAGATCCTGATTATTAACTCCGATACTGATGGGGAAGAGGATCCTATTGAGGTAATAGACCCAGAGACCAATGCTCAGGAGGATGCTACTCAGCAGCAGCATGTTTTGCAGGATACATTAGCACAGATGGAGCATTTGAATCAGCATCTAGCTGACCAGAATACTCAACTGACTACTAGTCTGCAAACAGCAGAGGCTATGATTCATAATTTGGAGGGGCAGCTGGAGGAGCTTCAGGTTGACTACCACGGACTTAATAACATTAGGACTGCGGGGATTCAGTATCAGGAAGCCTCCGACCTGTATATGCAGTTTCTGGAAGCTAAGCTGAGAGAGTATACTAGAAGGATGGAGTTGATGTCAAGGGCATACTCTACCTCTATTCAGTGAGTCCAGACGGCAGTCTGGAATTACCCACAGGAGACAGGACAGCTTCCATATTCCATCTCACGAGCTAGAGTTATTGCCATATTTAAGATAGAGAGGATTGGATCCCTGTCTGTGGGTCAGGGTCAGCTTTGAGTTGGTTAGGTCTAAGAGTTTGTTGTACATAGTATCCAGGTTTTGAGATGGTTGTGTATAGGTTGTGTTAGTATTGGTTTGATGTTATCCACTTTTGGGAGCGATAAGGAGTTAGATTCCTACTGCAGGGTACAGTTTTTGTGTATAGCACTCTTTTTGTAAGAGTTGGGTAACATCATATGTTTGTTGGTGTTAGCCAAGTTATAGTAGATGTAGCTATAAGATATGTAAGTTGCAAGTTGTATTTAAACATGTTTAATATATATAAATGGTATTAGCTATGTTGGTGGTGTATGTTTATTGTTGTTTTGTTATTTATTCTACTGTTTTAAAGCCATAAGAATAGGTAATAATGATATTGTTATTAAACAGAAAATGCTGCCTAGAGGTAGAGGTAGGGGTCGTGGTAGACCGCCACATAATAGACATCGGGACGAGGAGTCCAGTAATGATTTGAATAATGATGGAAATGAAAATCAAGAGAATCCTATGCACCATTTTATGGAATATATGATGGGGGCTTTTCAAAATAGAAATCAACCACCCCAGGCTAATGTACCACCACTAGTGGTATATATGGCTAGTTTCAAAGATTTCAAAAGTACGGGAGCTCCATAGTTCAGAGGGGCTAAAGAACCGATTGAAGCTCAGTCCTGGATTCAGGAGATAGAAAAAGCTTTTGAAGTAGTAAGGGTAAGTGAAGATTAGAAAACTGCATTTGCGGCATATATGCTAAAAGGGGAAGCTAACTTTTAGTAAGAAGCAAACAAAGCCTGAGCAGGTGCTGGGGTAATACCGTGGGAAAAATTTAAAGAAATTTTCCTTGAAAATTACTTTCCTCCAGGAATGCAGAGTTTAATGGAAGTTCGTTTTTTGGAATTGAAACAAGGTGATATGTCAGTGTTAGAATATGCGGCAAAATTTAACGAGTTAGCTCGTTTTTCTCCACATCAGGTGGACACAGAAGCAAGAAAGGCTAGATGCTTTGAGTTGGGTTTAAGGCCCTGGATCTATAATAAACTGTCAGTACTGCAGATTGGATCATTTGGTGCCATCCTTGAAAAAGCGATCATAGCTGAAGGTGGAAACGAAGTCATGGGTTACAACAAAAATAAAAAGAACAAGGGAAAGATAGATGGTTCAGTTAAGACCGAAGGAACAAGCGGGGGGTCAAAGAAGAGAAAATGGAATAACTTTGGAAACTCGGGTAAGTTTCAGAAAAATCAGATGAAATCAAAAATAGAAGCCTGCAAGAATTGTGGCAAAAATCATTCTGGCAAATGTATGAAAGGAAAAACAGTCTGCTATAAATGTGGACAGGAGGGCCACATCTCTCCAAATTGTACAAGTATAAAGAAAAATTTGGGGTGTTTTATCTGTGGATCAGAAAACCATTTTGCTAGGAATTGTCCCAAGAAAAGATCAGAGGGAGGAAGTAATATTAAGAGTAATAACAACAATAAGGCACCTGCAACAGGTACAACCACTCCGGTTAAGCCAACTGCTAGAACTTTCAATATGATGGCTAAAGATGTGATGACATCAAAGGAGGTGGTTTCAGGTATTGTTCCAATCAACGATATAAATGCTTATGTGTTGTTTGACTCTAGAGCATCCTGTTCTTTTGCATCTTTTGATTTTGCTAAGAGTTTAGATGTGCCTTTATCAAACTTAGATATGCCTCTAAACATTGAAATAGCAAATAAAGAAATCGTTCCTGTAGAGCATGTCTACAAGAATTACTGTGTTAAGATAGGAGGATGTGAGTTAATGGTAGACTTAATTCCAATTCAATTGGGAGAGTTTGATATCATCATAGGAATGAATTGGTTGTATAAACATGGGGCATTGATTGATTGCCACAAGAAATTGGTGAGTGTTAAACCTGTAAAGCAACCTAAGGTGGTGTTTTATGGTAATAAATCACCAAAATAATCCCGGTGTTTAACAACTATGCAAGCGAGGAAGTTATTGAAAAAGGGATGTTTGGGATATCTAGCATACGTGATAGATACTCAACAGAAAGGAACACAAAAAGAACAGATTGCGGTAGTAAACGAATTTCCTGATGTTTTTCCAGAGGAACTACCAAGTCTGCCCCCAGATCGGGAAATGGAATTTGTGATTGAGTTGGTACCCGGCACAACACCAATCTCAAAGGCACCATACAGAATGGCTCCAATGGAAATGAAAGATTTGATCATTCAACTACAGGAGCTTCTGGATAAGAAGTATATTAGACCAAGTACATCTCCATGGGGAGCTCCAGTACTTTTTGTCAAAAAGAAGGATGGTTCATTAAGACTTTGTATTGACTACAAGGAATTGAATAAAGTAACCATAAAGAATAAGTATCCTCTGCCCATAATTGATGATCTTTTTGATAAGTTGAAGGGAGCAAGATATTTCTCCAAGATAGATTTGAGGACAGGATATCATCAACTGAAAGTGAGGGATGAGGATATTCCCAAGACAGCATTCCGAACCCGATATGGTCACTATGAATTCCTGGTAATGTCATTTGGCCTGACAAATGCGCCATCGCCATTTATGGATATGATGAATCGGGTGTTCAAACCATATCTGGATAAGTTTGTGGTAGTATTTATTGATGATATTCTTATCTATTCTAAGACTCAAAAGGAGCATGCAGATCATTTAAGAATAGTGTTAGAAACACTGCGAAAAGCACAACTGTATGCAAAATTCAGTAAGTGTGAATTTTGGTTAGAGAGAGTTCAATTTTTGGGTCATGTGATTGATAAGGAAGGAATATCAGTGGACCCAGCCAAAGTGGAAGCAGTTATGAAGTGGGAACAGCCAAAAATGCCAACAGAAGTGCGTAGTTTTCTTGGATTAGCGGGTTACTATCGAAGATTCATTCAATATTTTTCTAAGATAGTAATTCCGTTAACCAATTTAACAAGAAAGACTGAAAAATTCTTTTGGTCTGAAAAATGCGAGGCTAGTTTTCAGGAACTCAAAAGAAAATTAAGCAATGCACTTGTGTTATCTCTACCAGATGATACTGGTAATTTTGTAGTCTACAGTGACGCATCTCATAAGGGGTTGGGATGTGTATTGATGCAACATGGGAAGGTTATCGCATATGCATCAAGGAAGTTGAAAGATTATGAAACAGGATATCCTACTCATGATCTTGAATTAGCAGCGGTAGTATTTGCTTTGAAAATATAGAGACATTATCTCTATGGAGAGAAATGTTAAATATATACAGATCATAAAAGTCTGAAATATATTTTCACTCAAAAAGAACTGAACATGAGGCAAAGAAGATGGCTGGAACAGATTAAGGATTATGACTGCGAAATCCTTTATCATCTAGGAAAAGCAAACGTAGTAAGTAGCCTATGCCTTGAGTCGTAAAAGCCGTGAAAAATTAAAGATGGTAACAGCTCAGGAAGAGTTAGTCACAGCCATGGAGAGGATGGAATTAGAAGTTTCTATTTTTTCAGAAACACGGGAGCAGTTGTATTCAATAGAGGCTAATTCAACTCTATTGGATAGAATAGCAAAAGCCTAAGGCAAAGATGAAGAATGTGCAAAGTTAAGGGAGAAAATCTCAAGGGGAAAAGAGGACAAGTATAGAATAGACAACGATAATATAATTCGTTTTGAAGGACGAATTTGGGTTCCGGTTGAACCGCAATTAAAAGAAGAAATTATGCAAGAAGCACATTGTTCAAGATACACAGTACATCCGGGGAGTACTAAAATGTATCATGATTTAAAACAACATTTTTGGTGGCCGTGTATGAAAAGAGAAGTTGCAGAATATATCAGTAAATGTCTGACTTGCCGAGAATTAAAGCGGAACACCAAAGACCAAGTGGATTGCTTCAACCACTTGAAATTCCAGAATGGAAATGGGAACATATCACAATGGATTTTGTGGTAGGATTTCCAAGAAGTCAGCAGGGATTTGATGCTATCTGGGTAATAGTTGATCGATTAACCAAATCGGCACACTTTTTGCCAATCAAAGTTAAATATTCTCTAGATAAATTGGCAACCCTGTATATTAAAGAAATTATTTCTCGTCATGGGGTTCCAATTTCAATTGTGTCGGATAGAGATCCGAGGTTTTCGTCAAACTTCTGGAAAAGTCTTCAAGAAAATTTAGGAATGCAGTTGAGGTTAAGTACAGCTTATCATCCTCAGACTGACGGACAGAGTGAAAGGACTATACAGACTCTAGAGGACATGCTAGAGCCTGTGTCTTAGACTTTAAAAGAAGCTGGGACGAACATTTACCCTTGGTGGAATTTGCATACAACAATAGTTATCACGCTAGTATAGGCATGCCGCCTTACGAAGCATTGTATGGTAGAAAATGCAGATCACCATTATGTTGGGATGAGGTCGGTGAACGTCAAATGCTAGGACCTGAATTGGTACAGCAAACTGCAGATATGATTAAAATCAAAAGAATGCGATTAGTAACTGCCCTGGATCGTCAGAAGAAGTATGCTGATCAACACAGGCAGAAGAGAGATTTTGAAGTGGGGTCGCATGTTTTCCTGAAAGTGTCTCCTTGGAAAGGAAAAATTAGATTTGGTAAAAAGGGAAAACTAAGTCCTCGTTTCATTGGACCCTTCGAGGTTTTAAGAAGAGTGGGTGAGGTAGCATATGAAATCGCCTTACCTCCAGATTTGGAACATGTACATAATGTTTTTCACGTGTCAGTCTTACGAGCGTATAAACCGGACTATAAACATGTGATAGATTTCGAACCGATTCGGTTCGAAAAAGATTTGGCCTATGAAGAGGTTCCTATGCAAATATTGGATAGAAAAGATCAAGTTTTGCGCAATAAGACAATACCTTCGGTAAAGGTCTTATGGAAAAACCACAATGTAGAAGAGGCAACTTGGGAGTTGGAGGATAAAATGCGATAGAATTATCCTCACCTCTTCGAGTAATATGTTTTTGGCGATTCCGAGGACGGAATCTTTATAAGGGGGAAAGATTGTAAAACCCTGAAGTTTTTAAAGACATAAGTATAATTAGTTTAGCCTGATTTCATATATGAATTTTGGGTAGTAAATTTTTTTTTATTTTCGTTCGCTGTTGTGACATATGTATATTTTATATATGATTGCAAGTTAACATTTTGTGGGATGGAATCCTAGAATAATTGGGGCGATAGTTTTTTTTTTAATATCTTACAGGTTATTAAAATAATTTAAAGGGGGTTAAGATTATTTTAATATTTAAATCCTAGGTTAATTATGTTATTCCCTCTGCTTGATTAATGATTGGTTAATATAAATCAAGACTCTTTTATTAAGAAGTAGAATATTATATTTTATCTTATAGGTTATTAAAATAATTTAGTAGCATAAATTATTTTAATAGGGTACCTTAGAGATAAGTAATATAATCCCTTAATTGGTATTTGGAGTACTGAATTACATAAAGGGGGTTTTAAATTCCTCACTTAACGGGTAATTATATTTAATAATACTCATGAGGAATTTAAAATAAAAGAAAATAAGAAACACCACTTAGCCAAACACAGCCTTAGATCTATTCTTTCATATCTTCGATTGAAGCAGGAGGTGGCTAAGGCTGGATTAGGGGCTGGTGATTCATGAATGAATTCAAGCAAGAGCTGGCCGAAATTGAGAGAGATTAGAGCATAACTCAGCAAACTTAGGTAGGGCCAAGGAATAATGAGAAAATTCTTTGTTTCTTTTGAAAAAGAAGGTAGTTTACTCAAGAGAGAAGAGAGAGTTTCGGTGGGGAAACTCAGTGATAGGGCTCGTAAGTTTCGTGCGAGAAGAAGAAGGAAAAGCTTGCGATTTGCTGAGCATTAAGAACCAAAATTACTTCAGGTACGCTCAAACCCCTTAGTTAAGAGCTTAATTTTACAATTTCTGAGTTAGGGCTTGAATTGGTAATAGGTAATGAAATTAAAAGTTTCATTTGGTAATTGTATTAATAATTTGGCCGTGTAATTGGATTGAGAAGTTGTAGTGCTGTGTTTAAAATTTTACCCCCAATCGATTTCTATAAATTGAGAATTTCTAATGGAAAACACTGATTTTTGGTAATTGTGGTATTCATGTTGCTATAAGATTATTGGGTAAGAGTTTTATAATTTCTGGGTATGATTGGTATTTGAATTCTATATCTGTCATGATATGCTCTATTAATTTGACAATAAAATTTGATTGGGAAGTTCTAATGTTGTGTTTAGAGTTTTACCCCCAATTGATTTCTATTATTTGAGAAGTTTTGATTTACACATTGGGTTTCGGAAATGATGGGATTATTGTTGCTATAAAACTGTTGTGGTAAGAGTTTTGTCAATTCTAGATACTATTACATTTGATACTCAGACTGTTATAATTGATTAGCTTATCAATGGCTTATTTCTTGTAAAAGTTCAACATCTAGTACATGGTGCATTGGAGATGTGTTAAGTCTTCTATGCATCAATTTAATTAGAAAACATATATAGAAACCAGTTCAGACCAGACAAAAAACACAACAAGTTTGTGCATGCTGACTTATTAATCGAATGGAAGGATAATTTAAACCTTACACATTGAGGAATAAGCATAGCAGAATTCTTATTCAACAGGGTGATACATAATATAGTGTCACTTAACTGGGAACATATAATACTTTATGATGAGGAAAGAAAATATGTAATTGCAGCTGGCATAGATGAATTTACTGCATACATTATATTTCACAAATCCTTACATAGTAAAAGATTATTATGTTTCTAAAGTTTGATGAATTATTTAAATAGACAAATGTGTTTTCCTTGGTGTATATCCAGTAATTTACTTATTAGAAAGATAACGCTTTAATTTCAACTTAGATCAAGCCTTTTCCTTTTTGGCCATATACCAGAAACTTATTGTTTCAGCCTTATATTACTTCTATGAATTGGAAAGTAGTTAGAAGGAATTAGTAGTAAGATAAAAATCTGTTTTGTATTTGCTGAATGCATAGTTAAGAGTTTATTGAATGCTATACTTGAACAGTTAGTTGAATTGAAAATGGGTAACGGATTTTTGTAAGATATTATTAAGTATAACTTATATTATATTGGAATGTAGATAATAAATAGGAAATGGCTGTTATAATAAGATTGTTCAAAATTTATATGCTTTGTTCCTAGTATGGGTTCATGTGTTTTAACATGGTGTCTAAAGAATCAAACTTTGAAGACTACTAGTTTTGAATCTTTAAAAGCATATCCAGCTAATAAAAGATTCAAACAGGGAAGTTTGGCTCTGTTTGAAAAAGGCCAGACCAAATCCTATTTTAAAAAAAATTAGTACAAGCTCAAAAATTGTCTAACCATATTACTTTTCTAATAAGGTTGTCAAACCATGGTTTTCCGTCTTTTTGTGAAGTTTAAAAACCTATTAGAGACGGTTTTAAAACAAAACTAAAGGTTTTGCACATAGATATTTTAAACCATTAACGTTTAGTATATAGTAAATTCATATCATGTTAATGAATATACTTGAATGTTTGAGACTGTTTTGGGAAAATAGTGTTAACCTACGTGTTATGCTTGATTGGGGAATAGTACCTAGTAAGCTATTCTTTATATTTCCTGAAAACATACTTGACCATATGAGTAAGAAATAATTATGTGTTTTGATGTCAAACATATAAATTGAGTTGGTTGATAATTTTTCTATCTTTCACATGCATATGTTATATTCAATTGTCTATTTGGGGTTGTTGTGTATATGGGCATGTGTGGCATTTTGATTGTGGTTTGAGAGGAGCGTGCTGCTATAACAGCAAGAAGAAGACAGCAGGAAGGGGGCTGTTGCCTTATGGCAGCAGCACTTTGTGCAGCAGAACTAGTACAGTAGCAGGTTACTAATTCTATGTACATGTAAGTGATGTTAGGCTGAGCATAGGAAGAGACTGCTGCTCAAAGGCAGCAACAGCAGGGTCATGAGGGAGAGTAGGCAAGGGTTGGCTAAGCCACTCAGAAGGAATGCTGAGGCTGCTTGGTATGTCAAACATACCAACGCCCAGGCTGCTTGACACTGTTCAGCAGCAGGCGAAGCTTATTGTCGGTTCGCCCGATTTTAGTCAAGTGATTTCAAATTTTTACTCGTTTAATTTTAGTTTTAAGTTGTGCTCAGCCACATTTCGTAGAGTTTATCCAAGTGCAGACTAATAAATCAAAACGAACCAACTTTGGTTTCAAAGTCCATTTTCATTAAAGTTTAAAACTAATTGACTAGTTTTTAAACTTTGGACTTATAAACCTTAAAATTCCTAATATCTAGAATCTATAAAATGAGCAACCTATTTTCCTTAAAATATTCTAATAATAAGAGAAAAAAAAGATAAGATACTCTTATCTTAATCGAACCCAAAATTAGTCATTAAAGGGTTAGGTCATAATATGGATGAGGTATTTGAAAAATGTGTTAATATGTATCCATAACGTGTTTATGTGATATTAACTCTTAATTACTATTCACTAGAATTTATAGTTAACCCTCTACATATTTTATATATATATATATATATATATATGTATATGTAGGATCCACAAGGTCGGACTAACAGAGTATGGCCATTGCTTAAACAACAGGCAAGTATCTAAACACCAATTCTTTCTAAGCTAAGCAAGTAAGTTGACTTGATCATATTAAGATAAATTTATGTTTCCATACATAAAGTGATAAAAAGGAATTAAATCCTTTTTGTTCCAATCAGTTTCACAAGGTTGGTGAGACTTTTACTCTGCATATTATAATAATATCTGATATGCATGAACATTTTACAAAGAGTCCAAGCCAATTATTTAGGCTGGACTAAACTTATAACATTTTTATTATTTTATTTCTAAAATATCGAAATGTTATTGTTGTTCGACTATATTAATTATGATGTGAATTCCAATCTGAGTATGAACAATCCTTGATATGGGAATATATTTTGAAACCCGCTCCAAGGGCGGTCCAGACTTGTAGCACTCTATGAGTGTGAGGGGTCAACCCAATGGGTATTCACAAACAGCAGTGTTGATCGACGCAGGGTATATCGGGCTGATCACCCACCATACCCGTAAGTTCAGACGGTTCGCAAAAGAAACTTTGCCTGGAACCTTTTCAATAAAATTGAAACTGTTGTTCATGGTTTATATAACCACTCAGCATATTCTTTAATGATAATGGTTATCATAAGTTGGTTTCAGTTCATGTTACTTAACAGCTCATTCTACTATTAAAGTATACTCCACATAAAACATTTATTCTTTCATACGTTATGATCGTATATTACTTGCTGAGCACTTTTATGCTCATTCTTGCTTCGTTTATAAATGTTTTCAGTGCACCCGGAATATACTACAGGGTCAGCAGGAAACAAAGGCGAAGGAAAGGCCGCAGACTAAATTTTGTTGCTCCCTGTAATAGATAGTTAAATGTTTATATATAGTTAAATATCATGTTAGGTAGTTAATGTTACGTACCTTGGGATTTGAAACTCTGATGTAAAACTTTTGTATAAGTTTGGTATTTACTTGTAATTATGCTTTGAATATCGTGAGCACTAAATAAAGGTTGCAAGTACCTGAATTTGGGGGCTTCACAAGGTTGGTATCAGAGCTTTAAGTTAGAAACCTTAAGAGGGAACCTTGGGTTATAACTTTAGGTTAGTAAGACTGTTGTTAAGCTTAGACTCATGTAGAGTCGACTCAGTGATGAAATATGGAGGTTCATCAGAGGTCTTAATAAAAGATAATTAATACCTGTCTGTTAACTGTTAATTGTATTAGTTAACTGTCTTATATTATGACCAGGTTGTCTATTAAGTATTAATTGAGTTTTGTTGGTTGTGTGTAGATGTTAGGAGTCACAGGACAGTCAGTGGAGGTGGAGGAGCATAATGCTCCTATACCAATTAATGCAGAGATCCTGATTATTAACTCCGATACTGATGGGGAAGAGGATCCTATTGAGGTAATAGACCCAGAGACCAATGCTCAGGAGGATGCTACTCAGCAGCAGCATGTTTTGCAGGATACATTAGCGCAGATGGAGCATTTGAATCAGCATCTAGCTGACCAGAATACTCAACTGACTACTAGTCTGCAAACAGCAGAGGCTAGGATTCATAATTTGGAGGGGCAGCTGGAGGAGCTTCAGGTTGACTACCACGGACTTAATAACATTAGGACTGCGGGGATTCAGTATCAGGAAGCCTCCGACCTGTATATGCAGTTTCTGGAAGCTAAGCTGAGAGAGTATACTAGAAGGATGGAGTTAATGTCAAGGGCATACTCTACCTCTATTCAGTGAGTCCAGACGGCAGTCTGGAATTACCCACAGGAGACAGGACAGCTTCCATATTCCATCTCACGAGCTAGAGTTATTGCCATATCTAAGATAGAGAGGATTGGATCCCTTTCTGTGGGTCAGGGTAAGCTTTGAGTTGGTTAGGTCTAAGAGTTTGTTGTACATAGTATCCAGGTTTTGAGATGGTTGTGTATAGGTTGTGTTAGTATTGGTTTGATGTTATCCACTTTGGGAGCGATAAGGAGTTAGATTCCTACTGCAGGGTACAGTTTTTGTGTATAGCACTCTTTTTGTAAGAGTTGGGTAACATCATATGTTTGCTGGTGTTAGCCAAGTTATAGTAGACGTAGCTATAAGATATGTAAGTTGCAGGTTGTATTTAAACATGTTTAATATATATAAATGGTATTAGCTATGTTGGTGGTGTATGTTTATTGTTGTTTTGTTATTTATTCTACTGTTTTAAAGCCATAAGAATAGGTAATAATGATATTGTTATTAAACAGAAAATGCTGCCCAGAGGTAGAGGTAGGGGTCGTGGTAGACCGCCACATAATAGACATCGGGACGAGGAGTCCAGTAATGATTTGAATAATGATGGAAATGAAAATCAAGAGAATCCTATGCACCATTTTATGGAATATATGATGGGGGCTTTTCAAAATAGAAATCAACCACCCCAGGCTAATGTACCACCACTAGTGGTATATATGGCTAGTTTCAAAGATTTCAAAAGTACGGGAGCTCCATAGTTCAGAGGGGCTAAAGAACCGATTGAAGCTCAGTCCTGGATTCAGGAGATAGAAAAAGCTTTTGAAGTAGTAAAGGTAAGTGAAGATCAGAAAACTGCATTTGCGGCATATATGCTAAAAGGGGAAGCTAACTTTTGGTGAGAAGCAAACAAAGCCTGAGCAGGTGCTGGGGTAATACCGTGGGAAAAATTTAAAGAAATTTTCCTTGAAAATTACTTTCCTCCAGGAATGTAGAGTTTAATGGAAGTTCGTTTTTTGGAATTGAAACAAGGTGATATGTCAGTGTTAGAATATGCGGCAAAATTTAACGAGTTAGCTCGTTTTGCTCCACATCAGGTGGACACAGAAGCAAGAAAGGCTAGATGCTTTGAGTTGGGTTTAAGGCCCTGGATCTATAATAAACTGTCAGTACTGCAGATTGGATCATTTGGTGCCATCCTTGAAAAAGCGATCATAGCTGAAGGTGGAAACGAAGTCATGGGTTAGAACAAAAATAAAAAGAACAAGGGAAAGATAGATGGTTCAGTTAAGACCGAAGGAACAAGCGGGGGGGTCAAAGAAGAGAAAATGGAATAACTTTGGAAACGCGGGTAAGTTTCAGAAAAATCAGATGAAATCAAAAACAGAAGCCTGCAAGAATTGTGGAAAAAATCATTCTGGCAAATGTATGAAAGGAAAAACAGTCTGCTATAAATGTGGACAGGAGGGCCACATCTCTCCAAATTGTACAAGTATAAAGAAAAATTTGGAGTGTTTTATCTGTGGATCAGAAAACCATTTTGCTAGGAATTGTCCCAAGAAAAGATCAGAGGGAGGAAGTAATATTAAAAGTAATAACAACAATAAGGCACCTGCAACAGGTACAACCACTCCGGTTAAGCCAACTGCTAGAACTTTCAATATGACGGCTAAAGATGCGATGACATCAAAGGAGGTGGTTTCAGGTATTGTTCCAATCAACGATATAAATGCTTATGTGTTGTTTGACTCTAGAGCATCCTGTTCTTTTGCATCTTTTGATTTTGCTAAGAGTTTAGATGTGCCTTTATCAAACTTAGATATGCCTCTAAACATTGAAATAGCAAATAAAGAAATCGTTCCTGTAGAGCATGTCTACAAGAATTACTGTGTTAAGATAGGAGGATGTGAGTTAATGGTAGACTTAATTCCAATTCAATTGGGAGAGTTTGATATCATCATAGGAATGAATTGGTTGTATAAACATGGGGCATTGATTGATTGCCACAAGAAATTGGTGAGTGTTAAACCTGTAAAGCAACCTAAGGTGGTGTTTTATGGTAATAAATCACCAAAACAATCCCGGTGTTTAACAACTATGCAAGCGAGGAAGTTATTGAAAAAGGGATGTTTGGGATATCTAGCATACGTGATAGATACTCAACAGTAAGGAACACAAAAAGAACAGATTGCGGTAGTAAATGAATTTCCTGATGTTTTTCCAGAGGAACTACCAAGTCTGCCCCCAGATCGGGAAATGGAATTTGTGATTGAGTTGGTACTTGGCACAACACCAATCTCAAAGGCACCGTACAAAATGGCTCCAATGGAAATGAAAGATTTGATGATTCAACTACAGGAGCTTCTGGATAAGAAGTATATTAGACCAAGTACATCTCCATGGGGAGCTCCAGTACTTTTTGTCAAAAAGAAGGATGGTTCATTAAGACTTTGTATTGACTACAGGGAATTGAATAAAGTAACCATAAAGAATAAGTATCCTCTGCCTATAATTGATGATCTTTTTGATAAGTTGAAGGGAGCAAGATATTTCTCCAAGATAGATTTGAGGACAGGATATCATCAACTGAAAGTGAGGGATGAGGATATTCCCAAGACAGCATTCCGAACCCGATATGGTCACTATGAATTCCTGGTAATGTCATTTGCCCTGACAAATGCGCCAGCAGCATTTATGGATATGATGAATCGGGTGTTCAAACCATATCTGGATAAGTTTGTGGTAGTATTTATTGATGATATTCTTATCTATTTTAAGACTCAAAAGGAGCATGCAGATCATTTAAGAATAGTGTTAGAAACACTGCGAAAAGCACAACTGTATGCAAAATTCAGTAAGTGTGAATTTTGGTTAGAGAGAGTTCAATTTTTGGGTCATGTGATTGATAAGGAAGGAATATCAGTGGACCCAGCCAAAGTGGAAGCAGTTATGAAGTGGGAACAGCCAAAAATGCCAACAGAAGTGCGTAGTTTTCTTGGATTAGCGGGTTACTATCGAAGATTCATTCAATATTTTTCTAAGATAGTAATTCCGTTAACCAATTTAACAAGAAAGACTGAAAAATTCTTTTGGTCTGAAAAATGCGAGGCTAGTTTTCAGGAACTCAAAAGAAAATTAAGCAATGCACTTGTGTTATCTCTACCAGATGATACTGGTAATTTTGTAGTCTACAGTGATGCATCTCATAAGGGGTTGGGATGTGTATTGATGCAACATGGGAAGGTTATCGCATATGCATCAAGGAAGTTGAAAGATTATGAAACAGGATATCCTACTCATGATCTTGAATTAGCAGCGGTAGTATTTGCTTTGAAAATATAGAGACATTATCTCTATGGAGAGAAATGTTAAATATATACAGATCATAAAAGTCTGAAATATATTTTCACTCAAAAAGAACTGAACATGAGGCAAAGAAGATGGCTGGAACAGATTAAGGATTATGACTGCGAAATCCTTTATCATCTAGGAAAAGCAAACGTAGTAGCCTATGCCTTGAGTCGTAAAAGCCGTGAAAAATTAAAGATGGTAACAGCTCAGGAAGAGTTAGTCACAGCCATGGAGAGGATGGAATTAGAAGTTTCTATTTTTTCAGAAACACGGGAGCAGTTGTATTCAATAGAGGCTAATTCAACTCTATTGGATAGAATAGCAAAAGCCTAAGGCAAAGATGAAGAATGTGCAAAGTTAAGGGAGAAAATCTCAAGGGGAAAAGAGGACAAGTATAGAATAGACAACGATAATATAATTCGTTTTGAAGGACGAATTTGGGTTCCGGTTGAACCGCAATTAAAAGAAGAAATTATGCAAGAAGCACATTGTTCAAGATACACAGTACATCCGGGGAGTACTAAAATGTATCAGGATTTAAAACAACATTTTTGGTGGCCGTGTATGAAAAGAGAAGTTGCAGAATATATCAGTAAGTGTCTGACTTGCCAGAGAATTAAAGCGGAACACCAAAGACCATGTGGATTGCTTCAACCACTTGAAATTCCAGAATGGAAATGGGAACATATCACAATGGATTTTGTGGTAGGATTTCCAAGAAGTCAGTAGGGATTTGATGCTATCTGGGTAATAGTTGATCGATTAACCAAATCGGCACACTTTTTGCCAATCAAAGTTAAATATTCTCTAGATAAATTGGCAACCCTGTATATTAAAGAAATTATTTCTCGTCATGGGGTTCCAATTTCAATTGTGTCGGATAGAGATCCGAGGTTTTCGTCAAACTTCTGGAAAAGTCTTCAAGAAAATTTAGGAACGCAGCTGAGGTTAAGTACAGCTTATCATCCTCAGACTGACGGACAGAGTCAAAGGACTATACAGACTCTAGAGGACATGCTAGAGCTTGTGTCTTAGACTTTAAAGGAAGCTGGGACGAACATTTACCCTTGGTGGAATTTGCATACAACAATAGTTATCACGCTAGTATAGGCATGCCGCCTTACGAAACATTGTATGGTACAAAATGCAAATCACCATTGTGTTGGGATGAAGCCGGTGAACGTCAAATGCTAGGACCTGAATTGGTACAGCAAACTGCAGATATGATTAAAATCATAAGAATGCGATTAGTAACTGCCCAGGATCGTCAGAAGAAGTATGCTGATCAACACAGGCAGAAGAGATATTTTGAAGTGGGGTCGCATTTTTTCCTGAAAGTGTCTCCTTGGAATGGAAAAATTAGATTTGGTAAAAAGGGAAAACTAAGTCCTCGTTTCATTGGACCCTTCGAGGTTTTAAGAAGAGTGGGTGAGGTAACATATGAAATCGCCTTACCTCCAGATTTGGAACATGTACATAATGTTTTTCACGTGTCAGTCTTACGAGCGTATAAACCGGACTATAAACATGTGATAGATTTCGAACCGATTCGGTTCGAAAAAGATTTGGCCTATGAAGAGGTTCCTATTCAAATATTGGATAGAAAAGATCAAGTTTTGCGCAATAAGACAATACCTTCGGTAAAGGTCTTATGGAAAAACCACAATGTAGAAGAGGCAACTTGGGAGTTGGAGGATAAAATGCGATAGAATTATCCTCACCTCTTCAAGTAATATGTTTTTGGCGATTCCGAGGACGGAATCTTTATAAGGGGAAAAGATTGTAAAACCCTGAAGTTTTTAAAGACATAGGTATAATTAGTTTAGCCTGATTTCATATATGAATTTTGGGTAGTAAATTTTTTTTATTTTCGTTCGCTGTTGTGACATATGTATATTTTATATATGATTGCAAGTTAACATTTTGTGGGATGGAATCCTAGAATAATTGGGGCGATAGTTTTTTTTTTAATATCTTACAGGTTATTAAAATAATTTAAAGGGGGTTAAGATTATTTTAATATTTAAATCCTAGGTTAATTATGTTATTCCCTCTGCTTGATTAATGATTGGTTAATATAAATCAAGACTCTTTTATTAAGAAGTAGAATATTATATTTTATCTTATAGGTTATTAAAATAATTTAGTAGCATAAATTATTTTAATAGGGTACCTTAGAGATAAGTAATATAATCCCTTAATTGGTATTTGGAGTACTGAATTACATAAAGGGGGTTTTAAATTCCTCACTTAACGGGTAATTATATTTAATAATACTCATGAGGAATTTAAAATAAAAGAAAATAAGAAACACCACTTAGCCAAACACAGCCTTAGATCTATTCTTTCATATCTTCGATTGAAGCAGGAGGTGGCTAAGGCTGGATTAGGGGCTGGTGATTCATGAATGAATTCAAGCAAGAGCTGGCCAAAATTGGAAGAGATTAGAGCATAACTCAGCAAACTTAGGTAGGGCTAAGGAATAATGAGAAAATTCTTTGTTTCTTTTGAAAAAGAAGGTAGTTTACTCAAGAAAGAAGAGAGAGTTTCGGTGGGGAAACTCAGTGATAGGGCTCGTAAGTTTCGTGCGAGAAGAAGAAGGAAAAGCTTGCGATTTGCTGAGCATTAAGAACCAAAATTACTTCAGGTACGCTCAAACCCCTTAGTTAAGAGCTTAATTTTACAATTTCTGAGTTAGGGCTTGAATTGGTAATAGGTAATGAAATTAAAAGTTTCATTTGGTAATTGTATTAATAATTTGGCCGTGTAATTGGATTGAGAAGTTATAGTGCTGTGTTTAAAATTTTACCCCCAATCGATTTCTATAAATTGAGAATTTCTAATGGAAACACTGATTTTTGGTAATTGTGGTATTAATGTTGCTATAAGATTATTGGGTAAGAGTTTTATAATTTCTTGGTATGATTGGAATTTGAATTCTATATCTGTCAAGATATGTTCTATTAATTTGACAATAAAATTTGATTGGGAAGTTCTAATGTTGTGTTTAGAGTTTTACCCCCAATTGATTTCTATTATTTGAGAAGTTTTGATTTACACATTGGGTTTCGGAAATGATGGGATTATTGTTGCTATAAAACTGTTGTGGTAAGAGTTTTGTCAATTCTAGATACTATTACATTTGATACTCAGACTGTTATAATTGATTACCTTATCAATGGCTTATTTCTTGTAGAAGTTCAACATCTAGTACATGGTGCATTGGAGATGTGTTAAGTCTTCTATGCATCAATTTAATTAGAAAACATATATAGAAACCAGTTCAGACCAGACAAAAAACACAACAAGTTTGTGCATGCTGACTTATTAATCGAATGGAAGGATAATTTAAACCTTACACATTGAGGAATAAGCATAGCAGAATTCTTATTCAACAGGGTGATACATAATATAGTGTCACTTAACTGGGAACATATAATGCTTTATGATGAGGAAAGAAAATATGTAATTGCAGCTGGCATAGATGAATTTACTGCATACATTATATTTCACAAATCCTTACATAGTAAAAGATTATTATGCTTCTAAAGTTTGATGAATTATTTAAATAGACAAATGTGTTTTCCTTGGTGTATATCCAGTAATTTACTTATTAGAAAGATAAAGCTTTAATTTCAACTTAGATCAAGCCTTTTCCTTTTTGGCCATATACCAGAAACTTATTGTTTCAGCCTTATATTACTTCTATGAATTGGAAAGTAGTTAGAAGGAATTAGTAGTAAGATAAAAATCTGTTTTTTATTTGCTGAATGCATAGTTAAGAGTTTATTGAATGCTATACTTGAACAATTAGTTGAATTGAAAATGGGTAACGGATTTTTGTAAGATATTATTAAGTATAACTTATATTATATTGGAATGTAGATAATAAATAGGAAATGGTTGTTATAATAAGATTGTTCAAAATTTATATGCTTTGTTCCTAGTATGGGTTCATGTGTTTTAACATGGGGTCTAAAGAATCAAACTTTGAAGACTACTAGTTTTGAATCTTTAAAAGCATATCCAGCTAATAAAAGATTCAAACAGGGAAGTTTGGCTCTGTTTGAAAAAGGCCAGACCAAATCCTATTTTAAAAAAAATTAGTACAAGCTCAAAAATTGTCTAACCATATTACTTTTCTAATAAGGTTGTCAAACCATGGTTTCCTTCTTTTTGTGAAGTTTAAAAACCTATTAGAGATGGTTTTGAAACAAAACTAAAGGTTTTGCACATAGATATTTTAAACCATTAACGTTTAGTATATAGTAAATTCATATCATGTTAATGAATATACTTGAATGTTTGAGACTGTTTTGGGAAAATAGTGTTAACCTACGTGTTATGCTTGATTGGGGAATAGTACCTAGTAAGCTATTCTTTATATTTCCTGAAAACATACTTGACCATATGAGTAAGAAATAATTATGTGTTTTGATGTCAAACATATAAATTGAGTTGGTTGATAATTTTTCTCTCTTTCACATGCATATGTTATATTCAATTGTCTATTTGGGGTTGTTGTGTATATGGGCATGTGTGGCATTTTGATTGTGGTTTGAGAGGAGCGTGCTGCTATAACACCAAGAAGAAGACAGCAGGAAGGGGGCTGTTGCCTTATGGCAGCAACACTTTGTGCAGCAGAACTAGTACAGTAGCAGGTTACTAATTCTATGTGCATGTAAGTGATGTTGGGCTGAGCATAGGAAGAGACTGCTGCTCAAAGGCAGCAACAGCAGGGTCATGAGGGAGAGTAGGCAAGGGTTGGCTAAGCCACTCAGCAGGAATGCTGAGGCTACTTGGTATGTCAAACATACCTACGCCCAGGCTGCTTGACACTGTTCAGCAGCAGGCGAAGCTTATTGTCGGTTCGCCCGATTTTAGTCAAGTGATTTCAAATTTTTACTCGTGTAATTTTAGTTTTAAGTTGTGCTCAGCCACATTTCGTAGAGTTTATCCAAGTGCAGAATAATAAATCAAAACGAACCAACTTTGGTTTCAAAGTCCATTTTCATTAAAGTTTAAAACTAATTGACTAGTTTTTAAACTTTGGACTTATAAACCTTAAAATTCCTAATATCTAGAATCTATAAAATGAGCAACCTATTTTCCTTAAAATATTCTAATAATAAGAGAGAAAAAAAAGATAAGATACTCTTATCTTAATCGAACCCAAAATTAGTCAATAAAGGGTTAGGCCATAATATGGATGAGGTATTTGAAAAATGTGTTAATATGTATCCATAACGTGTTTATGTGATATTAACTCTTAATTACTATTCACTAGAATTTATAGTTAACCCTCTACATATTATATATATATATATATATATATGTATATGTAGGATCCACAAGGTCGGACTAACAGAGTATGGCCATTGCTTAAACAACAAGCAAGTATCTAAACACCAATTCTTTCTAAGCTAAGCAAGTAAGTTGACTTGATCATATTAAGATAAATTTATGTTTCCATACATAAAGTGATAAAAAGGAATTAAATCCTTTTTGTTCCAATCAGTTTCACAAGGTCGGTGAGACTTTTACTCTGCATATTATAATAATATCTGATATGCATGAACATTTTACAAAGAGTCCAAGCCAATTATTTAGGCTGGACTAAACTTATAACATTTTTATTATTTTATTTCTAAAATATCGAAATGTTATTGTTGTTCGACTATATTAATTATGATGTGAATTCTAGTCTGAGTATGAACAATCCTTGATATGGGAATATATTTTGAAACCCGCTCCAAGGGCGGTCCAGACTTGTAGCACTCTATGAGTGTGAGGGGTCAACCCAATGGGTATTCACAAACAGCAGTGTTGATCAACGCAGGGCATATCGGGCTGATCACCCACCATACCCGTAAGTTCAGACGGTTCGCAAAAGAAACTTTGCCTGGAACCTTTTAAATAAAATTGAAACTGTTGTTCATGGTTTATATAACCACTCAGCATATTCTTTAATGATAATGGTTATCATAAGTTGGTTTCAGTTCATGTTACTTAACAGCTCATTCTACTATTAAAGTATACTCCACAGAAAACATTTATTCTTTCATACGTTATAATCGTATATTACTTGCTGAGCACTTTTATGCTCATTCTTGCTTCGTTTATAAATGTTTTCAGTGCACCCGGAATATACTATAGGGTCAGCAGGAAACAAAGGCAAAGGAAAGGCCGCAGACTAAATTTTGTTGCTCCCTGTAATAGATAGTTAAATGTTTGTATATAGTTAAATATCATGTTAGGTAGTTAATGTTACGTACCTTGGGATTTGAAACTCTGATGTAAAACTTTTGTATAAGTTTGGTATTTACTTGTAGTTTTACTTTGAATATCGTGAGCACTAAATAAAGGTTGCAAGTACCTGAATTTGGGGGTTTCACAAGGTAGGTATCAGAGCTTTAAGTTAGAAACCTTAAGAGGGAACCTTGGGTTATAACTTTAGGTTAGTAAGACTGTTGTTAAGCTTAGACTCATGTAGAGTCGACTCAGTGATGAAATATGGAGGTTCATCAGAGGTCTTAATAAAAGATAATTAATACCTGTCTGTTAACTGTTAATTGTATTAGTTAACTGTCTTATATTATGACCAGGTTGTCTATTAAGTATTAATTGAGTTTTGTTGGTTGTGTGTAGATGTCAGGAGTCACAGGACATCCAGTGGAGGTGGAGGAGCATAATGCTCCTATACCAATTAATGCAGAGATCCTGATTATTAACTCCGATACTGATGGGGAAGAGGATCCTATTGAGGTAATAGACCCAGAGACCAATGCTCAGGAGGATGCTACTCAGCAGCAGCATGTTTTGCAGGATACATTAGCACAGATGGAGCATTTGAATCAGCATCTAGCTGACCAGAATACTCAACTGACTACTAGTCTGCAAACAGCAGAGGCTAGGATTCATAATTTGGAGGGGCAGCTGGAGGAGCTTCAAGTTGACTACCACGGACTTAATAACATTAGGACTGCGGGGATTCAGTATCAGGAAGCCTCCGACCTGTATATGCAGTTTCTGGAAGCTAAGCTGAGAGAGTATACTAGAAGGATGGAGTTGATGTCAAGGGCATACTTTACCTCTATTCAGTGAGTCCAGACGGCAGTCTGGAATTACCCACAGGAGACAGGACAACTTCCATATTCCATCTCACGAGCTAGAGTTATTGCCATATCTAAGATAGAGAGGATTGGATCCCTGTCTGTGGGTCAGGGTCAGCTTTGAGTTGGTTAGGTCTAAGAGTTTGTTGTACATAGTATCCAGGTTTTGAGATGGTTGTGTATAGGTTGTGTTAGTATTGGTTTGATGTTATCAACTTTTGGGAGCGATAAGGAGTTAGATTCCTACTGTAGGGTACAGTTTTTGTGTATAGCACTCTTTTTGTAAGAGTTGGGTAACATCATATGTTTACTGGTTTTAGCCAAGTTATAGTAGATGTGGCTATAAGATATGTAAGTTGCAGGTTGTATTTAAACATGTTTAATATATATAAATGGTATTAGCTATGTTGGTGGTGTATGTTTATTGTTGTTTTGTTATTTATTATACTGTTTTAAAGCCATAAGAATAGGTAATAATGATATTGTTATTAAACAGAAAATGCTGCCTAGAGGTAGAGGTAGGGGTCGTGGTAGACCGCCACATAATAGACATCGGGACGAGTAGTCCAGTAATGATTTGAATAATGATGGAAATGAAAATCAAGAGAATCCTATGCACCATTTTATGGAATATATGATGGGGGCTTTTCAAAATAGAAATCAACCACCCCAGGCTAATGTACCACCACCAGTGGTATATATGGCTAGTTTCAAAGATTTCAAAAGTACGGGAGCTCCATAGTTCAGAGGGGCTAAAGAACCGATTGAAGCTCAGTCCTGGATTCAGGAGATAGAAAAAGATTTTGAAGTAGTAAGGGTAAGTGAAGATCAGAAAACTGCATTTGCGGCATATATGCTAAAAGGGGAAGCTAACTTTTGGTGAGAAGCAAACAAAGCCCGAGCAGGTGCTGGGGTAATACCGTGGGAAGAATTTAAAGAAATTTTCCTTGAAAATTACTTTCCTCCAGGAATGCAGAGTTTAATGGAAGTTCGTTTTTTGGAATTGAAACAAGGTGATATGTCAGTGTCAGAATATGCGGCAAAATTTAGCGAGTTAGCTCGTTTTGCTCCACATCAGGTGGACACAGAAGCAAGAAAGGCTAGACGCTTTGAGTTGGGTTTAAGGCCCTGGATCTATAATAAACTGTCAGTACTGCAGATTGGATCATTTGGTGCCATCCTTGAAAAAGCAATCATAGCTGAAGGTGGAAACGAAGTCATGGGTTACAACAAAAATAAAAAGAACAAGGGAAAGATAGATGGTTCAGTTAAGACCGAAGGAACAAGCGGGGGGTCAAAGAAGAGAAAATGGAATAACTTTGGAAACGCGGGTAAGTTTCAGAAAAATCAGATGAAATCAAAAACAGAAGCCTGCAAGAATTGTGGCAAAAATCATTCTGGCAAATGTATGAAAGGAAAAACAGTCTGCTATAAATGTGGACAGGAGGGCCACATCTCTCCAAATTGTACAAGTATAAAGAAAAATTTGGGGTGTTTTATCTGTGGATCAGAAAACCATTTTGCTAGGAATTGTCCCAAGAAAAGATCAGAGGGAGGAAGTAATATTAAGAGTAATAACAACAATAAGGCACCTGCAACAGGTACAACCACTCCGGTTAAGCCAACTGCTAGAACTTTCAATATGACGGCTAAAGATGCGATGACATCAAAGGAGGTGGTTTCAGGTATTGTTCCAATCAACGATATAAATGCTTATGTGTTGTTTGACTCTAGAGCATCCTGTTCTTTTTCATCTTTTGATTTTGCTAAGAGTTTAGATGTGCCTTTATCAAACTTAGATATGCCTCTAAACATTGAAATAGCAAATAAAGAAATCGTTCCTATAGAGCATGTCTACAAGAATTACTGTGTTAAGATAGGAGGATGTGAGTTAATGGTAGACTTAATTCCAATTCAATTGGGAGAGTTTGATATCATCATGGGAATGAATTGGTTGTATAAACATGGGGCATTAATTGATTGCCACAAGAAATTGGTGAGTGTTAAACCTGTAAAGCAACCTAAGGTGGTGTTTTATGGTAAAAATCACCAAAACAATCCCGGTGTTTAACAACTATGCAAGCGAGGAAGTTATTGAAAAAGGGATGTTTGGGATATCTAGCATACGTGATAGATACTCAACAGAAAGGAACACAAAAAGAACAGATTGCGGTAGTAAACGAATTTCCTGATGAAGAATGTGCAAAGTTAAGGGAGAAAATCTCAAGGGGAAAAGAGGACAAGTATAGAATAGACAACGATAATATAATTCGTTTTGAAGGACGAATTTGGGTTCCGGTTGAACCGCAATTAAAAGAAGAAATTATGCAAGAAGCACATTGTTCAAGATACACAGTACATCCTGGGAGTACGAAAATGTATCAGGATTTAAAACAACATTTTTGGTGGCCGTATATGAAAAGAGAAGTTGCAGAATATATCAGTAAGTGTCTGACTTGCCAGAGAATTAAAGCGGAACACCAAAGACCAAGTGGATTGCTTCAACCACTTGAAATTCCAGAATGGAAATGGGAACATATCACAATGGATTTTGTGGTAGGATTTCCAAGAAGTCAGCAGGGATTTGATGCTATCTGGGTAATAGTGGATCGATTAACCAAATCGGCACACTTTTTGCCAATCAAAGTTAAATATTCTCTAGATAAATTGGCAACCCTGTATATTAAAGAAATTATTTCTCGTCATGGGGTTCCAATTTCAATTGTGTCGGATAGAGATCCGAGGTTTTCGTCAAACTTCTGGAAAAGTCTTCAAGAAAATTTAGGAACGCAGCTGAGGTTAAGTACAGCTTATCATCCTCAGACTGACGGACAGAGTGAAAGGACTATACAGACTCTAGAGGACATGCTAGAGCCTGTGTCTTAGACTTTAAAGGAAGCTAGGACGAACATTTACCCTTGGTGGAATTTGCATACAACAATAGTTATCACGCTAGTATAGGCATGTCGCCTTACGAAGCATTGTATGGTAGAAAATGCATATCACTATTGTGTTGGGATGAGGTCGGTGAACGTCAATGCTAGGACCTGAATTGGTACAGCAAACTGCAGATATGATTAAAATCATAAGAATGCGATTAGTAACTGCCCAAGATCGTCAGAAGAAGTATGTTGATCAACACAGGCAGAAGAGAGATTTTGAAGTGGGGTCGCATGTTTTCCTGAAAGTGTCTCCTTGGAAAGGAAAAATTAGATTTGGTAAAAAGGGAAAACTAAGTCCTCGTTTCATTGGAGCCTTCGAGGTTTTAAGAAGAGTGGGTGAGGTATCATATGAAATCGCCTTACCTCCAGATTTGGAACATGTACATAATGTTTTTCACGTGTCATTCTTACGAGCGTATAAACCGGACTATAAACATGTGATAGATTTCGAACCGATTTAGTTCGAAAAAGATTTGGCCTATGAAGAGGTTCCTATGCAAATATTGGATAGAAAAGATCAAGTTTTGCGCAATAAGACAATACCTTCGGTAAAGGTCTTATGGAAAAACCACAATGTAGAAGAGGCAACTTGGGAGTTGGAGGATAAAATGCGATAGAATTATCCTCACCTCTTCGAGTAATATGTTTTTGGCGATTCCGAGGACGGAATCTTTATAAGGGGGAAAGATTGTAAAACCCTGAAGTTTTTAAAGACATAGGTATAATTAGTTTAGCCTGATTTCATATATGAATTTTGGGTATAAAATTTTTTTTTATTTTCGTTCGCTGTTGTGACATATGTATATTTTATATATGATTGCAAGTTAACATTTTGTGGGATGGAATCCTAGAATAATTGGGGCGATAGTTTTTTTTTAATATCTTAAAGGTTATTAAAATAATTTAAAGGGGGTTAAAATTATTTTAATATTTAAATCCTAGGTTAATTATGTTATTCCCTCTACTTGATTAATGAATGGTTAATATAAATCAAGACTCTTTTATTAAGAAGTAGAATATTATATTTTATCTTATAGGTTATTAAAATAATTTAGTAGCATAAATTATTTTAATAGGGTACCTTAGAGATAAGTAATATAATCCCTTAATTGGTATTTGGAGCACTGAATTACATAAAGGGGGTTTTAAATTCCTCACTTAACGGGTAATTATATTTAATAATACTCATGAGGGATTTAAAATAAAAGAAAATAAGAAACACCACTTAGCCAAACACAGCCTTAGATCTATTCTTTCATATCTTCGATTGAAGCAGGAGGTGGCTAAGGCTGGATTACGGGCTGGTGATTCATTTATGAATTCAAGCAAGAGCTGGCCGAAATCGGGAGAGATTAAAGCATAACTCAGCAAACTTAGGTAGGGCCTAGGAATAATGAGAAAATTCTTCGTTTCTTTTGAAAAAGAAGGTAGTTTACTCAAGAGAGAAGAGAGAGTTTCGGTGGGGAAACTCAGTGATAGGGCTCGTCAGTTTCGTGCGAGAAGAAGAAGGAAAAGCTTGCGATTTGCTGAGCATTAAGAACCAAAATTACTTCAGGTACGCTCAAACCCCTTAGTTGAGAGTTTAATTTTACAATTTCTGAGTTAGGGCTTGAATTGGTAATAGGTAATGAAATTAAAAGTTTCATTTGGTAATTGTATTAATAATTTGGCCGTGTAATTGGATTGAGAAGTTGTAGTGCTGTGTTTAAAATTTTACCTCCAATCGATTTCTATATATTGAGAATTTCTAATGGAAACAATGATTTTTGGTAATTGTGGTATTAATGTTGCTATAAGATTATTGGGTAAGAGTTTTATAATTTCTGGGTATGATTGGTATTTTAATTCTATATCTGTCAAGATATGCTTTATTAATTTGACAATAAAATTTGATTGGGAAGTTCTAATGTTGTGTTTAGAGTTTTACCCCCAATTGATTTCTATTATTTGAGAAGTTTTGATTTACACATTGGGTTTCGGAAATGATGGGATTATTGTTGCTATAAAACTGTTGTGGTAAGAGTTTTGTCAATTCTAGATACTATTACATTTGATACTCAGACTGTTATAATTGATTAGCTTTTCAATGGCTTATTTCTTGTAGAAGTTCAACATCTAGTACAATGTGCATTGGAGATGTGTTAAGTCTTCTATGCATCAATTTAATTAGAAAACATATATAGAAACCAGTTCAGACCACACAAAAGACACAACAAGTTTGTGCAGGCTGACTTATTAATCGAATGGAAGGATAATTTAAACCTTACACATTGAGGAATAAGCATAGCAGAATTCTTATTCAACAGGGTGATACATAATATAGTGTCACTTAACTGGGAACATATAATGCTTTATGATGAGAAAAGAAAATATGTAATTGCAGCTGGCATAGATGAATTTACTGCATACATTATATTTCACAAATCCTTACATAGTAAAAGATTATTATGCTTCTAAAGTTTGATGAATTATTTAAATAGACAAATGTGTTTTCCTTGGTGTATATCGAGTAATTTACTTATTAGAAAGATAAAGCTTTAATTTCAACTTAGATCAAGCCTTTTCCTTTTTGGCCATATACCAGAAACTTATTGTTTCAACCTTATATTACTTCTATGAATTGGAAAGTAGTTAGAAGGAATTAGTAATAAGATAAAAATCTGTTTTGTATTTGCTGAATGCATAGTTAAGAGTTTATTGAATGCAATACTTGAACAGTTAGTTGAATTGAAAATGGGTAACGGATTTTTGTAAGATATTATTAAGTATAACTTATATTATATTGGAATGTAGATAATAAATAGGAAATGGCTGTTATAATAAGATTGTTCAAAATTTATATGCTTTGTTCCTAGTATGGGTTCATGTGTTTTAACATGGGGTCTAAAGAATCAAACTTTGAAGACTACTAGTTTTGAATCTTTAAAAGCATATCCAGCTAATAAAAGATTCAAACAGGGAAGTTTGGCTCTGTTTGAAAAAGGCCAGACCAAATCCTATTTTAAAAAAAATTAGTACAAGCTCAAAAATTGTCTAACCATATTACTTTTCTAATAAGGTTGTCAAACCATGGTTTTCCTTCTTTTTGTGAAGTTTAAAAACCTATTAGAGACGGTTTTGAAACAAAACTAAAGGTTTTGCACATAGATATTTTAAACCATTAACGTTTAGTATATAGTAAATTCATATCATGTTAATGAATATACTTGAATGTTTGAGACTGTTTTGGGAAAATAGTGTTAACCTACGTGTTATGCTTGATTGGGGAATAGTACCTAGTAAGCTATTCTTTATATTTCCTGAAAACATACTTCACCATATGAGTAAGAAATATTTATGTGTTTTGATGTCAAACATATAAATTGAGTTGGTTGATAATTTTTCTATCTTTCACATGCATATGTTATATTCAATTGTCTATTTGGGGTTGTTGTGTATATGGGCATGTGTGGCATTTTGATTGTGGTTTGAGAGGAGCGTGCTGCTATAACAGCAAGAAGAAGACAGCAGGAAGGGGGCTGTTGCCTTATGGCAGCAGCACTTTGTTACTAATTCTATGTGCATGTAAGTGATGTTGGGCTGAGCATAGGAAGAGACTGCTGCTCAAAGGCAGCAACAGCAGGGTCATGAGGGAGAGTAGGCAAGGGTTGGCTAAGCCACTCAGCAGGAATGCTGAGGCTGCTTGGTATGTCAAACATACCTACGCCCAGGCTGCTTGACACTGTTCAGCAGCAGGCGAAGCTTATTGTCGGTTCGCCCGATTTTAGTCAAGTGATTTCAAATTTTTACTCGTGTAATTTTAGTTTTAAGTTGTGCTCAGCCACATTTCGTAGAGTTTATCCAAGTGCAGACTAATAAATCGAAACGAACCAACTTTGGTTTCAAAGTCCATTTTCATTAAAGTTTAAAACTAATTGACTAGTTTTTAAACTTTGGACTTATAAACCTTAAAATTCCTAATATCTAGAATCTATAAAATGAGCAACCTATTTTCCTTAAAATATTCTAATAATAAGAGAAAAAAAGAAGATAAGATACTCTTATCTTAATCGAACCCAAAATTAGTCAATAAAGGGTTAGGCCATAATATGGATGAGGTATTTGAAAAATGTGTTAATATGTATCCATAACGTGTTTATGTGATATTAACTCTTAATTACTATTCACTAGAATTTATAGTTAACCCTCTACATATTTTATATATATATATATATATATATATATATATATATATATGTATATGTAGGATCCACAAGGTCGGACTAACAGAGTATGGCCATTGCTTAAACAACAGGCAAGTATCTAAACACCAATTCTTTCTAAGCTAAGCAAGTAAGTTGACTTGATCATATTAAGATAAATTTATGTTTCCATACATAAAGTGATAAAAAGGAATTAAATCCTTTTTGTTCCAATCAGCTTCACAAGGTTGGTGAGACTTTTACTCTGCATATTATAATAATATCTGATATGCATGAACATTTTACAAAGAGTCCAAGCCAATTATTTAGGCTGGACTAAACTTATAACATTTTTATTATTTTATTTCTAAAATATCGAAATGTTATTGTTGTTCGACTATATTAATTATGATTTGAATTCCAGTCTGAGTATGAACAATCCTTGATATGGGAATATATTTTGAAACCCGCTCCAAGGGCGGTCCAGACTTGTAGCACTCTATGAGTGTGAGGGGTCAACCCAATGGGTATTCACAAACAGCAGTGTTGATCAACACAGCGCATATCGGGCTGATCACCCACCATACCCGTAAGTTCAGACGGTTCGCAAAAGAAACTTTGCCTGGAACCTTTTCAATAAAATTGAAACTGTTGTTCATGGTTTATATAACCACTCAGCATATTCTTTAATGATAATGGTTATCATAAGTTGGTTTCAGTTCATGTTACTTAACAGCTCATTCTACTATTAAAGTATACTTCACAGAAAACATTTATTCTTTCATACGTTATGATCGTATATTACTTGCTGAGCACTTTTATGCTCATTCTTGCTTCGTTTATAAATGTTTTCAGTGCACCCGGAATATACTACAGGGACAGCAGGAAACAAAGGCAAAGGAAAGGCCGCAGACTAAATTTTGTTGCTCCCTGTAATAGATAGTTAAATGTTTGTATATAGTTAATTATCATGTTAGGTAGTTAAGCTTACGTACCTTTGGATTTGAAACTCTGATGTAAAACTTTTATATAAGTTTGGTATTTACTTGTAGTTATGCTTTGAATATCGTGAGCACTAAATAAAGGTTGCAAGTACCTGAATTTGGGGGCTTCACACTGTTGGCTCAATGCATCATGCTCGCATCCATGAGTAACGAGCTTCAGCGTCAGCATGAAACTCTGGATGCTCCTATTGTACTCCTGCACCTTCAAGGAGTTGAATGGTGAGGAAAGTATGACTATTAGATATCAGATATCTAAGGAGCTCTTCCGATCTAGAATGACTGATGGCACTACAGTATAAACAAATTGTTAGGTTTGTATATTACGCAAGCATGCAATCTAATTACACAAATAGGGCGGAAGCGTGATAAAACGAATTTTAAAATTTTAATACAAACCATCACCATGATCTATCTTTGTGTTCAATTATCAATTAAACGAAAGAGAAAGAGAATAAGAATTATACCCTCGTAGATCAAAGCTTCCTCGGGTACAAGTTCAACTCCTAGTCCTTCGTGTTCTCCTCGAATTCGACCGATGAGATTCCGTCCTTTGATCAACGTTAGCCACCCAAGTGTTTGGCCTCTAGAGGTGATCCACCAAGGAAGAATAGGTATTCAAGAAGTTGGGTGTTGGCAAAACCCTAGTTTCTATCTCTATAGAAATTGCAAGTACTCTCCACAATCTAATGCAAGAGTGTGTAACCCTAATCTATGATAAGACTCCTCTTATTTATAGATGTAGGAATAACCCTTCCCTAAACTATTTAGGAATAGGGTTTCTATTATAATTAAACTCCTTTAATTAATTATGCTCCTAATTTAATTAAGAATTCATGAGAGAGTATTTCTATTAATTAATTCTCAATCCTTATTAGGAATTAAATAATAGTAATAGTAATAATAATAATAATAATAAGACTCCTCCTATTAATTTATATTTAATATTTCTAAAATATTAAATAATAAATATTAAGCTATTTAATTTATTCTATCTCCATAGATTAAATTAAATACACTTAACTTATTATTACAATTATGTCATTTACTTCTTAAATAAATATTTATCTTTTTGCGGTGTGACCATTTAGGTTCTCCACATTAAACTGGTTGTGAATAAATCAATTAGAACAATTGTAATTATATTTAAATAAATAAATTAAATTATTTAATTTATTTAAATAAATAATATTTATTCTACAATAAAGGTAAGCCCCCTTAGCGATTAACGACTTTCCAAATAATATAGATTTCAACATTAATCACAAAAGAACTTTTTAGTGAATAGTTACCGTACAATTCAATCCTTCTACCATACAATGTCCCAATTAAATATAAGACATGAAATTACTGTCAAGTCTTATTTTATTTAATTATATGTATTTCGATTCCCAAATGCACAACTCTAAATAATGCAAATTAGAAACTTCTTTCTAATTTCATTATTCCTTGGCCAAGGACTACTGAGTTGTCATTTATCGAATCACATAGGACATTCACATCTTTTACTAGATGAGGTAGATTCTTTGTTGATCATTCGTCTATCTCCATGTATAACTTATTATACCCAATCATACCCTTTGATATACCCTAAAGGTCTTAAGGGACATGTCAAAGTATAACTCATCCTACACAAGATATTATGATGATCTCAAGTCCAACGATCACTTGTACTACTATCAGTAGAGGAATTCCTATTGACAGTTGCCTAAGAGGCTCATATACAGTTGCCTCGAGCTTCAGTTCTCAAAAGAAACAACTTGGCGACTCTGCAGCACAGCGCGGTCGCGCTACTCCGTCTGTAGCTATTTTCTGGTTTATTTGTTACTCTAACCAACCTCTAGATGCTTGGAGTCATTCTAACATTATACTAACACATCATACATATGTTTTGGGGTATTTACAACATGCTAGGTCTATGCAAACATGCATCAAATTAATAAGACAAAGCAGCACAACTTGTCACTTCTGCAGACCAGCGCGGCCGCGCTGGTTTTAAGCTTGGGAGTGGCGCGGCCGCTCCACTTCGAATACAGGGAGTTGCAGGTTCTGCTTCTGCAGAACCTCAACCCAAAATTTTTAGTTTCCTTCTCATTTCCTACTTAGCCAATACACAACAAGTTTATATGACTTTAAACATGCTTTCAATACCCAACTAAGCAATATAACACCATTTCAACAATTAATCATAACTAATTCTCATGATCTTTAGAGAAATCATTCTCTTTGACATTAAATCAAATGGTTGGTGGGTATGACTTACAAACTCACATTGGAGTAGAGTTCAATTAAGTTCTAGTCCAAATTTCAAATGAAATCATTACCCACAACTTCATAACACATTATGGGCATACACAAACAAGCGTTCAACCAACCATAAACTAAATTTTCATCAAACTATAAGAATTGTCCAAATCAGTCCATATATGTCCAACAGTCCATTAATGTCCATTCTTGATTCCTTATGCATAGGCTTTGGTTATCATTCATTGTTCCACTTTCATTGATTATTAAGGAGGCTTTTAAAGAGTTAACAACATTCATATAGTTCATGAACTAACTAAACAATTCCAGCAACATATACTCTCATAGAGCAAGCAATATCAAACTGAAAATTGAAACAACCATGGAAATAAGCTAGGTTCCATAACACTAACCTCTTGAAGCAACTTCTAGGATGAAAAAGATATTGATACTCAGTTGCTACACCACTCCTTCTTCTTCCACAAACCACTCGTGAACACACTCCTCACTATTTTCTCTCAAATTTCCAGCTTTCTCTTAGCAACAATGAACAAAGGAATGGATGAATGACAAAGGAGGAGTATTTATAGAAGAAATGGCTGAGCTCCTTGGGTGAGTGAAGAAGGAATAGGCTGAGCATGCTTAGTTGATCAGCTCCCAATACATGGGAGGCTGGAATTGAGCTCCCCCATGTACGGGTAACTCCCCCTCTCCTTCTCCCCAATTGTTCTTCATCCCTTTTCCTCTCCCAAATATGGAATTGCTCCTACCCAAATGTTCTTATTCCCTCTTATGCCTCTCTTCCCGTGTTCTTCTTCTTCATTCAATTTGCTGCAGATTTTTATTACCCATTTCCCACATGGGTCATAGGTTGGGTCATGGGTCGGGTCGTAGGTCATGGGTCATAGGTTTGGGCCACCCTTAAGCAATTTGGGGCTTCTAATTAAAATCTCAAATTGACAAAAATATAATCCAACACTTGGATTATTAATCCTCCACATTCACATCATGAAAATTAGAAAATTCAAAATAAACGAAAAAGACATTTTTGGGGCGAATAGTGCCCACGCGAATAGTAACCCGTGAATAGAATTTTAGCGATATTTCTCCGAAATCATTTATTCATACCACTAAGTAACAACACTTATAAATATTGCAACCACATAATTTGGGTTATTACATAACCTTTAATCACATCACATAGAATAATATTAATAAAAATTCTTTTTATTAAATAATATACATAAGCTTATATTACAAAGGCATGCAAAATTCATCGTTACATCCTCCCCTCCTTATAAGAATTCTGTCCCCAGAATAACAACTAAGCAAAAAGATGGGGATAATTTTTCTTCATTTTATCCTCTAACTCCCACGTAGCCTCCTCGACATCGTGGTTTCGCCAGACTACCTTCACAGAAGGTATGACTTTATTCCTTAATACTTGCTCATTCCTATCATTTATTTGAATAGGAATTTCCTCGTACGTGAGATCCTTCTCGATCTGGACGGGCTCATAGGATATAACATGCTTGTAATCGGGTTTGTATGGTCGTAGCACTGAGACATGGAACACATTGTGGATATGCTCCAGCTCGGGAGGTAAAGCTACCTCGTACGCCACTTCGCCTACCCTTCTCAAGACTTCAAACGGTCCTACGAACCTCGGACTCAATTTCCCTTTCTTGCCGAATCGGATCTTCCCCTTCCAGGGAGATACCCTCAAAAACATAAAACTACCACTTTCAAACTCTCGGCTTTGATGGTGCAAATCTGCGTATTTCTTCTGCCGATCTTGGGCTGCTACCAATCTGGCTCTTATTGTCCCAATAATATCTGTCGTTTGCTGAACTAGTTCTGGTCCCAACAGTCGTCTCTCCCCGACTTCATCCCAACATAACGGCGTTTTGCACTTTCTTCTGTAGAGGGCTTCATACGGCGGCATACTGATACTTGCATGATAGCTATTGTTATAAGCGAATTCCACAAGTGGTAAGTGGTCATCCCAATTCCCTTTGAAATCCATCACACAAGCTCTAAGCATGTCTTCTAGCGTCTGTATTGTTCGTTCGCTTTGTCCATCAGTTTGAGGATGATAAGCAGTACTTAGCCTTAGTTGTGTTCCCATTCTCTCTTGCAAGCTCTTACGTGAAGCGCGGATCTCGATCAGAAACAATTGATACCGGCACTCCAAGTCTTGAAACAACTTCCTTTATATATAACCTTGCTAACTGATTTAAATTGAATCGTATCCTTATCGGCAGAAAGTGGGCTGACTTTGTCAATCGGTCCACAATAACCCAAATTGCATTATAGCTCGTCTGTGTGCTTGGAAGTTCCACTACGAAATCCATCGTAATGTACTCCCATTTCCATTCTGGTATCTTAAGTGGTTGAAGTAGTCCACTCGGTCTCTGATGCTCTGCCTTGACCTGTTGACAGGTGAGACACTTACTAACGCACTCTGCCACATCACGCTTCAAATTTGGCCACCAAAAGTGCTGACGAAGATCCCTATACATTTTTGTGCTTCCTGGGTGAACAGAATATGGTGAGTTATGTGCCTCATGCAAGATTGCCTCTCTTAGTTCGGTCACGGCTGGCACCCATACACGTTCTTCAAATCGCAAGATACCATCTTTATCCAACCTGAACTTTTCTCCATCGTTTTCTGCTACTCCTTCCTTTACCTTCTCACATTCCTCATCATTTCTCTGTGCCTCCTTTACTTTGTCTAGTAATGTCGGACGCGCTTCCATTACGAATAAACGCTCTGCTGCCACTTCCAGATTTTTCACTTCTATCTCTAGTCGCGTCATTTCCTTCACTAGCTCCTCCTGTGTTGTCAGCCTGAACTGTAGGGTTTGTATATAACACGAGCATGCAATCAAATTACATAAATAGAGCGGAAGCGCGATAAAACAGATTTTAAAATTTTTATACAAACCATCACCATGATCGATCAATGTGCTCAATTAACGATATAAACGAAAGAGAAAGAGAATAAGAAATTATACCCTCGTAGAACAAAGCTTCCTCGGGTACAAGTTCAACTCCTAGTCCTTCGTGTTCTCCTCGAATGCTACAGTGTGATTCCTTCCTTTGATCAACGTTAGCCACCCAAGTGTTTGGCCTCTAGAGGTGATCCACCAAGGAAGAAAAAGTATTCAAGAAGTTGGGTATTTGGCAAAAACCCTAGTTTCTATCTCTATAGAAATTGCAAGTACTCTCCACAATTCTTATGCAAGAGTGTGTAACCCCCATCTATGATAAGACTCTTCTTATTTATAGATGTAGGAATAACCCTTCCCTAAACTATTTAGGATTAGGGTTTATATTCTAATTAAACTCCTTTAATTAATTATGCTCCTAATCCAATTAGAAATTTGTGAGAGAGTACTTCTATTAATTAATTTACAATCCCTATTAGGAAATAAATAATAGTTCTATTAATTAATTCCCAATCCCTATTAGGAATTAAATAATAGTAATAGTAATAATAATAATAAGACTCCTCTTATTAATTTATATTTAATATTTCTAAAATATTAAATAATAAATATTAAGCTATTTAATTTATTCTATCTCCATAGATTAAATTAAATACACTTAACTTATTATTACAATTATGACATTTACTTCTTAAATAAATATTTTTCCTTTTGCGGTGTGACCCTCTAGATTCTCCATATTAAACCGGTTGTGAATAAATCAATTAGAACAATTCTAATCTTATTTAAATAAATAAATTAAACTATTTAATTCATTTAAATAAATAATATTTATTCTACAATAAAGGTAAGCCCCATTAGCGATCAACGACTTTCCAGATAATATAGATTTCAACATTAATCACAAAAGAACCTTTGAGTAAATAGTTACCGTACAATTCAATCCTTCTACCATACAATGTCCCAATTAAATATAAGACATGGATTTACTGTCAAGTCTTATGTTATTTAATTATATGCATTTTGATTCCTAAATGCACAACTCAAAATAATGCAAATTAGAAACTCCTTTCTAATTTCATTCTGCCTTGGCCAAGGACTACTGAGTTTGTCATTTATCAAATCACATAGGACATTCACATCTTTTACTAGACGTGGTAGATTCTTTGTTAATCATTCACCTATCTCCATGTACAACTAATTATACCCAATCATACCCTTTGATATACCCCAAAGGTCTTAAGGGACATGTCAAAGTATAACTCATCATACACAAGATACTATGATTATCTCAAGTCCAAGGATCACTTGTACTACTATCACTAGAGGAATTCCTATTGACAGGCGAGTAAAACTCCATTAGGTATTCCTTAGCGAGTCACGTTCAGTGAACTTTTTCTCTAATAAGCACCTACATACTTGCTTTAGTGTCTCCACACAAATGATTATGAGATCAATCATCCTCTTCCTAAGAGCAAGTAACGTATGTACTAATCTATCCGGATTCACTAATCCCCAATTTAGTAATCCAACGATTAGGAACAATTTTAGCTTGTGAGCTATCTAGAATTTAGATCTCATTAGAATGATCACCATCATGATTCTAAAAGCATTGCTCAAAACTATGGGTTTATCACATTTAATATAACAGCACCATGTAGATAATATAAAATGCCTTTTAAGAAAATCAATTCTTTTATTAATAAATGAATAAGATTACAAAGTATATGCTACATCATATCAAATATGATTGGCTTGTGTGCATACTACTTTCATGAACAAGTTCTCCCTCCCTTTTCTACTCAACGCATCTGCTACTACGTTTGCCTTCCCCGGGTGATAAAGAATTTCGTAGTCGTAATCTTTGATTAATTCTAACCACCTCCTTTGTCGCATATTAAGCTCTTTCTGTGTGAAGATATACTTAAGACTTTTGTGGTCCGTATATATCTCATATCTCTCCCCATAAAGATAGTGCCTCTAAATCTTTAAGGCAAAAACTACCGCGGCTAATTCCAAGTCGTGGGTCGGGTATCGTTTTTCGTAGTCCTTCAATTGACGCGACGTATACGCAATGACTTTGCCATGCTGCATTAGAACACAACTAAGACCTCGGTGCGACGCATCACTATAGACTACAAAACCTCCGGTATCATTCGATAGGGATAATACAGGTGCCTCGCTCAATCTCTTCTTCAACTCCGTAAAGCTTTCTTCGCACTTCTCCGTCCACACAAACTTCACAGTCTTCCTCGTCAGATTAGTCAACGGGGTCGCTATCTTAGAAAAATCTTGGATAAATCGTCGATAGTACCCGGCTAACCCTAGGAAACTTCTCACTTCTGTCGGCATCCTCGGTTGTTCCTAGTTACTCACTGCTTCCACTTTCGCAGGATCCACTGAGATTCCGTCTTTATCTATCACATGCCCTAGAAATTGTACACTTTCCATCCAGAATTCGCATTTGGAAAATTTCGCGTACAACTTCTCTCTCCTCAGCGTTTCTAGTATCGCCTTCAGATGGTCGGCGTGCTCCTCTTCGGTCTTTGGATAGATTAGGATGTCGTCGATGAAAACTACCACAAACTTGTCTAAGTATGGCTTGAGAATTCGATTCATCAAATCCATAAATGTTGTTGGCGCGTTCGTCAGACCGAAAGACATCACTAAAAATTCGTAGTGCCCATACCTCGTTCGAAATGCAGTCTTTGGCACATCCTCCTTCCTCACCTTTAGCTGGTGATATCCAGTCCTCAAATCTATCTTCGAGAAATGTCTTGCTCCCTGCAGTTGATCGAAAAGATCATCGATTCTTGGCTATGGATATTTGTTCTTAATCGTTGCCTTGTTCAACTCTCGGTAGTCGATACAAAGCCTCATCGTCCCATCCTTCTTCTTGACAAACAAAACTGGTACTCCCCATGGAGACACACTGGGCTGAATATACCCATTGTCCAGTAATTCTTGAAGTTGTATCAATAGTTCCTTCATTTCCATTGGCGCCATGCAATACGGGGCTTTCGAAATCGGTGCCGTCCCTGGCGGTAAATCTATTGCAAACTCAATTTTCCTGTCTGGCGGTAGACCGGGTAAATCGCTTGGAAACACGTCTGGAAAATCCTTCACTATAGGTATATCTGTTATTTCTACCCTTTCCTTCTTTGTGTCTGCAATATAGGCTAAATAGCCTACGCACCCTTTTCTTAGTAACTTCTTGGCATGCATCATCGTAAGACAACACGATCGTCTAAGCGATGTGCTACCATTAAATACTACCCTCGACCGGTTTGAGGTCCGAAGGTTCACACTTTTCTTCTGACAATCAATTATTGCTGCGTGGTTATACAACCAATCCATTCCCAGTATTACATCAAACTCTCCTAATTTAATCGGGATCAAATCTACCTTTAGATTATGCCCCCTAATTACAGCATCACAATCACGGTATATGAATTCTACGAGAATTACCTCCTCGTTAGCAATTTCTACGCTCAAGGGATTATCTAGTCGTTCTTGGGGTAAATTCAATCGACTAGCAAATTCTTCAGATACAAACAAATATGTAGCACCCGAATCAAATAATACGTAAGCATTTATATCATTGATCAGGATAATACCTGACACCACGTCCCTCGAAGCTATGCATCCTGGGCCGTCATGTTGAATGTCCTAGCAGTTGGCCGACTAGGCAGAACAGGCCCACCAGTCACTGGCTTGTTGCTTCCCCCTTTGTAGCCACTTCCTTCGATGCTTCCTTTTTGGGGACAGTCTTTGATCTGGTGCTCGACCGATCCACAAGTGAAACATCCACGGATTTTCTTTGGATTTAGGCATTTTGGTGCTATATGTCCCTCTTGGCCGCAATTATAGCAGACACTGCGTCCCTTCCAACATTCTCCCAGGTGATTTTTCTCACATTTTGAACATGCTTCGATTCTCTTTTTGAATCCTCCCTGATTGCTTCCGGTCGGATTATTGTTGGTACTATTGTTATTGTTATCCCACTTTCTTTTCCCCAAGTTGCTTCCTCCGCTACTACTTCCTCCACGATGGTCGCCTCCGTTTTTCTTATTCTTCCTTTCCCTATTATATTGACTCAAGGCCTCACTTCCACCCTCAACTATGATGGCCTTCTCTAGGAGTGCATTAAAGGTCTCGATTTGGAGCACCGACACCTTACTGTACACCCATGGCTTCAGCCCTTGTTCGAATCGTTATGCCTTCCGCTCTTCCGTATCCACTTGGTGTGGCGCAAAGCGTGCGAGTTCATTAAATTCGGCGGCGTATTGTGCCACTGTCATATCCCCTTGCTTAAGTTCCAGGAATTTCACTTCCATCCGACTCTTCATACTTTTCGGGAAGTAATTCTCGAAGAACAGTTCCTTGAATCTTTCCCACGGCCATACTACTTCTCTAGCCCGTTGCTGATTGGCTTCCCACCAATAGTTCGCCTCTCCCTTCATCATATAGGTGGCGAATGCAGTCTTCTGGTCCTCTCCCACGCGTGTAATGGTAAAGGCCTTCTCGGTTTCTTTGACCCAAGACTGGGCCTCTATCGGGTCAGTCGTCCCTTTGAACTTTGGGGGTCCCACACTTTTGAAGTCTTTAAAATTTGCTATCGGGGCAGTTAGGGGAATTGGGTTCCCGGGTCCTGCATTCCTGCCTTGGAACACTCCCTCAAGTAGGTCTGCTAGCCGTTGCATGGGGTCTACTTGGCCTCCTTCATTGTTCACTGACCTTTGAGGGGTTCGTTGAACGGGTATTCTTACGTGGTGGCATCTTCTGTTTAATGGAATGAAACTAACTGTTACTATCTCACTATACCATGTAAATGTTTACCAAGGAATGCAACTATTAAACAACACATTTGACAAGAACATTTCATTAATAAGTCAATAGCCAGTACATCATATGTGATCGTCCTATAGCACGCTGCTATGAACGTCACCATTCACCCCTAATACACAAAAGATGGGGATTTACTAACATAGTACCCTCTATCAAGCTTCATGTATTACTGCTTAAGAGGCTCATATACAGTTGCCTCGAGCTTCAGTTCTCAAAAGAAATAACTTGGCGACTCTGCAGCACGGCGCGACCGCGCTTCTTTTTGGCCTGGGAGTAGCCGCCGCGCTACTCCTTCTGTAGCTATTTTCTGGTTTATTTCTTACTCTAACCAACCTCTAGATACTTGGAGTCATTCTAACATTATACTAACACATCATACATATGTTTTGGGGTATTTACAACATGCTAGGTCTATGCAAACATGCATCAAATTAATAAGACAAAGCAGCACAACTTGTCACTTCTGCAGACCAGCGCGGCCGCGCTAGTTTAAAGCTTGGGAGTGGCGCGACCGCTCCACTCCGAATACAGGGAGTTGCAGGTTCTGCTTCTGCAGAACCTCAACCCAAAATTTTTGGTTTCCTTCTCATTTCCTACTTAGCCAATACACAACAAGTTTATATGACTTTAAACATGCTTTCAATACCCAACTAAGCAATATAACACCATTTCAACAATTAATCATAACTAATTCTCATGATCTTTAGAGAAATCATTCTCTTTGACATTAAATCAAATGGTTGGTGGGCATGACTTACAAACTCACATTGGAGTAGAGTTCAATTAAGTTCTAGTCCAGATTTCAAATGAAATCATTACCCACAACTTCATAACACATTATGGGCATACACAAACAAGCGTTCAACCAACCATAAACTAAATTTTCATCAAACTATAAGAATTGTCCAAATCAGTCCATATATGTCCAACAGTCCATTAATGTCCATTCTTGATTCCTTATGCATAGGCTTTGGTTATCATTCATTGTTACACTTTCATTGATTATTAAGGAGGCTTTTAAAGAGTTAACAACATTCATATAGTTCATGAACTAACTAAACAATTCCAGCAACATATACTCTCACAAAGCAAGCAATATCAAACTGAAAATTGAAACAACCATGGAAATAAGCTAGGTTCCATAACACTAACCTCTTGAAGCAACTTCTAGGATGAAAAAGAGATTGATACTCAGCTGCTACACCACTCCTTCTTCTTCCACAAACCACCCGTGAACACACTCCTCACTATTTTCTCTCAAATTTCCAGCTTTCTCTTAGCAACAATGAACAAAGGAATGGATGAATGACAAAGGAGGAGTATTTATAGAAGAAATGGCTGAGCTCCTTGGGTGAGTGAAGAAGGAATGGGCTGAGCATACTTGGTTGATCAGCTCCCAATACATGGGAGGCTGGAATTGAGCTCCCCCATGTACGGGTAACTCCCCCTCTCCTTTTCCCCAATTGTTCTTCATCCATTTTCCTCTCCCAAATGTGGAATTGCTCCTACCCAAATGTTCTTATTCCCTCCCATGCCTCTCTTCCCGTGTTCTTCTTCTTCATTCAATTTGCTGCAGATTTCTATTACCCATTTCCCACATGGGTCATGGGTTGGGTCATGGGTCATGGGTCATGGGTTTGGGCCACCCTTAAGCAATTTGGGGGTTCTAATTAAAATCCCAAATTGACAAAAATAAAATCCAACACTTGGATTATTAATCCTCCACATTCACATCATGAAAATTAGAAAATTCGAAATAAACGAAAAAGACATTTTTGGGGCGAATAGTGCCCACGCGAATAGTAACCCGTGAATAGAATTTTAGCGATATTTCTCCGAAATCATTTATTCATACCACTAAGTAACAACACTTATAAATATTGCAACCACATAATTTAGGTTATTACATAACCTTTAATCACATCACATAGAATAATATTAATAAAAATTCTTTTTATTAAATAATATACATAAGCTTATATTACAAAGCCATGTAAAATTCACGGTCGTTACATTTATCACATTTAATATAACAACACTATGTAGATAATGTAAAATGCCTTTTAAGAAAATCAATTCTTTTATTAATAAATGAATAAGATTACAAAGATATGCTACATTATATCAAATATGATTGGCTTGTGTACATACTACTTTTAATCTCCCACTTGAACTAAAGCCAATCGCCATGGTATCTAATACCCATCTTCTCTAAGTGACGATCAAACTGTTGTTGTGTTAAAGCTTTAGTAAATGGATCTGCAACGTTGTCTTGAGAGCCCACACGCTCCAGGGTGACATCTCTTCTTTCAATGATCTCTCTAATCAAATGAAACCGCCGCAACACGTGTTTGGATTTCTGATGAGACCTGGGTTCCTTAGCCTGCGCAACAGCTCCGGTGTTGTCACAAAATAAAGGTACAGCTCCTCTAATGCTAGGAACCACTCCAAGTTCAGTTATGAACTTCTTCATCCAAACAGCTTCCTTTGCAGCTTCACTTGCAGCTATGTACTCTGCCTCTGTCACTAAATCAGTAATTGTTTGCTGCTTGGAACTTTTCCAACTCACTGCACCACCGTTTAAGGTAAACGCGTACCCTGAAACAGATTTACTGTCATCTTGGTCTGTTTGAAAACTTGAGTCTGTATAGCCCTCTAGTTTCAATTCAGACCCACCGTAGACAAGAAATACATCTTTTGTTCTTCTCAAGTACTTTAGGATGTTTTTCACTGCCTTCCAGTGCTCTTCTCCTGGATTCGACTGATATCTGCTTGTTACACTAAGTGCATGAGCGACATCTGGTCTAGTACATATCATACCGTACATGATAGATCTTATTGCTGAAGCATAAGGAATCATACTCATTCGGCCTGTTTCTTGGAGAGATGTATTCCATGGCTCATCGGCATGAGACCTCTCTTGGAATCTTCCATGCTAAATCTTTTTAGCATCGAGTCAATGTACTTTCCTTGGGTCAAGCCAAGCATCCTTTTAGATCTATCTCTATAGATCTTTATCCCCAAAATATAGGATGCCTCACCCAAGTCCTTCATGGAGAAGTGTTTAGATAACCAAATTTTGATCGACTGTAGCATAGGAACATCATTCCCTATCAGTAATATATCATCAACATATAATACAAGGAATGAAACAGTGCTCCCACTAACCTTTTGTACACATAAGGTTCATTCTCATTTTTGATAAAATCAAACCTTTTGATTATTTCATCAAAACGGATGTTCCATCTTCGAGAAGCTTGCTTCAAACTATAAATGGAATGTTGTAGCTTACAGACTTGGTTTGTTCCAACCGTTGAAACAAAACCCTCTGGATGTATCATATATACATTCTCCTCAAGCTCTCCATTGAGGAATGCCGTTTTCACGTCCATTTACCAGATCTCGTAGTCATAATAAGCTGCAATTGCAAGCAAAATCCAAATGGACTTGAGCATAGCTACTGGTGAGAAGGTTTCATCATAGTCAACTCCTTGTCTTTGTTTGAAACCTTTTGCAACCAGTCGGGCCTTATAGGCCTCTACCTTGCCATCTGCTCCAGTCTTTCTCTTAAAGACCCATTTACACCCAATAGGCTTAATGCCCTCAGGTGGTGAAAATAAAGTCCATACTTAGTTTTCATACATGGAGTCCATCTCGGATTTCATGGCTTCTAGCCATTTTTCTGAGTCTTCACTACTCATAGCCTCTTCGTAAGTCAATGGATTATCATCATCTATGATGTGTACCTCATCATCATCCTCTATGATGAATCCATACCTATCAGGTATCTTCGGTACTCTTTCAGATTTACGAATAGGTAGTGGTACAGTAGGGTCTTCTACTTGGTCAGGTACCTGACTTTGATCCGTAGTATTTTGTGGTTCTTGAACTTCTTCAAGATATATCTTACTCCCATTGACCTTTTCAAGGATACACTCCTTTTTCAAGAAGGCAGCGTGTTTCGCAACACACACCTTTTGATCTGTAGGATGATAGAAATAATATCCTAAACTTTCTTTAGGATATTCCACAAATCTACACTTGTCGGATCTAGTCTTCAGCTTATCATGCTCAAACCTTTTGACATAAGCTGGACAACCCCAAGTCTTAACATGCTTAAGACTAGGTTTCCTCCCTGTCCATATCTCATATGGGGTCTTTGGGACGGATTTGGTAGGTACCTTGTTAAGCAGGTATGCAGCCGTTTCTAGGGCATAACCCCAGAAGGATACTGGAAGGTCGGTATAACTCATAATGGAACGAACCATGTCCAATTATGTTCGATTTCTCCTTTCAAATACACCATTCAACTCTGGCATCGCTGATGGAGTCCATTGTGAGATTATACCATTTTCTTTGAGACAACTTAGAAACTCATTGGTCAAGTATTCACCTCCTCGATCCGATCGAAGAATCTTAATACTCTTACCAGTTTGCTTCTCTACTTCACTTTTGAATTCTTTGAACTTTTCAAACGATTCAGATTTGTATTTTATTAAATACACATATCCAAATCTAGAATGATCATCAGTGAAAGTAATAAAATAAGAATACCCTCCTCGTGCATTCATTGTCAAAGGTCCACATACGTCTGTGTGTACCAATGCTAACAACTCTGTAACTCTTTCTCCTTTTCCACTAAAATGAGATTTAGTCATCTTACCCATGAGACAAGATTCATAAGTTGGAGATGATTCGTAATCAGATAGCTCTAAAAGTCCATCTTTATGCAACTTGGTTAATCTTGTTTCATTGATATGACCGAGTCTACAGTGCCATATAAAGGTATAATTAACATCATCTCTTTTTCTTTTCTTAGTTTGTTCAATTTGAAGTATATTTTCATGCAAGTCAAGTATGTAAAGTCCATTAAGTAGATTGCCAACACCATATAAAACATTTTTATTATAAATAGAACAACTGTTGTTCTTTATTATAATATCAAAACCATCCATATCCAATACAAAAATTGAAATAATGTTTCTAATGAGTGTTGGAACATAATAACAATTATTTAAACTAATGAACTTGCCCGAAGGCCAACAATAAGTTCCTATAGCTAATGCAGCAACCTTTGCTCCATTTTCCACTCGTAGGACGACTTCATCCTTGTTCAGCTTTCTACTTCTGCTTAGTCCCTGCATATTATTACATATGTGAGAACTACAGTCGGTATCCAATACCCAAGTAGAATTTTGACTTTCAGAAAAATTAATTTCAATCATGAACAAACCTAGATCGGAAGTCGAAGCTTCTCCAAGCTTCTTTTGGTCCGCAAGATAATCCTTGCAGTTCCTCTTCCAGTGTCCCGGCTTATTGTAATAGTAGCAAATTCCTTTGCTATCTGGATCAGGTTTCTTTTTATCCTTTCTCTTCGCCTTGCCCTTAGCCTTCTTGTTTTACTTCTTTTTAGAAGATACCTTGGGCCTCTTCCTTTTCTTGGAAAAGTCATCCACTAGTAAGACTAGGGTTTTGTTGGATGAGAAGTGACCTTCAGCAGTTTTCAGCATTTTAAGTAACTCAGGCAAGCTGATGTCCAACTTATTCATGTGAAAATTCACAACAAATTGTGAGAAGGTGTCCGGGAGTAACTGGAAGATCAAATCTTAACTTAACTCCCCATCCATCACGAACCCTAGCTACCCAAGTTGTTCAATCAGATTGATCATCTTAAGGACATGAGTCTCAACAGCAGTGCCCTCGGTCATACAAGATCGGAAGAGCTCCTTAGATATCTGATATCTAGCAGTCCTACTTTGCTCACCATACAACTCTTTGAGGTACAGCAATATAGTAGGAGCATCCATAGTTTCATGCTGACACTGAAGCTCGTTACTCATGGATGCGAGCATGATGCATTGAGCCAAGATTGCATCATCTTGTCACTTTCTAAAAGTAGCAATCTCTTCCTCAGAGGCTGTTTCTGCAATATTTGCAGGGACTGGCGAATTTAGGACATAAGAAATCTTTTCAGCAGTGAGAACAATTCTCAGATTCCTTAATCAGTCCGTGTAATTCGGTCCGGTCAGTTTGTTAGCATCAAGTATGTTACTCAGTGATAGTGAGTTTAACATTTTTAAATTCTGCATATGAAATAGACAACATTTTAGCATACATTCATTTTATTAATCATCAAAATAAATTAGGTCTTTATTTAAATTGGTATCTCTCACTATTATTTCCCGAGTTAGTGTTGTCATTCCACTTACGCTTGTTTGAGTTACTGCCTCCACTACTACCTCCTCTATTACCTCCTTTAGTCTTTTTCTTCTTTTACTCTTGGTTGTACCTTGATACAGCTTCACTTTCTCCCTCGGTGATGATTACTTTTTCTAACAGGGTCGAAAATGAATCAATCTGCAACACAGCTACTTTGCTGAACATCCACAATTTCAGTCCGTTCTCAAAATATCGCGCTTTTCGTTCCTTGGTGTCTACTTGATGTGGAGCGAACCTAGCTAACTTATTGAATTTGGCAGCGTATTTGGCTACCGACATGTCCTCCTACTTCAGATTTAAAAATTATACTTTCATGTTATTCTTTATGCTTCTCGAAAAAAATTCTCGAAGAACAACTCTTTGAATCGATCCCATGCTATTATCCCTTCTCCAGCTCTATTTTGGTTGGCTTCCCACCAAAAACTAGCTTCTCCTTTTAACATGAAAGTAGCAAAAACCGTCTTTTACTCTTCCGTGACTCTCGCGACTATAAACACTGTCGACGCCGGCCAAATCGCTTCCGTGCTAATTATTACCCTTTCCAATTTTAGCCCCTTTTTTATTAGATGATTTTTTTTTGGAAACGATCGGCATAAATATTGACGGGGTTTTGAAAGATCGTTTTTTATGATGAGTCAATTGACCAGAGTCGCCAGTTGGTATATTTGAAATGGATGTACCAACTCATCCGAACTTCGTTTTCGTAAATTGCTGGCTCATATGTGACTCCGACTTAATTGGCCTGCAAACCGAGATTCATAGAGTTCGGGGGCTTGCTTAAGCGAGGGGAAGGTGTTAGGCACCCCCCGACTTCCGTGAAACACGGTTACCGCAATCTTGATGCTTTTCCTATCCTTTAATTCTTAAAATGTGTGTGTGCGCGCGTGTGTGCCTATGTGAATGTTGTGGTGAGTTTCGCATGAAAAAAAACCATTTGGGTTTTTATGAAAAAGTCGTGTTTTAATTTGAGAATGCTTTAGAATGGCTTTCGGCCTATACGAGAAAGCTTTATGTTATTTTTATTGTGAGAAAGGTTTGATTTTAATTGTCAAAAGCTGTGAGATTTTTCATTAGGTGTCGTTTTGGCAAAACAAGAGTTTTTTAAACCTTCGTCAAAATAGGAATCGAGACCTATACGTTGCTTTCATAAATAAAATGACGGGCAACTTCTAGGATCTCTTTAACCCTATGCACAAAGATTTAATAAAACGTTATTTATTTTTATAAAACTATTTTTTGATGTTTGAAAACGATTTTTTCTTTAGCCTTCTCGTTTAAATAGGAACCGACATTCATTAGCACTTTCGATTTTAAGCCTCGTGATGCTAATAACCTAATTTGATTGATTTTACGGAAATCTTCATCGTTTAGCTTTGAAATCAATTTTTATGTCGTAAATAAAATCAAGCATCAAAATGCGTGGGGGCTATTCATGGGCATGTGAGCCATCAAAATAACCCCAAACGCCTAGAATCGCATATTTCACTATTACGGGGCCTTAAACTCGATTTTCGACTTGATATCATTTTAAGGCCTGACGATTACATATTTACAATAAAAGGTATATCGACCCTACTACATACACCCAAAAATGTCCATCATCGGATTTGAACCACGGGGTCGCGTTCCTAGGCTCACATCCAAAATTGCTACACACCCACAAAATGGATACTATAAAAATTAAACAACATCGGGTTGCCTAACACACCACAATATCCTAAAATGGCAATCTAAATACACTATGCATAATACATTACCATAACGAGCTAAAAAATTCACCCAATGGATATCATCGGGCCATTAGGAAGAATTTCGTTCCGTTGGAACCCTCGCTAATAGTCCTTAATCCATGGATCCTCAATAACATACAAGAAAACTACATTTAATATAGCCCGAATGACAACAAGTTTAACAAAATGAGATAACCAAAAATGCTATAAAAAAGGGCTTTTCACCTTGCAAAATACCACCACGATGCGTATAAACTCGTATATTAAATAGAATAGAAAGTGTATGTAATACAATCTAACAAAAGGGGTATAAATCCTCACTTTTTCTCTCTTTTTTCCCCTATCCCGCTGCTATTTTTTGCTTCCTTTTTCCTCTCCTTTTCTCTTTTTCAACTCCCTGTATGCCCCTGGATGAAAAAATGAAGAACTGCATTGATAAAGGCTGCCAGAGGCAGCCGCAGATTGATCCGCGGCTAGGCCGCAGATTGATCTGCAGCTAGCCTCGGTTCCCCCGTGCCGAGCCTCGGTTCCCCCCGCGCTGCGCTCAAGTTCCGTGTCGTCAGACGTCCCATCATTGGCCGCAGATTGATCTGCGGCTGGCTAGGCTGATTTTCTCGATTTTCGTACCACACCTCGATTCTTGTGTCATACTGTTGGTTTTCGTTGAAAGGCTTGTATTTTGCAGTCCGGGAACCGCTGGGAAATGTGCCATATCATTCAGGAATGCTCGTTTTGAATGGCTACGACATGACACAGGATTTATATTTGGAGCTTGGTTTCCAGGGGCGCTGCCCCCCAGACCTACACCAGATCACCGGCGAGCAGGTAAGCGTAGTGGCCATTAGTCGGTTCCTAATGTCCACTCGTTGTCGTGTCTGCTTGGATCGCAAGTCGTTGTGGTGGCTTTGAGTGTTCGTACTTATGTCCACCTTTCATTCTCGTAGGCTGGGTTAATTAACGATTTTGCCCTCCTGTTAGGGTTAGTATACGAAGTGCAAAATTTGGGTGTCTACAGCTGCCCCTCTTTATCATGTTTATGAAATGTTAAATGAAATGAACATGATAAAGAAGTAGACAGCCGATGCATGAATGATAGTACATAAGAATGACAGTACATACATGATGCGACACATATAGCTTATGATGCAACACACGATGTAAGGCACGCAAAATATTCGTAAAGGTGTCAATGCATCATGCAATCGTAAATTTATTATGAGTATCGATCTCAACAGGACTCAATCGCTGATCGCATCGTTATTGTCGGGTTCCGTGTTTGACAGGTTGTTTGCTATAATCGTTATCGCAGATGTCGTACTCCGTCTCGTAATCGTCGTCGTCTTGGAATCGTCGTCGTCTCATAACTGTCGGGTTTCGTATCCGATCGATCGTCTCATAGATGTAGGGTCTGGTCTCCGATGGGTCATCTCGTCTATATCGGTTCTCGTCTCCGATTGGTCGACTCGCCTGTATCGGTTCTCGTCTCCGATTGATCGACTTGTCTGTATCGGTTCTCGTCTCCGACTGGTCGACTCGTCTGTATCGATTCTCGTCTCCGATTGGTCGACTTGTCTGCACTGGGTCTCGTTTTCGGTTGATTGTCTCGTCGGCACCAGGTCTCGTTTCCGGTTGATCGTCTCGTCAGCATCCGGGTCTCGTTTTCGGTTGATCGTCTCGTCAGCACCGGGTCTTGTTTCCGGTTGATCGTCTCGTCGGCACTGGGTCTCGTTTTCGGTTGATCGTCTCGTCAGCACCGGGTCTCGTTTCCCGTTGATCGTCTCGTCGACACCGGGTCTCGTTTCCGATTGATCGTCTCGTCAACATTCGGGTCTCGTTTCTGGTTGATCGTCTCGTCAGCATCTGGGTCTCGTTTTCGGTTGATCGTTTCGTCAGCACCGGGTCTCGTTTCTGGTTAATCGTCTTGTCGGCATCGGGTCTCGTTTCCGGTTAATCTTCTTGTCGGCATCGGGTCTCGTTTCCGGTTGATCGTCTCGTCAGCACCGGGTATCGTTTCCGGTTGATCGTCTCGTAAATCACCTCGTTCCTGCTGGGTCCTGCCCCGACAATCGATTCATCGTGTTCCGCACCCGATTGGTCGAAATCTCATATTTTATTTTTACATAACAAGTCAAATGGGTTTGAAAAATTGATCAATTACTCTATTATTAACTGTATGATGCACGCTTTTTATTCATGGATAGAGAATGACCCCTGCATAGTCTTTTTGACACTATTTTTCACAGATGTCGTCACCTGACGCTGTGGTACATTTGGATCTCGGTCCTCCCACAGGGTTGGTTGGCAGGCTTTTCCGCTGGTTGGACAGTTTTTCGCCGGACGACAGGGTTATTGCAGATGGTCTTCTGGGACATTCCTGGTCCTTATTATCCTTTTAGGGGCCATCGGGCTTTGCGGAGGGTATTCTGAGCTATTGGGCCCTGCCCGTCAGGTGTTCAGATTAGGGACAGTGGAGCTGACCCCTACTCACGAGGAGTATGCCCGCTTCACCGGCTTGTCTTTGGATGGTCCTTGTGCCAGGGTCACAGCTGGTCCCATGCGCCGTCAGTTCTTGACTTTTACTGGATTGCGGAGGACAGTTCTGTTATCGGTGATCACATCAGACCATCTAGTTCCCCTTCATTTCCTGATTGACCGATTCGGCTCACCCGACAGTTTTCATCTATTCTCTGGTGATTTTTCCGTATCTGAGGAGCGTTAGGGCGCTTTGAGAATATATGTTTTGATGTCTTGTGTTATCTCAGTTTTGTACCTGCGAGCCGGATCCGATCTGTTGGATATGCGAGTTATTGCGGCCACTAGAGCCCTTCAGGAGGATCACACCATTATTCCCATGATACTAGCAAACACCTACATGTCAACCTCATATTGTCAGTCTTTCCGAGGCAGAGTATTCAAAGGGAGCTCTATTTTGTTGTATGTATGGTTTATGAGCCATCTCAGCCCCATCGGTCATTTCCATCGCCATGGGTTTTGCTTCAGCCACGACATAGCCATACAATTTTCGTTCCATCCCGTGAGCTATATTGATGCGGCTTCCTGGATAGAATTCTTATCGGCTATTGAGGAGCCCTTTCATCTCTTGATCTATTCGGGTTATTGCTCCTTCATGAGCTTCTCGACTCATGTGCCCACCTTGGATTTCATCCCTATTTCTGGCTTGAGGGGCGTGGCGACTTATCATCCCTTGGCGGTTATGGGGCAGTTTGATCAGATACAGGATTTTTACCCTTTCACGGGCGCAGCCGACTACCGATTCCTCATATCACCCCAAACAGAGAGAGATCTACTGCGGTATATGATCTTTGGTCTCACAGGATCTTTGCCGAGTATAGTGAGAGTTGCCCCATTAAGACATCTGTTTATGTGCAATGGTTGCACGGAGACTCTGATATGGTTGGTTTGAGTCAGACTAGAGTATTTGATAACTCTCGAGTGATTTTCACAGATGATACCACCCCAGAAGTATTTATCCCTCCTGAGTCTACAGAGATGATATCCAGATGTGATTTTGAAGGCTTCTCCACTCCCGCCCATATTCCTCATTCCATCTCAGCTAACTCTGCCCCTAGTCGGGTTACTGAGGAAAGTCGGATCCGACTGGCCTTGATTACTACTGAGGCTGAGAGGGACGCTGCTCTTGTTGAGAGAGATGCTGCTATTCTGGCCAGAGATGCTGCTCTCACTGACAGAGACGCCATTATATTGCAGACTAGGGCAGTTATAGATGCTCACTCTGAGACTGTTAGCCGAGCCACTGTTTTATTGGATCGCATCGTCACGATGGGGCAGCAGATTACAGGGGATGCCGATGCTTCAGATCTATCCACCACCTTATCCATCCTGCTTCAGTTAGTTTCAGATTTGTAGATCATTTTATTTCCTGCATAGACTATGTCAGTTTCATCGGTTATCGAAAGAAAAATCTTGTAACAAAATGACTTATATATATAGACATGCATTTAAATTTAGTCATTTTTCCTTTTTTGTCGTATCGTTGTCTTTCATTGGATCCTCATTTTATCCAGCTAACCACGATTTTGATATTTCGCCTTCTTTCTCTTCTCAAGTCTTGATGGAGATTTGACAGATATTGCCGCACACCTTGTTGATTTCATCGGACTGAGTCTTAGATTTTGGCTAACTGTTTAGTTGGGTTAGGGTTATGTCATTTGAGACGAAGTTGATTAGGTGGCTGGTTTCGGGAAGGTTTCGATGGTATAAGAAGGTTTTTCTAGCTGTTGGGAATCGATTTTGGTTAGAGAAAGTATTATTTTGTAAATAAATGGACCGTACCCTGATGGCTGCCTACGTACTCCCACAAGTCGAGAAATCAGGTCCTACGTAGTTCGTTCTTCAAAGAAAGAGGAGAAAAAGATGATTTTTTTTTTTTTTTATTTTTATTTTTATTTTTATTTTTTTAAGCGTAGAACCGCTTCACTAAGTCAGAATTGATGGGCTGTGGAAACACCTCACCGTCCATCTCTTGCAATATGAGGGCTCCTCCGGACAGCACTTTCTTAATCACAAAAGGTCCCTCCCAGCTCGGGGCAAACTTTCCTTTGGCTTCGTCTTGACAAGGCATAACTATCTTTAACACTAGGTCATTTTCCTTGAACTTCCGAGGTCTTACCTTTTTGTCGTACGTTCGAGAGATTCTTTGCTGATATAACTGACCATGCCAAAATAGCAGCCACCCTCCTTTCATCAATTAGGGCCAATTGGTCGTACCGATTTTGCATCCAATCCTCCTCGTTTATCTAAGCATCAATCAAGATTCTGAGGGACGCCAACTCAACCTCAACTGGAAGAACAACCTCCATTCCGTATATCAAAGCGTAAGGGGTTGCCCCTGTAGAAGTACGCACCGATGTTCTGTACGCCAGCAGGGTGAGAGGTAGCAGATTCGGCCATCCCCGATGATTAGCAGACATTCTCGCTATGATCTTCTTGATATTCTTATTTGCAGCCTCCACTGCCCCATTCATCTTAGGACGGTAAATGACAGAATTAAGGTGTTTGATCTCAAACTGGTCACATAATTCCTTCATGAGGGCATTGTTCAAATTATTGGCATTGTCGGAGACTAAGACCTCAGGTTGCCCGTATCGGCAAATGACATTATTCCTGATGAAACGGACAATGATCTCCTGAGTTACTTTGGGGAAAGAAGCTTCTTCTACCCATTTAGTGAAGTAATCGATCCTGACGAAGATAAATCGGTGTCCGTTGCTTGCTTTGGGCTTTACTGGTCCGATTACATCCATACCCCACATTGAGAATGGCCAAGGGGAGGTCATACAATGCAGTTCATTGGGAGGCGCATGGATTACATTGTCGTGCGCCTGGCATTGGTAACATCGTTTGACATGATCATCGCAGTCGACCTTCAGTGTTAACCAGTAATACCCCGTTCTCAAGATCTTTTTGGCCAGCATCGGTCCACTCATGTGTGGCCCACACACCCCGCCATGTATTTCGTCCATAATCTTTTGGGCATGCGTTTCATTTACACATCACAACAATCCCAAACTGGCATCCCTCTTGTACAGTGAATCCCCGCTCAGATAAAACCTCATTGCCATTCTTTGGATTCTCAACCTCTCAGCTCGGCTTGCTTGGTCGGGAATGGATCTATCCCTCAGATACTCCCTTATGTCGTGATACCAAGGCTGCTTTGGCAGAACCACCTCCTCCGATAATACTGCCACATGCTCCTCGTATGCCGGGGCATTCTGTACCGCTATTTCAATCTGTGGAACGTCCCTGCTTTTGATTATGTGGATTAAGGAAGCCAGAGTTGCCAATGCATCGGCAAAATCATTCCGTCCCCGGGGGATATGTCGGAAAGCGATATCTTCAAACTCTCGCATCAATTGGATAACACATCGGTGGTATGGAAGTAACCGGAGCTCCTTAGTGTTATACACCCCGATCGCTTGTCTGATTACTAGCTCTGAATCCCCGAACACCGCTAGTCTCTTCACTCCCATACCGCGGGCAAAACGGAGTCCCAATATACATCCCTCGTACTCAGCTGTGTTATTCGAATTATTGAACTGCAATTTAGTGGCCATGGGATATTGCTCTCCGGTGATAGAGACCAGGACTGCTCCGGCTCCTGCCCCTTCAGCATTCATGGCACCATTAAAATACAACTTCTAGAACTGCTCTTCGTCATCACATCTCGTATGTAAGACCCAGAATACATCTTTTCCCGGCAATGGAGTTTCTAAAGGCTCCATCCCCCCTGCTGGCATTTCTGACAACTGATCTGCAATTCCCTGCCCTTTCATGACTTTCTGAGTTATGTATATGATGTCAAACTGCTGTAAGATTAACTGCCATCTTGACAATCGACAGTTCAGCATGGGCCTTTCAAAGATATACTTCAGGGGATCCATTCTCGATATCAGGTACGTAGTGTGCCCATGGAGATAGTGTTGTAATCTCATTGCAGCCCACGCCAAAGCACAACAGGTCCTTTCGATGGGGGTGTAATTCTTTTCACATCGGCTAAATCTCTTGTTGAGGTAATAGATGGCCTACTCTTTGCCTGATTCATTTTTCTGTCCCAGCATACATCCCATCGCAATGGCATTGACCGACATATACATAAATAGAGGGATCCCATCCTTCGGGGGCACCAGTACCAGTGCCTCTGTCAGCTGCTTCTTAATAGTCTGAAAGACTTTCTGGCATTGCTTATTCCACTCTTGGGAGACATCTTTCCTTAACAGTTTAAAAATCGGCTCGCATGTAGTTGTCAAGTGGGATATGAAGCGGCTGATGAAGTTTATTCTTCCCAGAAATCCTCTTATCTCCTTTTCTGTGCGAGGTGCCAGCATATCCACAATGGCCTTAATTTTCGCCGGATCCAACTCAATGCCCCGATTACTAACCAGGAATCCCAAGAGCTTGCCCGACTGCAATCCGAAAGCGCACTTTGCCGGATTGAGCTTCAAATTATATTTTCTGAGCCGATCGAATAGCTTTTTGAGATGGGTTATATGATCAGATTCTACCCTTGATTTCACGATAATGTCATCCACGTAGACCTCTATCTCCTTGTGCATCATGTCGTGGAACAGGGCCATCATGGCTCTCTGATAAGTAGCCCCCGCATTTATGAGACCGAAGGCCAATCGTCTGTAGCAGAAGGTGCCCCAAGGGGTGATGAAAGTGGTCTTTTCCCGATCCTCCTCTGCCACCATTATCTGATGATACCCCGCAAAGCAATCAATAAATAGTACATCTCGTATTGGGCTGTGTTATCCACCAAGATGTGTATAAAAGGCACTGGGAAGTTGTCCTTGAGACTGGCCTTATTCAGATCTCTATAGTCGACACATACCCTCACCTTCCCTCCAGGCTTAGCCACTGGGACTATATTGGACAGCCATTCCGGGTAAGTGGACACCATAATGATTCCAGCCTTGAACTGTTTGACAATTTCTTCCTTCACCTTCAAGCTCCACTCTGGTTTTAGCTTTCTTAGTTTCTGCTTGACAGGCTTGAAACCCTCCTTGATGGGCAACCGGTGTATCACAATGTCGGTGGACAATCCGATCATGTCCTCATGAGACCAGGCAAAAACATCCTCATACTGGCTTAGCAACTCGGTTATTCCTGTTTTCTGGCTAAGGGTCAGGTCTATCCCTATCTTGAGCTCTTTGGGTTTGTCAGGGGTTCCGATATTTATGGTGATGGTTTGGTCTAAGTTAGGTTTGGGTTTGTCTTCGACCCATCCTTTGATCTCGTCAGGCATGTCGCCATTATCTGTCTCATCCTGCTCAATGCCCATTAAATCAAAATCTAGCTCAATATCAAAATCATAGTCATCTTTCAAATTTGAAACATCGTTTGTTAGGCAAGAAATACTCAAATTGGTACACCTGACATGAAACAAAAATATTTGTCATATATATAAGCCATTTTCCCACAATGATCATCTTTAAAATAACATGACAAAATAACACAACCATGCAAAATTCAAAATAAGGGACAAAACTGGTATCTATTCATCCCCCACCATCCGGGGTATACCACCTTGACGCCACATTTTACCCTCGTTTGGATATTACTGGCTCCATCGTCCAGTTATCGGTGGTCAGATCGGCCGGAATGCGACAGATGAAAGGTGGCTTCGCATCAAAAACTTCCTCGATGACTACAACCACATCGCATTGGTCCTTCTTCATAACCTCTTCAGGAATAGTCATCCCCGCCCAATTGATGACAGGCACACTCTGTTGGGCTGCTGATGGTGTGGCAACATCCTTCCCTTTTCCACTGCTTACGGACTGTCCAGGGATATAACATTTGGTTTCAAACTGTTGCATGACCTCTTGTAGGAAACTCTCCTTTTTGGCCGACTCATCATTCGTGGGGGTCAATTTTTCACCTCCCGTCTCAGACACAGGCTTGCCAGTACCTTGTTCATTGTTGATTTTCGGCATCAGAATTTCGGGCAGTCGAGTTGGGGGGTCTCCCCTTGAGAGTGTTTCTGTTCTACGCCTCCATAATACCCCAACCCTGCCTTGCCTATCTGCTTGGGCAGTTGAATAGGCTCAGTAATTCTTTGACTGTTCTTTCCCAACCCTTGCCCAGGTTGAAACTTCATCTTCATCATTTCTCTAGCAACAAAGGTAAGTTTAGGAGAGACCTTAGGTTTTACGGCTGGAGCCCCCAAACATCTATGGGAGTACTGATTTCCAGCGCCTGAAAACTGGCAGGTACCACCAATTCGTCCAAATTAATCACCGGCAGGCCGCTCCTGGAAGGAGAATGGCCATTACGCTCTGCAGAGACCGTCACCAGATTCCCGTCGATGATAAACTTAATTTGCTGGTGTAGCGTAGAGGGAACTGCCCCGGCCATGTGTATCCATCGCCTTCCCAATAACATGTTATAACTTGCCGCGATATCCAGGACTTGGAATGAAATATCGAAAGTACAAGGCCCTATCTCCACAGGCAATTTTATCTCCCCCATCGTATCCTTCCGGGATCCGTCAAAGGCTCGTACCACCACATAACTGGCCTGCAGACGCTTAGGATTGATGTTCATTTTTTTCAATGTACTGAATAGACAAATATTCAATGCTGATCCTCCATCAATTAGCACCCCATTCATAACATATCCTGATGAGATTACCGCAATATGCAGCGGTTTCCGATGCCCCCTTCCCTCTTCGGGGATATCATCATCTATGAACGATATTACATTGTTTTCTAACAGATGGTCCACTAGATGGCCGAATCCTTCTTTGCTAATCACCTTGGGAATGTGTGCCTCTTCCAGGACTTTGGCCAGAATTCTGCAGTGATCATCAGATGATAATACCAACTCCATGATCGATGTCAGAGTCGATTCCTCGCTCAATACCTTGACCCCCCTTGCTTCTGAATGATTCATCTTCCTTAAGAATTCCACAGCTTTCTCCTCGGATATCTTTTCGTTCTTCTTCCTTTTGCTCTCAAGGACTCATCCTGGAAGATATAAAGGATTTCCCTTTGATGTTACAGAAGCACAACTGGCCGCCTCCTCTGATACTCCCCCGTAATTCCACGATACTATTTTCAGATTGCTAATGGGGATTTGGGGTCTTGCTGCAATGGTGAGAAGCTTCGGAGCTGTTAACCTGATAGGCGCCTCTGTGATACCCCTACTCAGACCCGCCAACCTAATCGGTGTCCCTCGTATATTCTCCTGATCACTTGTCATGCAAATCATCTCATCGATTCTCTTTATATAATTCAGCCTTGGTGGTCCTCCGGCTTCGCTGGCTTCCACCATATTGACCCCTTGCCCATCATGCTTGGGCAGGGGATTGACTTTAACATTTGGTGATTCTGACTGTTCCACCACGATCTCTGTAGGGTTTGTATATAACGCGAGCATGCAATCAAATTACATAAATAGAGCGGAAGTGCGACAAAACGGATTTTAAAATTTTTATACAAACCATCACCATGATCGATCAATGTGCTCAATTAACGATATAAACGAAAGAGAAAGAGAATAAGAAATTATACCCTCGTAGAACAAAGCTTCCTCGGGTACAAGTTCAACTCCTAGTCCTTCGTGTTCTCCTCGAATGCTACAGTGTGATTCCTTCCTTTGATCAACGTTAGCCACCCAAGTGTTTGGCCTCTAGAGGTGATCCACCAAGGAAGAACAAGTATTCAAGAAGTTGGGTATTTGGCAAAAACCCTAGTTTCTATCTCTATAGAAATTGCAAGTACTCTCCACAATTCTTATGCAAGAGTGTGTAACCCTCATCTATGATAAGACTCTTCTTATTTATAGATGTAGGAATAACCCTTCCCTAAACTATTTAGGATTAGGGTTTATATTCTAATTAAACTCCTTTAATTAATTATGCTCCTAATCCAATTAGGAATTTGTGAGAGAGTACTTCTATTAATTAATTCCCAATCCCTATTAGGAAATAAATAATAGTTCTATTAATTAATTCTCAATCCCTATTAGGAATTAAATAATAGTAATAGTAATAATAATAATAATAAGACTCCTCTTATTAATTTATATTTAATATTTCCAAAATATTAAATAATAAATATTAAGCTATTTAATTTATTCTATCTCCATAGATTAAATTAAATACACTTAACTTATTATTACAATTATGCCATTTACTTCTTAAATAAATATTTTTCCTTTTGCGGTGTGACCCTCTAGGTTCTCCATATTAAACCGGTTGTGAATAAATCAATTAGAACAATTCTAATCTTATTTAAATAAATAAATTAAACTATTTAATTCATTTAAATAAATAATATTTATTCTACAATAAGGGTAAGCCCCCTTAGCGATCAACGACTTTCCAGATAATATAGATTTCAACATTAATCACAAAAGAACCTTTGAGTAAATAGTTACCGTACAATTCAATTCTTCTACCATACAATGTCCCAATTAAATATAAGACATGGATTTACTGTCAAGTCTTGGCTAATGACTACTGAGTTTGTCATTTATCGAATCACCTAGGACATTCACATCTTTTACTAGACGTGGTAGATTCTTTGTTGATCATTCACCTATCTCCATGTACAACTAATTATACCCAATCATACCCTTTGATATACCCCAAAGGTCTTAAGGGACATGTCAAAGTATAACTCATCATACACAAGATACTATGATGATCTCAAGTCCAAGGATCACTTGTACGACTATCACTAGAGGAATTCCTATTGACAGGCGAGTAAAACTCCATTAGGTATTCCTTAGCGAGTCACGTTCAGTGAACTTATTCTCTAATAAGCACCTACATACTTGCTTTAATGTCTCCACACAAATGATTATGAGATCAATCATCCTCTTCCTAAGAGCAAGCAATGTATGTACTAATCTATCCGGATTCACTAATCCCCAATTTAGTAATCCAACGATTAGGAACAATTTTAGTTTGTGAGCTATCTAGAATTTAGATCTCATTAGCATGATCACCATCATGATTCTAAAAGCATTGCTCAAAACTATGGGTTTATCACATTTAATATAACAGCACCATGTAGATAATATAAAATGCATTTTAAGAAAATCAATTCTTTTATTAATAAATGAATAAGATTACAAAGTATATGCTACATCATATCAAATATGATTGGCTTGTGTGCATACTACTTTCAATCTCCCCGCTATCGATCATGTTCTGAATCTTATGCTTCAGCGCCCAGCAGTGCTGAGTATCATGACTAGGGGAACCCGAATGGTACGCATACTTCTTACTCGGGTCAAATCTTCTCCCTTTCGGGTCAATTGGGGGTGCCAAATCGACTATCTTTCTTTGTGCTATTAACACTGCCAAAATCTGTTCAAGAGGATCCCCAAGCGGGGTGAATACCCGATCTCTTGTGGTCTCAAATCTTCTTCGTTCATCCTTTGATTATCGAAATTATGTTGTCGGGTTGGCACAATTTTCTATATTTGCACTGGAGGGCTATTCTCCACCCTCCTAGATGATCCCTGCAGGATGAGGGAAACATCCTCCTCCTTCCTCTTTTGGGTCCTGCGGGAAGCACTGCCATAGTTTCCACTCTAGATTTGCTCCGCAACTGTTTCTAGAGCTGTGAAGTCCCGGATCTTGCCAGACTTTAACCCCATGTCAACCATTTCTCCATGCTTTATCATTTCGGCAAAAGGTCTTCCAATCCCCGCTATCACTCACTCATAATAGGGCGCCTCCTGAATATCCACAAAGGTCATTACCATCTCCGCCTCGCTCATTGGGGGATTCACTTGTGCAGCCATACCCCTCCATCGCTGTGCATAGTCCCTAAAAGATTCCTTTGGTCGTTTCTTGACCTTTGTCATCTGATATCTGTCAGGGGCCATTTATGCCTGGAAGCTGTATTGTGTCAAGAAAGTATGGGCCAATTCCTCCCAATTGTGGATCCGAGCATTATCAAGGTGGGCATACCAAGTTCTTGCTTCTCCCGTTAGGCTCTTTTGGAATAACTGCATCCTTAGTCCTTCGTCTTCTGCATAAGACCCAAGTTCCCCAATGTATATCTTCAGGTGTGTATAAGGGTCTCCCTTCCCATTATATTTCTCAAATTCGGGGATCTTGAACTTCTCCGGATACCTGGTTCCTGGAAAGACACACAGATCTGAATAATTTACCCTGCCCAGGGAACCTATGCCTTTTAGAGACTAGATAGTCTCCTCCATCTGCTTCATTTTCTTTCGAAGATCATCAGTGTCTCCCTCCTCTGGAATAGTGATTACTGTCCTGTTAGGTGTAGGAATGGCTTTGGGGATGACTGGCTCGCCCTTAGGCTGGGGTTGATCATCCTTAGGCGGATCCTTGTTTGGTGGATATTGTCTCAGTAGTAACTGCTCTTTCAGCATCGTGGCCATTTCCAACATCTGTTTTTTAAAATCATCGAATTCCTCCCGAGATATAGAACAAGGTTAGGAGGTGGAAGATCAGCCATTTCAGATGTAGACTCCTGGGCCTTCTTAGATCGCAAACGCGTTTGAGGAGCAATCCTACAGGGGAAAACGGTTTGAAGTTTAGTCTTGGGAAATGAAAGATGTAGATGCATGCTAAAGCTGTAATTTTTGTGCTTTTTTAATCTTTCCCTGCAAAACAAAATGTTAGCAGTCCCTTATTGCCATAATAAATGATAGACACGAATTATTATGCTTTCCCAGCTATTCCCTGCAAAACATAGAGGTCAGTACTTTCTTTTGACAAAAGGGGAGGTATATGTAAAAATATTGAATGGGACTATGACACTTATACGCGTAAACGTAAAAGGGCATGAAGAGACTTTCCCTGTGTTGGGTTAATCTGAGGCTGACCTACCCTAAGGTTACTCTCGCGGCTTTTCGGCATGAAGGTCCCCAAATCTTCGCAATCTACTCGTCTGAATCCTTTCGATTGGAGCGGATCTGGGTGGTGCGTTTCCTGAGCCATCTCTGGGGAGCAGCCCCTTCGAGTCCAGTAATAAGCAACCGACAGGTTTGCCTCAGGAGGAAGTACACTCTCAATATACATTCACATTCATCGTCCTCACCATATGCAAATGATTACTTTAAAGTAAAGCAATTTCATTCAATCATTCATTCATTGGACAAAAACACACATTCACACAACAACAAGTAAAACAGGTCAAAATATCACACGTACATACACATTCATAAATTTTTAAAGGATAGGACAGCATCAAGATTTGAACGCGGCTTAAGCCCTCTAATATCCCCAGCAGAGTCGCCAGTTGTCGACGCCGGGCAAATCACTTCCGTGCTAATTATTATCCTTTCCAATTTTTGCCCCTTTTTTATTAGATGATTTTTTTTTTGGAAACGGTCGGCATAAATGTCGACGGGATTTTGAAAGATCGTTTTTTATGATGAGCCAATTGACCAGAGTCGCCAGTTGGTATATTTGAAATGGATGTACTAACTCATCTGAACTTCGTTTTCATAAATCGTTGGCTCATATGTGACTCTGACTTAATTGGCCTGCAAACCGAGATTCATAGAGTTCGGGGGCTTACTTAAGCGAGGGGAAGGTGTTAGGCACCCCCCGACTTCCGTGAAACACGGTTACCGCAATCTTGATGCTTTTCTTATCCTTTAATTCTTAAAATGTGTGTGTGCACGCGCGTGTGCCTATGTGAATGTTGTGGTGAGTTTTGCATGAAAAAAAACCATTTGGGTTTTTATGAAAAAGACGTGTTTTAATTTAAGAATGCTTTAGAATGGCTTTCGGCCTATACGAGAAAGCTTTATGTTATTTTTATTGTGAGAAAGGTTTGATTTTAATTGTCAAAAGCTGTGAGATTTTTCATTAGGTGTTGTTTTGGCAAAACAAGAGTTTTTTAAACCTTCGTCAAAATAGGAATCGAGACCTATACGTTGCTTTCATAAATAAAATGACGGGCAACTTCTAGGATCTCTTTAACCCTAAGCACAAAGATTTAATAAAACATTATTTATTTTTATAAAACCATTTTTTAATGTTTGAAAACGATTTTTTCTTTAGCCTTCTCGTTTAAATAGGAACCGACATTCATTAGCACTTCCGATTTTAAGCCTCGTGATGCTAATAACCTAATTTGATTGATTTTACGGAAATCTTCATCGTTTAGCTTTGAAATCAATTTTTGTGTCATAAATAAAATCAAGCATCAAAATGCGTGGGGGCTATTCATGGGCATGTGAGCCATCAAAATAACCCCAAACGCCCAGAATCGCATATTTCACTATTACGGGGCCTTAAACCCGATTTTCGATTTGATATCGTTTTAAGGCCCGACGATTACATATTTACAATAAAAGGTATATCGACCCTACTACATACACCCAAAAATGTCCATCATCGGATTTGAACCACGGGGTCGCGTTCCTAGGCTCACATCCAAAATTGATACACACCCACAAAATGGATACTACAAAAATTAAACAACATCGGGTTGCCTAACACACCACAATATCCTAAAATGGCAATCTAAATACACTATGCATAATACATTACCATAACGAGCTAAAAAAATTCACCCAATGGATATCATCGGGCCATTAGGAAGAATTTCGTTCCGTTGGAACCCTCGCTAATAGTCCTTAATCAATGGATCCTCAATAACATACAAGAAAACTACATTTAATATAGCCCGAATGACAACAAGTTTAACAAAATGAGATAACCAAAAATGCTATAAAAAAGGGCTTTTCACCTTGCAAAATACCACCACGATGCGTATAAACTCGTATATTGAATAGAGTAGAAAGTGTATGTAATACAATCTAACAAAAGGGGTATAAATCCTCACTTTTTCTCTCTTTGTTCCCCTATCCCGCTGCTATTTTCTGCTGTTTTTTTCCTCTCCTTTTCTCTCTTTCAACTCTATGTATGCCCCTGGATGAAAAAATGAAGAACTGCATTGATAAAGGCTGCCAGAGGCAGCCGCAGATTGATCCGCGGCTAGGTCGCAAATTGATCTGCGGCTAGCCTCGGTTCCCCCATGCCGAGCCTCGGTTCCCCCCGCGCCGCGCTCGAGTTCCGTGTCATCAGACGTCCCATCATTGGCCGCAAATTGATCTGCGACTGGCTGGGCTAATTTTCTCGATTTTTATACCGCACCTCGATTCTTATGTCGTACTGTTGGTTTTCGCTGAAAGGCTTGTATTTTGCAGTCCGAGAATCACTGGGAAACGTGCCATATCATTCAGGAATGCTCGTTTCGAATGGTTGCGACATTACACAACATTTGTATTTGGAGCTTGGTTTCCAGGGGCGCTGCCCCCCAGACCTACACCAGATCACCGGCGAGCAGGTAAGCGTAGTGGCCATTAGTCGGTTCCTGATGTCCGCTCGTTGTCGTGTCGGCTTGGATCGTAAGTCGTTGTGGTGGCTTTGAGTGTTCATACTTATGTCCACCTTTCGTTCTCGTAGGCTGGGTTAATTGACGATTTTGCCCTCCTGTCAGGGTTAGTATACGAAGTGCAAAATTTGGGTGTCTACAAACACCTTCTCCATTTCTTTTACCCATGACTGGGCCTCTATCGGGTTCATCGTTCCCTTAAACTCTAGCGGTCCTACTGCCTTAAAGTCTTTAAAGTTTGTCAAACGGTTTTCTGGCGGGTTTAGATTTTCTATGGTATTCCTATTTTGTAGGGCTCCGACTAACATGTCTACAAGCTGCTTCATTGGGTTAGCTTGTTCTCTTTCTTCATTATTAACGGATTCTTCCACCCTTCGATTTCATAATTCTCTTGTTGGTGGCACTGTCTGTGCGTAATAAAAATTCTTGTTATTACCTTATCAACGATCATTTATAACTTATTTTTTAAGCATTCAAGTAATTTTTAACACTTAATAATCAAAAAAATATTTTTCATAATCATGCTTATTGTAATGCCCGTGATTTTTAAACGTCATTATTAATTAAATATATAATTTAATTTTTAATGAGTTAGTTTGTGTGCTTATTTGAACCTTTGTGTGCATTGGTAGCCTACGTAACTAGGTGATGAATTGATTTAAATTGAGTGAAGGGAGTCACTAATAGTATAGTTTAATTAGTGAACAAGCCCTAAGGTTTAATATCAATTAAATTGATAAAGTAGTTACTAATTAAACATTCAAATAAATTAAATATAATTAGTATATTGAATTGAGTGAATTATTACCCGATTTCACAATCAACAATTACGCGCAAGTATACACGATCAACAAGTAATAAAGTGATAAGACAGAGTGTCGAACCCACAGGAATTACTATGTTTTATATCTCCAACTGTCAATTTAGATTATGGCTATTCTATTAAACAATCGCAATTTGAATATTGATTGAAACTAATTAAATTAACACTAACACTGACAACTATCACAAAGGTTGAAATTCAGATTTAAAAAGATTAAGACTACAATATCCCCAGTTATACTTCATAAACCAATCTATCTACGTCTTCCAATTATTCACTTCAAAGGAGTTGTTAACAAAAATTCAATTATATTTATAAGCCATTTTCCAAGTGATCAAATAAATCTATCTAATCCAATTAACTCTGCGATATTCCTATGCAAAACCAAAGGATTAAATTCATTAAGCTTCAATTTCCAACTGTTACATGCAGCAAAGTAATATCCCTATTCACTTCACAATCCTAATTATTCAACATATGCAAATAATTAAGAATACATGCTATCTCATCCAGTTTTAACCCTAGATTGCATCTCCCGAATTCACCTAGGATATTCCGCTAATTGTCGGCCAAACAATTAATCAATAAGCATAGAATAAGATAGACAACTCAAATTGATTGAATAACTGAAATCAAATAGATAGTTAATTCATAAATGTAACTAGTTCAATTGTAGCCTCAATTAAGGGTTTAGTTCATCCTGACAATAAAAACTAGAATTTCAAAATAAGTCATCATAATTATTAACAAATCAGGGATAAAAGAAAACTCAATGTAGTCTCTAGTCCTCCAATCTGAATTCCTCACGATGCTTGACTTGATCTTCAATCTCCTTGCTCAGCTCTGAAAATTCAATCTCCATTGTTGTTGTTTTTTTATCCAATCTATGATCTCTTATTTATATCTTCATAAGCCTCCTCTAGTCTCCTCATCATAGTGGTAGATAGAATCCTTGTTAACTTCAACCTTTCCAAAATAACTGAATGCTGACAAATCTTTTAAGTTCCATCAGCTGCATTCTTGCTCCGGTGAGAAGTTCTTCACAAAAGTCCTCGCCCCGGCGAGGTTATTAACCCATGGATTCTCGCCCTGGCGAGGTTGCCCTGCACCCAGCAATTTTTCTTCTTCTAACCTGCAGCCAGCCTCGACCTACAAAAGCAATACAAAAACAAATAAAACGATACTAAAAACACTTAAAGACTGTAAAGAATTAAGCCAAAGACGTATCAAACTCGTAGGTTAAAACCTACGAGTCATGAATTAATTAATAAAAGTATTAATTAATGAGAATATGGTCAAATTGAATAATAAAATTTAATAGTCCAATTAGTAATCAATTACTAATTGACTAACTTATTTAATTAAGGAACTAAGACCAATTATTTATTTGATCATGGATATAGTAATTAATAGTGTGACAAATTAATTAATCAATCATTGAGTTAATAACCCAATATTGCATTAGATAGATTTAGTTTTATTAGCCTAATCATTTAAATTGAAAGCCCAATGGTATTTAAGGTGTAGTCCAAAACCTAGCCACTTGATAAATTAAAGGTGTAACATTAATTTATTAGTTAAAGCAACTATTTGGGACAATATTTTTGGGATAAATTCCCCCTTCTTGCCGTGTACATAGAGAGGGAGAGGGACAATTTGGTTTTCAAATTTTACTTTAATTAATTAACTAGCTTATGTTGGAAGTTGGAGTTTAGACTTGATAGTATAGCTACCTAGGATGTCAAATAGCTACCTAGGTTGTCAAATAGCTTCCTAAGATGTCAACTAGCCACCCTAGTGACATAAAGCTTTCACTAGCTTCATGATGGCAAGTATAGATGTTCTTGCTTTTATCTAGTTAATAGACCAAAGAGTGGTCATTTGTGTGACAACCCATATTTTTAAAGAATTATTAAATAAGAATTTGGCGAATAAAATTCTTATTACGAGATGTTTTGAGTTCGAGTATGTGTATATATGTTATATTGTATGTGATTTGATGTGAAGAAATTGAATGTGCATATAGAAGAAATATATATATTTGTTTTAATAAAATGAGAAGGAGATGTGTTACATATAAATGTAATATGTTATGGTAATGCGATGATGAATTTCGTAGATAGCTAAAATATTTATTGAATAAAATAAATATTATAGTTGGGATATTTATTAAATAAAATAAATATTTGACAAAAATTGTTATGGTGATGATTTATGTAAGTGTGATAATATTGATTAAATTAAATAATTTTATTCGTATTTTATCTCGCTAATATAATGGTGATATTTTAATTTAACTAAATAATTAAATTAGAGGACGAGTAATTTATTAAATAAAATAATTTATTAAATAGAAGTTATGATTTTATTAGTAAAGTTTAATTGGACTTATTAGGAAAGTAAGTCTAATTAAATTAAAGTGTGACAATATCATAAAATAAGAAGATTATTAAAATAAGCTAAAATTGATTTTATTGAGTCTAGCCAAACAAGGCCTTGTGGCCTTTAGCTTTCTTAACTGCTGAAACTCCCAACTAGAGGTTACGAAGAGTTTGTCAGCTTATTTTGATAAGCCAAAACAAAGAACAGGGGAGAGGAAGAGAGAAAATTGTGAGAGTTCTTAGAAAATTGAGAGGAAAGTTCTGAAAATTAAAAGAGGAAGAAGATTTATCAAGCAATCTGTATCATCGTCTAGATAATCTAAGCAAGAATCAAAGGTAAAAACCTAACTTTGAGTTCTTAATTTTATATTCTTTGAGTTTTCTTTAAAATGGGTTTTGGTTGATGATTTGATGAGATGATGGATATATATAAGTTTATAGATATGTATAATCTGTTGTGTTGCATCAATAGATGATTTTGTAGTATCAAATTCATGAAAACATGAATTAGAAGAAGAAAATTGAGTTTTGTAGTAATATGTATATTTTGGTCTATTTTGAAACTAAAATTGGCTAGTAATTTATGTATAGAATCTGAAATTGATGGTGGGTTGTTAAAATTCATTGAAATACGAAAAGAATGCAAGTTGAATGAATCAATTTGGTTCAGAAACAAATTCGTGAGAGTTGGATTCGCTAAATGTGTTAAATGTGAAAATTGGTATGAATATGGAATTTGAATCCTTAATTTGGGTTATTTGATGTTTCTAAGGTGTTAAAAAGTATTTGTGGATGCTAGTTTTGGTGTTTATTAAGTTTAGAACCTCTGAGTATGATTAATCTAAACTATGATTGATGAATCAATGAGTTTTGGCCTGAAATTTTCATGAATCGCGAACTGCAGGAACGGTCAGTCGAGTCTACCGCCCCGGCAGTAGAAATGAACTGACTTCACTGCCTCGGCGGTATCGTCGCCCCTGCGACAAAAGTAAACTAGAATCCTCGCCCCGGCAGTAGCCTCGCCCCGACGGTAACTTTGTAAAGGAAACCACCGCCCCGACAGTGGAACAAGAATTAAAAAAAAAAATTCTTTTTCTTTGTGGCTATGCATATTCAAAGCTTGGGTTAATGTATTAAAAGAATGTTAAGATACTGTGAAGTTGTAAGCAATTGCCCATTTATTTTCAGATGACAATTAGAATATTATAATTGAGATTGGATGTGAGTGAATCCAGAAGTGTTGTAGCAAGCCGAAGATTAGCTTAATAAACATTATACGTCTAATGTAAAGAAGAGTTTAAGACTTAATTAAGTGTCAAGTGTCGATTAAAGTGGAACGCAATAAAATGAAGGTGTACAAGGAGAACTTAATTTCTAAGTTGAGAATTGTATGGAGAATGAAATGAAGGATTATGAATTGTAAAGTAGTGTTAGTACTAAATGTTACTATGCGACTAATAAATGTTCTGCATGATTATATGTCGTGTAGGATGCGTGAAATGCAAATAAGTATAAGCTGATTATGGTAATTGGTAATCTACGAATTAGCAAGTCTTTCAGTTCCTATTTGTTATGTGAACTAAATGATTTATTGTTTTAAACATATGATGTAAAAGCATGATGCATTTTATATATGTTACAAGTATGAGACGACAAAGTCAAATTATGACTACGTTCGTTGAATAAAGAATGTTGATTGAGTTATGGAACTCAATCTCTAATTGTTATGTGTTGATCGTTATGTATGTCATGTTTAGCCAAATGTTTATGATTTAAGCAATGAGCATGTTATCTATGTGCTATGTGATGCATGCAAACTGTTTGATTTTACTGAGCTGTCGAGCTCATTCTTGCAAATAACCATTTTTGCAGGTTGAGGATCCAAGGTAACGTTATGTGCTACTTGAAAAGCATAGATCAAAGTGAAGCATGAAGATTAAATAAATTTAGTTGATGTAGTTATGTTGAACTATGTTTAAGAGTTTGATAAATGTACTTGATGATTTAAAATGTGTAATTTTCAATGAGTTGTAAGATTCCATTGTTTTGATGTGAAGTTATATTATCCTATATATAAGAATAATAATCTGAGATGTAAAGTCTTCTTTGGAAATATTGATGAACTGAATCATAGAATGAATATGATTCTAGAATATGTAATGCTAAAGGTTATGATTCAGGGAAAGATGAGAAAGAAAACTGAAAAGTTTAAAATTATTCCGCATTTTAATAAGTATAACATTGAATAATGTTGTAAAGTCAGAATAAAGATGTATTGTTAACGACCAAAGTGGAGAGTTGAACTGTATGAATTTTGGGGTCGTTACAATTTGCATCTTCATTTTTCTAAAATCTTGAGAGGGTGTTAGAGATGGTTTGAAGAAAGAGCAAGAGCAACTACTTGGGAGAATAAAAAGAAGGTGGTGTCCAAACCTTGTAAGGAGAAGGAGAAGATCTTAGTTGTTTATGCCATCTCCATTCATAACCTACTTTGGAAGGAAGAGGAGAATAGCCATTAAATCTAGGTATGGATCTTCATTTCTTTCAAATCCTAGTTGTTGTGTTGGGATTTTTAATATTTATTGCTTGATGCTTATGGAAGGAATGGAGTATGTATGGATCTAGGTTTCATTTTGTTAGATCTATATTATTTTAAAAGAATGCTTAACTCATATGATTTAAAACCTAGGTAATAAGAAATAATGATCTAGTATGTTTTATTAATACTATGTTTAAGTTTAAAAATATTTGTAGCAAGTTTTGGTAGGTTTGATATGCTAAAACATGTGTATAATGATTTATTGGAGTACAAAATTTATTGATGAAAAATATTGATTTAAATCATAAGTATTTTATTTTAATATTAGTAATATATTTTTTTTAGTCATGGGTAATTATTTTGAGATTTATTTGGAGTATAAAACTTGTTTAATGATGATTAGAACTCATTGGATATGCAAAGAAAAAAAAAAGAAAGACTGGACTGCCTGGAAGCTCACTGCTTCCTTGGACTAGACCTGGCCGCGCATGGCGCACCAGTGGTGTGCGGCACTGGTCGCGCATGGCGCACCAGGGTAAATGTTGGGCGTCTGGTGACCTACTAAACGGCGTCGTTTGGGCCCAAGGCTGAAAAGCCTACGCGCAATGCGTGGGGAGTCACCGGGCGGGGAAATTACGATAGTGTCCCTCTGCCCGGATTTCGCCTTATTTACAAGATTGCCATCTAGACTTATTTTAATTAATTTAAATACTTTAAACAATATTATTAAATTTTGTAAAACTAGTAAATATAAAAGATTAAGTTTTGGGCATTAAATCTTATATTTTCTAAATATAATATATTAATTAATTATTGTTTAGTTATTATTAAACAACGATTAAGGATAAATAAAATTTGTAAGTTAATTATTTATTATTTGATTAACTTTAAATAATGAATAAACTTAATTAGTTATTATTTATTATTAAATAATAACTAAAGATAATTCTTACTCACTAATTAATTATTTATTATTTGATAACTTTAAATAATGAATAAACCTAATTAGTTATTAGTTATTATTAAATAATAACTAAAGATAATTCTTACTTACTATTTATTTATTTATTATTTAATATTATATAATAAACAAAGGTAATAAATAATTAATTATTATTTAATCAATAATAATTAAAGACAATTAAAATTAATAATTTGATTATTATTTAATTAATAATTAAATAATAAGTAAATATAATTAGTGATTATTTATTATTAATAATAACTAAAGGTAATTAATTAATTATTGTTTAACAAATATTAAATAGTAATTAAATGAAGATAGAGTTAATAAAATAAAGAGAGTTAAATAACACATTAATTAAACAATTATAATAAATTGTTTAAGGGTTAATAAATGAATATTACTTAAGAAAAAGTAATGTTAATTAATTAAACAATTATAATTAATTGTTTAAGGGTTTAATGAGTGTTTATCACTTAAGAAAAACATTGTTAATTAATTAAACCATCAACCTAAAGATCAATCAAGTGTCTTATAGGATTAGTGATAGTTTATTAAATTATGTGTGCTATGTGATTTGCTTATTTGCTAAATAAATAGCATAAGTAAGCGTATCAATATACAATCACGTAGTACTAATTGATAGATCAGCTTTATCAATGTTAGGTCATTCAAGGCCTATTAATTAAAGCTAGAATTATTTGTAGCTGGGCAGACAGGCAAGTTTCCTATCCTTACTCATATCTTATTGAGCAAGTTCCTTAATCCTACTCAAATTACATTCGAGCAGAGTATTATTGTATTGCAAGTTATTTATTTAAGCTTGAACCTTATTTCCAAGCATGCTTTAAGTAGTTTAATTACTTTTCAATTATACCACATCTATGATATTTATTGATACTCGCACTTAGTGCACTTGGATTCATACAGTCTTGGACGTGTACATTATTCAAAGTTCTATAATTCATGAATTGTTTAAGATTGAGTCTGAACCTTTGTTCGGTCAGACAATTGCATGAAATTTTTGTAAAAGCTATCCACGTCAATTATTGGTATGGATTCTTAGACTAATGTGAACACTCCTTTTATTATAGGGGAGTACCCCACGTATCTAATATAAGATACAAACAACAGAGTTAAACGTTATGCATATACATTGTAAGATCCCGACTTTATGAAATAAAAATTTATTATTTTCTTTATGATTTTTTTTTCTAAATAGTGAAGTGTTTAATTATTATAAATGATAGTTAAGGGTGTTACATGCAAATTATCTGATAAACAGTATGTCGGGAAATATTCCTTTTGTCGAAAAATATTCTTTTTGTCGGGAAATATTATATTCGGTACCGTACGACGGCGCCGAAATGGCAATATTGTCAATGATAGTGGGCCCCACAACGGGTTAACTATCGGATATAGAAAGTGATAGAAATTGGCGGCAAAACTTTAAACGATAACTGTTGAAATACCCGGTGATAAAAAGAACAGTAAAACGCGTTATTCCACAGTAGCACACGGTATTCCACAGTAGCACACGGTGTCGCACAGTGTTTTATATTATTGATTCAATAATTGATAAAGTAACAATTGCACAATATCTTGATTCAATAATTGTTACAGTAGCATCTGCATAATATTTTTATTATTTGTCACGACACTGTAACTCATATTATTTGATAGGATATTTTAGCATTATTGACAATGTCTAGAAATTCTGTCAAGGAAAGGGGTTATTTAATTGCGCGCCATTTTTATGGAAGGCCCCCTCTTTCCTGGGAATAATCTGGTTGCCAGTATTGCGAGTATATGCTATCTGTGATATTACTACATTTAACACAATAATACAAAAATAGATTTATTAATAATAAAATTTTTGATAATGGAATTATCTTTTTGATAATAGATTAATCTTTTTGAAAAAAAATGGATGGATGATATAGATTAAATAAAAAATGGATGGATGATATAGATTAAAGAAAAAATGGATGGATGATATAGATTAAAGAAAAAATGGATGGATGATATAGATTAAAGAAAAAATGGATGGATGATATAGATTAAAGAAAAAATGGATGGATGATATAAATTGAAGAAAAAATGGATGGATGATATTAAAAGAATATGCCAAGGGTATAAGCGTAATAAACCAAGAAAAGTTCGAAAAAAGACCAAAATGCCCTCACCTTGATTTTCCTATAAATAGGGAGGGTTTGCTTAAAAAAATTTCACACCTTCATTGATTATACTTCCTCTCTCTCTCTCTCTAAATTTCTTAAGTTCTCTTAGTGTGCTAGGTTATTGTGAGTATTTGTGAGAATACTAGTATTGTCCAAAGTTAGTAAACTTCATAGAAAGTAACATCCAGTATTTTATTAACGAAGGTAGGGGATATCATTTCTTTCATACTCGTATATAATATCATTTGCTTTCATGTTCGTAAGTGATGTTATACTCATAAAAGTTGTCATTCATTCCGTATTAATTTATGGGGATAACCTGTCCGTGCGGTATGACGCATGCCTGGTGAATATCCTTTTGTATCCATTCCTTATTACTCTGTGGGAATAACCTGTATGTACAGAGTCGTACCTGGTGAATATCCCTTTGCATTTATTCCTTATTAATCTGTGGGTATAACCTGTCCGTGCAGATTGACGCATGCCTAGTGAATAACCCTTCGTATTTATTACTTATTAATCTTTTGTGGAAATAATCTGTCTACGTGGATTACCGTATGACGGGTGAAAATCCATTTGTAGTTTCATATATTCTGTTATACTCGTATAACGTATCATTTCTTTCGTACTCTTTAAGGGATATCTTTTTCTTTCACATTTCTCCATTTATGATAGGAAATCTTTGTTTGTTTCCAAAACCTTATTTTTAAATGGTGAAAATCCCTGAAAATTAGTATAATATCCTTAATAGTTTGTGCTTCATCTAATATCTTTTCACCTGAATCTTTCTATTTCGTTTTATACGTTATAGTTGAATTCTGAACTTATTTCTTGAATATCATTCTTGAATTTGACTCCACAATTTGGTCATCGTGTTGGCAATTTGGTCAATCTTCGACAGTGATTAAATTATAAATCTTTTCTTATCCTTAATCTCACTGTATCATTGTCATCATCCTCATTCTCATACTTAAATTGTGGTGATAGTTCTCTTTGGCCCGTAGTGCAAAGATGAACTGGCGTGACATGATTTTGACCAAACTGTGTATTGGTATAATCATGACTTTTGGTGTTACAAACAAAGGCGTATGGTGAAAGTTCTCTTTGGCCCGTAGTGCAAAGATGAACTGGCGTTTGGCATGATCATGTTCGGTGATGTTACAAATAAATATCTTTGGCACGTAGTGCAAAGAGAGGCTGTTGAAATTGTTGATTGGTGTTACAAATAAATATCTTTGGCACGTAGTACAAAGAGAGGCTGTTGAACATGAATTATTGATTGGTGTTATAGGGACATAATATTGGTGGTGATCCTTTAACTTATAGAAGATGGTGGATATTATAATCTACTTGACTCTTCTAATGGATTGTTCGTTCCGCTGCAGTTGTTGTTGTTGAACAAATATAATATCTTTAAATCTCTGGGGAATGGAGTGATGGTCCGAGATAATAGAAGTGTCTCAATACCTTACTATTAGTGTGACAATAAGTGTATTGAGATTTTAAGATGTATTTGTATTGTGTTGTCGTATTTTGCACAACACTTATCAGTTGTAAATGGGAAAATTCGTATTTGTATTTGTATTTTTGTAGAATGTTATTGGCGACTCAAAATGGGTTGTGTGGACCTATTTTGGGGCGTCACATACATAGCGTACGTGAGGCTGATCCCCTCAAGTACATATTCTGTAGCCAGTAACCAAAGGGTCAATCAGCTATTGATTCCATTGGAAGTTTATTGTTCAAAGTCGACTTGACTTTCATTCATTCTAAAAGCAATTACTATCCTTGCTTCCGATATTCATTTTGTTGAATCCCTTTTTTGTATATATTCCGTTATTCATGATATATCCTTTATTGTTGTATTTAAACTTGCTGAGCAAACTAGTTGCTCATCCTTGCTATATCATGACTCTTATTGCAGTTAAACCCGAGACTTCAGGGAAGGGAAAGGGCAAAGAAAAGATGAAGTAATAGACTTCAAGTAGCTGGCTTGTGCTATGCTTAGTTTAATTTACTATTAATATAATTTGAACCCTAATTGATGTTTAGGGTATGTTTTGTGTTATGTATTGAGGTTATCGAATCTTGAGACTAGTAACACCTTTTGAATGAACAACATATGTTTGTTATATTCCGCATTTAGTTATTGTATATTGTTTGGAGGTGGATGTTTGTATTGGATCGTGATGACCGAATCCGGGCATTTGAGACCCGAATTTAGGGGCGTCACACTTATATACATTCAAATAGTGCATAGTATTTTATATCACATAGCGCATATTGCTATAAACATTTACTATCCCTTTGCAACAACAAAAGTCGGGATTTACTGCTATTACACAACTTATACAAAAGTTGGAACTTACAAAGGTTATCTCAATATTCATACCAAAGCTAAGATTACATCCATATATATATATATATATATATATATATATATATATACACACACAAATACCAATCTGCCGTCTATGATACTACATTTTTAAGATATTATCTTACTTCAAAAGGTCCTACCTCTGACATTTAATCTTTCTTTTGTCCACTTCCTTCACCTATCTTCTTCTTAGGACAATTCCGAGCCTGATGTCCTTCTTCTCCGCACGAAAAACATCCTCCTTTCTTAGGTTTGGAACAATTTGGAGCGATATGCCCTTCTTGTCCGCAATTATAGCACGCATTTTTACTCTTCATACATTCCCCAAAATGTTTCTTTCCACAGTTAATACATGCCTTCTTCTTCGGCCATGAATTCCCTTGCTGGTTCCCTGAGTTATTATCATTGTTGTTATTCCTTTTCCTTTAATTATTACTCTCCTTTTTCTTCTTACTGCATTCTACCCCCATTTTATTAATCTGTGCTTTCAGCTCATTACGTTCTTCTGTCAATTCACGCAATACCCTTTCTATCTTCCACATTTCCTCCAGGTAAAACAGCTTATTCCTTTGTTCTTGAACTTCAACTGATGCTTGACCATCTATGATTACTACTCTGCCTTTTTTTCCATCTTCTGTCTCTATTTCTGGCTCTACCTTAGCCTCTTTGGAATCTATTTCTTCTTCTTCATTCAGTTCCATTTCGGGGTACTCATCATGATCGCTTCCTAGATTTACTACAGGTTCATCTTTTAAGCCTTCCTTAACTGACTCACTCTGAGCTACCACCTCGGCTAATGGCATTGGTGCAGCTGCTAACATCTCAGTAATTACATGGGTTTCTCTAATCTCATCATCTCTTTACATCCTACAATTAGTTTTAAACAACTTAATTAGTACATCACTAACAAACACCATTTGTAACTACTAAATATCAATATCTTATAATTGATGAATTTCCTCAATCCATCACTTAGAACTTTAAATGAGTTTTTCTATCTTTTTTATGGTTATATTCCTAAGGCTTTTCCCCCACCTAAGGTTTATAACCTATCAGCTCTGATATCAACCTGTGATGCCCCCAAATCCGGGTCCCTTGAATCTCAGATTCGGTGCTCACGATACAACATACACATCACATCTATCTACCAATTCCTTATGAGTTACATCATTCATTACATACCTTAATACAAATATATAACATTATCCCAAGTCTTTCTAACCTTAACATTACATGCCTAATAAACAGAAGGCTTAAGTCAAAATATAATATATTAATCATTATACAAATGACATTATTCGGTCTCCTTTGCTTTGCCTTTGTCCTTCTTAGAACCTTCGGCTACCTCGGCTTTAGCTGAAAAGTTTTATTTTAAGCAAGGGTGAGCAACTAATTTGCTCAACAAGTTAAAGCGTACAATAAAGGATATATCATGAATAGAAGAGTTTAACTTTCTGGAACTTCAACAATGTTTCAAAGATTATGAAATAGCTAAACAATAAATCATTTCAAATAACAAGAATTTTCTTGAATTTCATGCTGAATAATACATCAAGAACGAAAGAGTTAAATTCTTTCAAAATTTCAACAATATCAAGTCGAGTATGATGAATAGCAATACTGCAATAATATTCAATAAAAATGGATATTCCTAGATTTCATGTTGAGTGATCACAATGGATCTTGAACTGCTAGAGGAATTATCAGTTAATAAAACTGAATTACCTCAAGAGTATGAGTTGGCTATAAAAACTAATTATACTCTTCTGCAAGTACGTGAAGGGATTAGCTTCATTGTACCCGTGATTATGCACAATACTCAAAAAATAGCGCGGGGGTCGAATTTTCGACAATAAAGATTTCCCTTTTTTATAAAGGTTATTCATCTCAGTCTTCCATTATGAGTCGTACCATAATCATATGGTTTGGATTTCAACATATTATATCAATATTGATCTAGCCGAAACAAGTGACATATATCCTCAATAACAAATTAGTTCAAATAATAGAATGTTTCATACTTTAACAAATATTAGTCTAGCCGAAACAAATGGCATCGACATTCAATAACAATCAGTTCACAAATATTAGAACGCTTCATGCTTTAACAAATATTAGTCTGGCCAAAACAAATGGCATCGACGTAGTACTTAAACAATTCAGGCATAATTGAATTTTAAAGATAACTTGAATACAAATACAAAAGATTTGTATAAGTTCTAGAATTTATTTAAAGTAAGATCATTGAAAGAAATTCAAACATTGGGAAACAATCATAAGAATTAAAGACAAATGAATGTAAGAACTTGCAAATCAATAAAAACTTGTACAATGTGCGAATATCAATAAATATCATAGATGTGTAATAATTGTCAATAATTACTCCACTAGCATGCTTAAAACATAATAACTCGAGTTTGAGTTAGAAAATTTGCCTCGTTCGATGACTACGGCTACGCAATTTAATTTAATCTCTTATGAAAGACCTATCATTAATAAGATTGATTTCTCAATTAGCATAACATATTTTAACTAATAACATTATTACTCTTATAATAAATTATCTAACTTGTAGTCACATAATCAAACATTAGATACTACCATAAATCATTAGTAATATTATCATTTTTTGATAATATTCTAATACACAACCATCATCTTAAACTCTCATCTAATATCAAATAATATTCCATGTCTTCTTAACATTATTAATTACTTAATACTATTTTATTTCCTTTCCAATATTATTAGCCACTTAATTTTATTCCTTCACAAATACTATTAATCATTTAATAACATTTTACTCACCTCATAATATTATTAATCATTTAATAATATCTTATTCACTTCATAATATTATTAATATTTTATTCACCTCATAATATTATTAATCTTTTAATAATATTTTAATCATTTATTAATATATTATTAATCATTTAATAATAGTTTAATCATTTACGTTTAAAATCACATTTTCTTGTAAAAGCCATAACTCCCTCTCATGATATCGAAAAATTTCAAATTTTGGACAGCAACTAGTTAACTTAACATACTACAATGCCACAAAATATTAGAGTTTTTTGAACATCCAAAGTAACCGAAACAGCCCCTTATAGAAACTGGCCAGAACAATTTTGTATTTTCCCATATTTTGTACCCGGCAGACTGTTTTGGGAAAATGGATATCATGGCTTGCTCAGTTAACATATTTGAATGCTACCACTTGAGTTTAACAGTTAACTCATAGATCTAACACTCTTCTTTGACGGATCACAAAAATAATTTGTAGATTTCAAATGGTGAGTGTGTAAAGTGGGCTGAAATTAGGGTTTTCTAAACTCAAAAACTATTTTTGTTTTATTTCTTTTTTTAAGATTTTCATCACACAAAAGGGTAAGATCTAAATTTGAAATATAACATGAAGATCTAGTGTTCTAGGGTTTAGAAACATAAACTCATGATTTTGACAACAACAGTCAAAATAAATTATACTAACTTAGGGTTAGGGTTTTTAAAGGTTTTATACCTTGTTCTTTGAGCAAATCTTCTTCTCTTCCCACAATAGGTTATGAACTTGGGTGGCATGAAGGATTTTCTCCTCTTCCTTTTCCTCTCTTATGTCCGAACCCTCCTTTCTCTCTCTCTTTTTATTTTTCTTTCTTAAGTTATTCAGAGAAAATGAAGGAAACTTGCTTGCAAAAGAAATGAGGAGTATTTATAGGCTAGTGTATACATATACTTCATATATGTATATATAATCTCCCAACAATCTCTTCTTTCTTGCAAATCTTGCCTTTGTTGATTTTTTATTTAATGAAGCTACTAAGCTAGGGAGACATAACTAGGTGAGTTGGTGAACTACCATTGAAAAAATAAAACAACATGTGCTCTCTTTCCCTCTTAAAGTGCCGGATTCATACCCCTCCAATCTAGCCCATTTTTGATTTTTATTTTATTGCTTTATTTAGTTATCTAAAATGTTCAATTTAAATGGGCTAAGTTTTGGGCCAACCATTTAATTGTTTGGGCTTCCTAATTCAAATTATTTGGGCAATGTAAAAATAGCATAGTCCAATACATTAATTTTATTTTACCCTAATTATTTAATTAGGGTTTCTAGTCCACTCATTTTGGACTTTAAATAATTATTCAAGTAGATTTAGTAATATAATTCAATTAGACTTGCTTTAATTAGGTTAATATAATTTAATAGGTTGAGATAAATAAAATAAATCTCTTAGGTTAATTTACTAATGTAATTTAAGTACTAGTATTCTTCACTAACTATAACCCTTAGGTTATTTAATTCTCATTACTAATATATAATACTAGGTTACAAGGCTTTCTTTTTAATTCTCTTTATATAGTAAATAAATATATATACATATTTATAATATATATATATATATATATATATATTTAATCACAGACATATTTCACATAAGTCACAAAATATTTACCATTATTGATAAATAATTAATATATTCATTTTATATAAGTCACAAAGTGTTCAATACATTGATAAATAATCTAATATTCTTATTTCTTGGCTTTCCTTTTTGTTCCACTAATTCATTAATTCAATTAGCCCCAATTAGCTTAATGAATTATTATACATATTTATCCACTTTATATTAGTTATACTAATTAATCACTTAAAGATTATAAATCTTTTCATTTACCATTCAAGGTCAACACTCAAGCTATGTTAATTTACAACATAAGTTTATCCTGCTTTTTCTTTAATCTACTAGATTAATTATTCATCTTGGCCTCCTTTTCATTTCTTATTCAATTTAAAATAAATAATTAACTAACTTACTTAATGCATATCACACAATACATATTCACTCATATGCTCAAAGTAATAATAATAATAATAAAAAATTTATTCGTAAAAATATACATATATAATCATATAAAATTCTCAGTCCTTACCGCAACCTACTGAGTTGGCTCTACGATCGTAAGGAATTTGGACTTGGTCACTCTTCAACCTTGTTCGCCCTATCCCTCAGCTTGATAGTCTTCCTCTTTTTAAATTCTTAGGCAATTTGTGCCTCAGTTAACACAAACTTCTTCCTTAGTTTTTTAACCAAAGGCTTCTTTCCTTTGGCTTTCTCTTGTGAAACCCTTTTCTTTTCTTTCTCTAGCTGTTTGATTGGAGTAGCCTCCTCCTTGGCCTTCAAGGCTAGGGCTTCCTCATCTTTAACCTTAGCTACTTCTTCTGCGGTATTCTTCTTCTCCTTCTTGGATGGCTTTTCAGCAGAACGAGGTCATTTTTACACATGATCCTCAATCCTTGTATCATTCAAAAAGTTAATCATGGTAAAAGACGATCGTAAAGCAGGTAGTTGAAGATCATAGAGCCTATTAATCATGGTGTTGAAGATCGTAGAGCCTACTGATCATAGTTCTGAAGATCGTAAAGTATGCTGAAGATCGTAGAGTTTGCTGATCGTAAAGCTACAACTACCAGTACTCTAAGCTTGCAGAATTGTCAAGTCATTCCTCAGAGTTCTTAGAGTATAAGTAATGATCAAATAATTAAATCAAAGTTGGAGTCATCAAGCTAAGAAGAAACAAAGACTTAGTCTTCCAAGACTAAATAAAAGCATTGTAGAGTGCGCTAAAGTTAAGTGTAAAATATAGAGTTTGTCTAACCAGACACTCTACGACTGAACACTCAACTCTACGATTAGGAAAATCATAGAGTGCATCAGTTCTGATATGGACTGACAGTGCTGATCTTCGTAGATTGAAGACCCAAGGAAGTTTGTTAAAACTCTTAAGGCTAAGGAGAATGACAGCTGGAAATGTGCCTAACAGCTATATTGGTGAAATGACAGCACCCACGTACGTGTCTCTATAGCACTCAGTTCTATGAAAAGACATGTCACAACCGAAATCTGACACACCTCCTCCAAAGTCAACAATCAGAGATTTATAAGTATATAAGCATTAATGGAGCGTAACTTCTAAACGGGAAGATCTCGAGGAAGGTTTATAAAGGGCAAGCAAATTCAAACAAATAATATACATCGAATAATCAAAGAGTCAAACTGCTGCCATTTCAAAAAGATCTCTACTCTACGATTTGAACATCTTGTTCTGCTGCTAAGTCATTCAGTCCTGAACTTCAAGAAACTTAGTAGCACCTAAAACTCTCTATTATTTCTGAGAATAGTTGGCCTTAGTGACCTTTGTAACCAAGTCTTAGTGACATGTTCTAAGTCTCAGTGACTTGAAGGAATCTTTGTGATTCAATAGTTGTAACTGTTCTTTGTGAACAAATTTTTGTGATTACCCTATCCTTAGTAGATTATACATACTCAAGGAGTAGAAGAGTGGACTATGAGATCTTTATACTACGAACCACTTAAAAATATCTTGCCTCATTTACTTTCTGCATTTTCTTTCTTTCAAGTTATTTTAAGTGTTCTACGATTTAGTCTGTGACTTAGTTCCATGTTTGATTGCTAAATTTAGAACTGTGATCATTCTATAATCTTTGAAAGAGTTTTTATAAACTATTATTCCGCTATGCAAAATCCTTTAATTAACCTGATTAATTATAAGTTGGTATAACTTTTTAAAAGTAAAAGTTTTTAAAGGATTTATTCAACCCCCTTTCTAGATCTCTCAGTACCTTCGAAAAATAATAGCTAGCTCCCTTGACCTTCCGACACTAGGTAGGTGTCAAGCTTTCATACATAGTCTTACGACTTTGCTGAGACCTTTATTTTTGATAAACAAATACACGAGTAAGGTTGTACAAAAATAGACCGGGCCGACCAAACCAGAACAATCTGAAGACTTGTGAACGGTTTCCTTAACTTAATAGGGTTAGTTTGGGCCTGCAATTACTTAACCAGTTCAGCTTCGGTCGGCTGCGAGTAAAGAGGAAAAATCTTCGACAGACCGACCGAACCGAGTTTACAGTTAGGCAGCTCTTCCAGTTCTCTCTCTCTTAGTTTAATCACTGTTGATGTCCCATGAATTTTATTCTCCAGTTCCTCTTTGCCAATTTATTTTCATTAATTAACGCCACCTATCAAGGGCAAATTTGTTCAGGGGGCAGCATAGGCAATTGCCCCTGCTGGATTATTTTCATGATTTTGATGCATCTCCCTCTCTGTGTGTGGAACCCCACCATTCTTAAATTCATTTCGTATGGTTTCTGCTAACTGGACAAGAATCTCATATTTATATCAATTGTTTATTTAATCCCCGACCATGTGCCTTGTTGCTTTTTGATTGATCAAATTAACACTAGTACAGTTTTTGGACCAAGGTAAAGCTATTTCTATTCAATTAGTCTCTAATGAAATAGGGGTAACATGAACTAATAATACCACTAAAATCTTAAGATACCATCTCATTGACAAATGAAATGAAATGTTACCCTTCCTCTAAACTTTTATTAATAAGAAATTCTCTCTTTTCATTTTGGTTTCAAATCTTAATCCAACTATCACTATATATATATATATATATCTATATATAACTGTGATAACATATGATTTTGTTATTATTTTAATAATTATTAGTATATATATATAAAGCAAATTTGGTTTGAACCAGCCCATGGTCCTAGGGGCAGATCTGTTCATTTGCATAGATTGTGTGTGGTTTATACTTTGAAATTAATTCATGATTTTGTTTGAATATAGAAAGTAAATTTGGTTTGAGGCTTGAGCATTTGGGAAATCATTCAAATTGAACTATGACAAGTAACCGAAGTAAGTTTCTAAATTGTATCTAAATATTTTTTATTTTGAAATTTGTTTTTTAGTTTGGATTATGAATATTTATTGTAATTTGTAAACATTATTATGATTAGTTAATATTATGATTAGTTCAAATTTTCTTTATTTAACTTCAACAAAAAAATTAGTTATAATCCGCCCATGTTGGAAAAAATTCCTGGATCCACCCCTTCCACCTATCATGATCCTATTACCATAGCAAAATCTTATGTTACCAGCACAACCCATACATCTCATGGTCTGATTCAATTTCCATGGTAGAATCGTCAAGATACAAAAGTCGACTCTCATAATCGGCCGCAATGTATTGATATTTTTTGTTCTCTTTATTTTGTGAAAGTAAAAACCCAATTTTCTCTTTATTCCTTTCCCTCTCCAGTTTATTTCTTTTTCCTAAAGCAATCAAGTCTAATGATGCTATATCAATATTTATGCATGAAGCTCAAATAATTTTTCGCGATGTGTTTGTGATTGCGTACGTTCTTGTTATTTTTATATCAAGTATTATTTTATGAGAATTGATATTTCCACTAGCTAATGTGATATTTACACAAGTGAGTCCCATTTTTAACTAAACTAACCCTTTGTGCAATAGACTAACTATAGAATTTAGCTTTTATGTCCAAATTACCCCCACTTGATAAATAACTAAACATCTAGTTGCTTAACTTTATTTGATTAGTAACGTTACTCAATTCCTTTATGCTACGTTATTAGCCGTTTGAAGGAAACTTTTGTTTATTTAATTATTATGATAGTAATAATATTAATAATAATTAGAAAATTGTTAAGAAATAAGTGGAAAAATTATTTACACATAAAAATTACGATTTAAGGCTTTCTCCCACCAGGAATTTTTTTTATATATTTTCAAATAGAATCAAGATAAGACAGCACAACTAAATTACAGGGCAAATACAAGGCATATAATTCTTCAACAAATATAAAATAATTATTAATATGTCAAAAATATATATACATAAATTAAGTTTTTGATACCAAAAAAATTACAAAAATACTAACAAATACATCAAATAATGATCACATGACGAGAGGCATCAATGTAGCATCTTTCATAAAAATTACCACGTGTAATCTGAATTTTGTTATTTACTTGTTATTAATTTTATATTTTTATGCTAATGTAAAAATAAAAAATAATTGAAAAACTAGGGTTCGTAGCAAAAAAAGGACTGATGAAGAAAAAGATTTACCCATTAGTAGAAGATTATCCAGATTTTTTCTTATAAAAAAAAGCAGCAAACAAGAATAAAAAGAGAAAAATTAAGAGTAGAATTCACATATGAATTTTTGATTTTACCTCAAATCACTTCTTTCACTTTCGCTTGACCCTTTGTAGATGAATAATGGCAGTAGGAGCAAAGATTGATATACAGAGAGAATAAGAAAGCTAGATAAGAGAATATGAATAAGCTTTTGAGAAATAGTTAAAATAAATTAGAATTTAACTTTTACTAAATAAGGGCAAATTGGGCATAATAACTAAATCCTATAGTTAGTCTACTGCACAAAACAAAGGGCTAGTTTAGTTAAAAGTGGGACCCACTTGTGAAAATATCACCTTAACTTGTGAAAATATCAATTTCCTATTTTATTTTCTTGATTACGTTTAACATAATATTTAACCGATTAACTCAATACAACACAAACCATTGTTAAATGGTTTGGTTTGGTTTGGGTTAGAGAGGTTTATTGGGTTAATTTGGTTCCATGTTTTCCCAAATCGGAATAATTGGTTTGGGCTATAAATTCTCTAAATACTGCCAACTCGTCCGATGAAGAGCCATACGCTTAGGCCATCGTATGCTGACAAGCAACAAGCAAAGTAAGAAAGAAATTATTTAGCAACTCTTTTCGATAACAAAAATAAAGTAAAATAAATAAAAAGCATCTCCCTTTAAAGTGTCAAGCAGGTAATCTGCAAAAACTTCCCCTTAAAATTGCAAACTTGTTAATTTTGTAATGTGCAAAACTTCCCCTTTAAAGTTGGAAACTTGATAATTGTAATAACCCAAGATTTTCGATATATTAAAATAAGAAATTTTACGTATGAATTATTTTTATATAATAAAATTATTTTTATTATATATTAAAGCAAGTATGGGAATGTGTGCAAGGAAAGGAATGTGAATTTGTAATATGTACATATATATTTATTTCATATATGGTTTCAAGTAAATTTCTTATTAAAGAAATAGTTGTCAATTATAAATTATATTATGTTAATAAGTTAATTTTTATACTAAAGATATATGATTATTTATAAAAATATAATTACTATATTATTTAAATGATAAAAGTATATTTTAAGAAATGATGATTATTATTATTATTATGATTATTTCTTTATGACATGAATTTGTAAGAGTGGTCAATTTATTTTAAATTGACTAGGTATGGTAAATGAGACAAAGATAAAGAGATGATCAAAACCTAATTTGATCTATGATTATGAATTTTAATGGTTAATACAATTATTGTTATAATTATATTTAAAATGGATATATGTGTATTATGAATAATAAGAACTTATTTTTTTAAGGAAATTTGAATACTAAATATTAGTATTGATTATATTTGAATGTATGCATTTACAATATGTGGTTCAATGAATATAATAATTATTTATCAATGATGATAAATATGTTATGACTTATGTGAATAATGTATGTGATTAATTGTTAGTTAAGATATGGCCCACTAATAGTTATTTAAATTAGTGGACTAACCTAAGAATATTCATATTAAACAATTGGTAAGATAGTAAGTTAATTAATTATTTAATTAAAGTGAATATAGTAAGTGAATAAAGTTTGTACATTAACTAATATGGGTATTAATTAATGAGAATTATGTGCTATATGGATAATTTATTTTAATAGTTCAAGTAGTAAGAAAATACTAATGGACTAGCCTAATTAGTTTACTAACCAAGCCACTAATTTATTTAATTGTGGACTTGGATAATTAATGCGTGGACTTATTAAATTGGCCCAACACTTATTAAATTAGTAACCAAGTATGAAATAATAAAATTAGAAAACTTGGAAGATATTTTAGCAACTTGTTTATTAACACATTAAAACAATAAAAGAAAAAGCAAATGAAGCAATATTGAAGAGGGGTAGCCGGCCACCTATTGTACCAAAAAGGAGTGATGTGTTGCTTTATTAAAGCTTGCTTGCAAGGATGAATAACTAGTACAAAAAGTAATCATTCTACATCACCAAGTTGTCTAATAATGTGTTAGAAGTGTGCTTGCTAATGATGGCCAAATATATAGATATAATTCATATATCTATAAATATTGCAAGTAACTAATTCTTTTGTAAAACAAAACCCATCTTATTTCTCTCTCATCTATTATTTTCCATTTAGCTAAACAAAAAGAAAAACAAGAGAGAGAGAAGGGAGGATTTCGGCAGCCATAGAGGTGAGAAGGGAGTGAGTTTTTTTTTGTCATCTAACTCCATAAACAAAGTCTAGGAAGAAGGAGAAAGAAAATAAAGCAAAGGTATAATTTTTCTAACCTTAATCTAGTTTATTTTCTTTTATTTTGGTTTGATTTTTATGATATAAAGTTTGTGATCTTGGACCCTAGAACTCTTTATCTACATGTTAGTAAGTGTTTTATGTTTAGATCTAACCCTTTTGAATGTCAAAAGTTGGATCAAAAGTAAGAAAAGTAAAACTAGTTTCTAAAGGGCTAGAAAACCCTAACTTTGGTTCACTTTATATGAGTACCATTTGAGATCTACAAACTCTTTTTGCAATCCGTCAAAATGTAGTACTAGATATATAAGTTAACTACTAAACCCAAGTGGTAGAACTCAAAAATAATTAGTACAAAAGTCGTAGGAACTGTTTTGGTACAAACAGTCCAGGTAGTGAACAAAAGTGGAATAAAGCTTGCTGACTGTTCACATCCAGGGGTAATTTCGTCATCTTTTTTTACTCTAAAAATTCTAAGAAACTTTGGGGTGATAATATGGGAAGTTATGTGAGTCTTGTAAAAATTTGAGGATTGTTGACCATGTAGAATGAAAGTTATGGATTTTATCATGAGGGACTACTGTCAAAAGTATTATTGAATAACTCTTTGTGGTTAACTCCACAAATTATGAAATAATTACTGGGAGTATATGTATATAGCAGGAACATACCCTGTAAATTTCAGAAGTTTCTAACAAAGTTTTAATTTATGAAAAATGTAGCGAGATTTGGCAATTTTGGACTATTTAAATATAGTAAATAGATTTTAAAAATTTCGAGAAAAATATATTTTCATAAGGGGACTATATAGTCTATTTCTAGAAAAGAAATGATTTTGAAGATAGTTTGTTATTTTTAATGTAAATGATGAAGTTATGGATAAATAAATTTAATTAATTATGTGAAGTTAAAAATTTGGAAAATGGGTTTTTATGGCTTGAAAACTCTATATAGGGTATATACAGATTTTTGATAAAGATTTTGGTCATTTGTAAGGAAGTATAATGTTTATGGCATTTTAGAATGATTAAATAAATTATTTAATAAAGGGGGGAAACTGTTTTAATCCAGCTTGCTGAATTTAATAGTGTGCATCCAGGTTGCTAGATTATAAGTTAGTTCGAATCTAGTTTACTGTATTGTAGGATAGTTCGAATCCAGGTTGCTGGATTGGAAAAATAGTTGGCTCAATTGAATAGTGTGAATCCAGGTTACTGGGTTATATGTTAGTTTGGATCCAGTGTGCTGGATTATAATCCAGGTTAGAATCCAGTTTGCTAGATTGGAATCTAATTTGCTGGATTGTCATCTAGTTTGCTGGATTTGGAATCCAGTTTGCTGGATTGGGAATCCAGTTTGCTGGATTGGGTATTTAACCTACGGGACCATAAATAAAGACTTGTATAAGGAAAGACTTAGTGTTAATTCATAAGATATATGATAAAGTAGTGATACAGTCGTACTCTTTAATAGTCGATGTATAGTATATGGGCTAAACAATTCCTTCAGGGAGCGGAGGTATATACAAACTAGCAACCGATCTAACTCACTGTGAAAACAATGTAGACGAGACGGAAACTAATTTGTTGGTTGTTTGTGGGAAACCACTCAGCATACTATATTGAACACTGTTAAAGACTCGATGTGTGCTAGTTTTAGAATTATGAATGCATATGTTGTTAATGTGTTATCTAATATTTGATTATATGGTTAAATGTTAGATAATTTACTTATAAAGAAGTGATATTATAAGGTACAATATAATTGGCTGACTGAAAGATCAATCTTATAACTGATAGGTCTTTCAAAAGAAGTCATATTAAATTGCGTAGTAGTAATCAACGACCAAGGCAAGTATCTGAACCTTATGCACTACTTTTATTTTGTGCAAACAGGTATATATTATACATGGTTCATGTTATACCAGTATTCAAATCTTACTGTTATTCTGCCAAGCAAGTTCCATCTTACTCAACCTATTATTGAGCAATTATCCCATCCTTTTCATTTACATTATGAACTGGATTCGTATGTTGTGCAAGTATCTTAACTCAATCTTTTATTGTGCAAGTATCCGAACCTACGCATTTATTTTATGCAATAGGTGTATGTATGCAAGTATCTTACCTTTTTATTTACTTTATGAATTGGATCTGTGTAAGCAAGTTCCTCAACTCAATCTCTCATTGAGCAAGTATCATATCCTTTTCATTTACTTTATGAAATGGATTCAGGTTTATGCAAGCTTTTAACTCAATCTATTATTGAGCAACTATTATATCCTTTCATTTACATTATGAACTGGATTCGTATGTTGTGCAAGTATCTGAACTCTTTCTTTACTATGCAAGTATTTAAACCTTATGCACTACTTTTATTTCGTGCAAACAGGTATCTGTTATGCAAATTCCTGATTATTGCTATGAATCTTTATATGTTGCAAGTTCCTAACCCTAAACTTCTTACATTTATTACTAGTTTCTAACTCAACATGAGTTATCAATTTCAAAGCATGCTCGTGAATAATATATCCATAATGATCTTCGTTATTCATTTATGTAATTATCGTAACCCTTGTATTTACTTTATGCAATGGATCCATATGTTATGCAAGTATTCTTAAACTTTATTCAAGCTATCTATTGATTTCAAATATCTCGATATTGTCTCATGTGATGCATTTATAATCAAAAATTTTCTGTTCTTTGTGCAAGTGTCCTCACTTGTACAAATTGTTAAAATTATTATAAATTCGAAATTCCTTCGATTCGTTCATTGTTAAAAGTATCTCATTACTGAGTTGCTATGACTCATATTGAAAATTTGTATTCTAAGTTCGGTTATGCAAGTGTCCCCACTTGTATGAACTATTATACATTATCAATTACCCTGTAATTCGAAATTCGTTGATGTGACACCCCCAAATCCGGGTTTCCTAACCTCGAATTCGGTGATCACGATACTCAACGACAAACATACTTTCTAACTAAATGCGGAATAATAAACATACATTGTTTATTGAAATAATAATAAGGTCTTGCAATCTTGGTCCCAAGGTTCTTTAACCTTAACATAAAACGTACCCTTAATACAATAAAAGGTTCACTTAATCAAACAACATTCAAGAATAACTAGTACATAGGCACTATCGGGCGTCTATTCTTGCACCTTCCCTTTTCCTTTGTCTCCTCTAGACGTTTCTGCCTTAGCTGAAATAAAGATCATGATATAGCAAGGGTAAGCAACTAATTTGCTTAGCAAGTATATACACAAAGAGATATATCATGATAGAAGGAAATTTCGCTTTCAATGTTCAACAACAGTATAACATTGTGAAGAATTATGAATTATCAGTCAACAGTTGAATATTCGAATAATTGAATGTCAATTACTGAGTAGTTTGAAATAACCAAGGATGTTTACCAAGGTTCTCAGCATGTAAGCTGGACCTCTTAAAAAGTTTTGGTAATCGAGGGGATCAGCCTCTCATACCCCGTGATTTATGCATAAACACTTAATAACCAGCATTGATATCATGCCTTAAACAAGTTTATCCTTTTCTCAGCCAAGAGTTCTTACCACAACAATTTAATAAGAACAGCTTTTAAAATACCATTGTCTTAACCAATTTAGACATGCTGGATCTAGCTGATACAAATAGCATAGATCAATCTCATAAAAAATTCATACTTGAAAGAACTTTAATTAAATTTACAGTTCAATCATAATAGGATAGGAATTCAATTGCACAATGTGCGAATCTCAATAATCAGTATAGATGTGAATAATCGACAATAATTATTCACTAACATGCTTCGAAAATAATAACTCGAGATTGAGTTAGGGAACTTGCATGTCTGCTCAGCTACAAATAATTCTAGCTTTAACTAATTGGCCTTGAAGAACCTAACATTGATAATGTTGATCTATCAATTAGTACTGCGTAGTTGTATATCGACACGCTTACTTATGCTATTTATTTAACAATTAAGCAAATCACATAGCACACATAAACTATCGTAAATCCTATAAGACACTTAATTGATCCTTAGGTTGATGGTTTAATTAATTACCAATGTTTCCCTTAAGTGATAAACACTTATTAAACCCTTAAACAATTAATAATAATTGTTCAATTGATTAACATTACTCTTTCTTAAGTAATATTTATTTATTAAACCCTTAAGCAATTTATTATGATTGTTTAATTAATGGGTTATGAAGCTCTCTCTATTTTATTGACTCTGTCTTCAATTAATTACTATTAAATAGTAATTAATTAATTATCTTTAGTCATTATTATTAATAGTACTTAATAACTAATTATATTCACTTATTATTTAATTATTAATTAAATAATAATCAAATTATAAATTTTAATTGTCTTTAATTATTATTTAAGATTAAATAATAATTAATTAGGTTTGTTTATTATTTAACGTTAATCAAATAATTAATTAGTGCGTAACGATTATCTTTAGTTATTATTTAATAATAAATAATAGATAATTAGATTTATTTATTATTTAAAATTAATTAAATAATAAATAATTAATTAGTAAATATGAATTATCTTTAGTTATTATTTAATAATAAATAATAACTAATTAGATTTATTTATTATTTAAGGTTAATCAAGTAATAAATAATTACTTAGTGAATAAGAATTATCTTTAGTTATTATTTAATAAATGATAACTAATTAGGTTTATTTATTATTTAAAGTTAATCAAATAATAAATAATTAATTAGTGAGTAATAATTATCTTTAGTTATTATTTAATAATAACTAATTAGGTTTATTTATTATTTAAAGTTAATCAAATAATAAATAATTAATTAGTGAGTAATAATTATCTTTAGTTATTATTTAATAATAACTAATTAGGTTTATTTATTATTTAATGTTAATCAAATAATAAATAACTAATAAGTGAGTACTAATTATCTTTAGTTATTATTTAATAATAAATAATAACTAATTAGGTTTATTTATATTTTAAAATTAATCAAATCATAAATAATTAATTTACAATTCTTAATTATCCTTAATAATTATTTAATAATAATTAATCAATTACTTAACTTTATTTATTATTTAAACATAATTAAATAACAAATAGTTAATTTTTTTTTTCTAATTTTCGTTCTTGATTTCTAGATTTGGGGTCTTTCACCAAAACCTTCATAAAACGAAATCTACAACTTCGATTTACGATCCGTCAATTTTGTTGGATTCGTATCTTCCTGAACTACACTTTTCATTTATCAAACATCAAATTTGGTTATGTTTAGGTCTCAGAAAACAGGCTCAAAGTCAGGGGTCAGCAAGGTTGTTCAACAGTTGGCATGCTTTGGTAATAAATTCATGGTTTGCTCATTTTTCAACATATTTGAGTGATTCAAAAGGGATTTTGTCCCTAACCTATGGATCTAGCATATCAAGAAAGAAAATCACAAGATCCCTTTATAGATTTCAAAATGACAAGCATATAACAACCTTTTTCAAACAAAATTTCTGGAAATCTCCTTTACTTCCTTTCTTCTAAATTTTTCCAACATAAACTCACACATATGAACAAGCAAAACATTATATATTCAAGATCTAACCTTATCATAAGGTTCTAGCTATCAAGAACATAAAACTTCAAGGATCTATGTCCAAACACATTAAAATAGCTTAAAGTTTGGAGTTATACCTTTTTGATTTCTTCTTCTTCTTTTCCTTCCCAAAATAGGTTGTGAATGGGGATGGCCTAAACAATCAAGACCTTCTTCTTTCTCCCACAAGATTTGTTCTTGCTTTTTCTTCAAACTCTCTCTCTAACACTCTCTCTATACTTGGTGAATAATGAACCAACCTCACTATCATTGGTGAGGGGTCCTATTTATAGGAAAGTAGAGACCGTGGGCAAAATAGTCATTAACCATGACTAGGCAAGGGCAATTTGGTCAATTCATCAATAATAGGAAGCTTCCTAGCAACTTCCTCAAGGGTATTTTAAACATTACCCAACTTCTTTTAAGGTTAAAATAGTCTTTTCGCAAAATCTTAATTATCCACTAGTTATTAACCATTCTTCATTGGTTATTAGACATTGGTTATTATCTTATCATAATTACATTGTTTAAACACAATGGTTATTATCCCGCCATAATTACATTGGTTATTAACCACTTGGATATACAATGGTTATTGCCCCTTCATAATTACCTTGGTTATTAACCACTCTTGGCCATTTTAGTCATTACACACCAATTCCTACACTTGACTCACATATGGTTATTTCTTAGCCATAGTTATATCATACCTGCCAACACAAGTATAGACATAGCTTATACATCTCCCACCAATTAACCCAAGTTGGTTTAAATAGAACACAACGTTAACTTATTAAATTAAATTAGATTTAATTAATAAGGATGTTCAAAATTCACGGGCATTACATCCCTCCCTCCTTATAAAAATTTCGTCCTCGAAATTGCAAAAATAGGGTTACTCAAATAACTGAGGGTAATTTGCTCGCATCTTCTCTTCGAGTTCCCACGTGGCTTCTTCCATCGTGTGATTCCTCCAGAGTACTTTAACCGAATGAATGGTTTTATTCCTCAGCGTTTGCTCCTTCCTATCAAGTATTTGGACAGGAATCTCCTCGTACGATAAGTCCTTTTCGACTTGAATTGGCTCATAGGAGATGACATGCTTGTAATATGGCTTATACGAACGCAACACTGATACATGAAACACGTTGTGAATGTGCTCAAGTTCAGGAGATAATGCTACCTCGTACGCCACTTCGCCTACTCTCCTTAATATTTCAAAAGGTCCTATGAATCTAGGGCTCAGCTTGCCCTTCTTCCCAAAACGGATCTTCCCTTTCCAGGGAGATACCTTCAAAAACACATAACTACCAACTTCAAAGTCTCGTTTCTGACGATGTAAGTCGGCATACTTCTTCTGACGATCCTGGGCTGCTACTAACCGCTGTCTTATTACTTTAATGATTTCCACGGTTTGTTGTACCAATTCTGGTCCCAACAATCTCCGTTCACCAACTTCATCCCAACACAACGGCGTTCGACACTTTCTTCCATATAACGCTTCGTACGGTGGCATATCGATGCTAGCGTGATAACTATTGTTGTAAGCGAACTCTACCAAGGGCAAATGATCGTCCCAGCTGCCACCTAAGTCCATCACAACTGCCCGGAGCATGTCCTCCAGGGTCTGAATTGTTCGCTCGCTCGCTCTGACCGTCGGTCTGAGGATGATACGCCGTACTCATTCTCAATTGTGTTCCCATTCTTTCCTGTAGACTTCTCCAAAAATTTGACGTGAAGCGCGGATCTCTGTCAGATACAATAGACACCGGTACTCCATGTCGCGATACTATCTCCTTCACGTAGAGTTTCGCCAACTGTTCCAATTTGTACCTGATCTTGATCGGTAGAAAGTGGGCAAACTTGGTCAAACGATCTACGATCACCCAGATGGTGTCTAGACCCTTTTGTGTTGTCGGGAGTCCTACCACAAAATCCATAGTGATGTGCTCCCACTTCCACTCTGGAATCTCTAAGGGTTGCAACAATCCGCTCGGCCGTTGGTGCTCTGCCTTGACCCTCTGACAAGTTAAACACCGGCTGACGAATTCCGCAACTTCCCCTTTCAAATGCGGCCACCAATAATGTTAATGAAGATCTTGATACATCTTGGTGCTACCCGGATGTACCGAAAATCTCGTATTATGGGCCTCCTGCAATATTTCTTCCCTTAAGTCGGGTACATAGGGTATCCAGATCCTTCCCTCGGACCTCAGCAGACCTGTGCTGTCAACCTTGAACTTCAACGTTTTTCCTTCCGACAGTTGCTTTTTAATGCCAATGCATTCCTCATCAAATTCTTGGGCCTCCTTTATCTTATCCAGTAGAGTCGGACCTACTATCATGGTGAACAATTTTTTGTCCGTCTCCATTGGATACTGAACTTCCAGTTCCAGGCGTCCAAAGTCCTTTATCAGCTCTGCCTGAGTTGTAGGCCTCATCAATTTCTCTCTGCATTTCCTACTCAGGGCATCTGCCACTACATTTGTTTTGCCTGGATGGTACAGAATTTCACAATCGTAATCCTTGATCAATTCTAACCATCGGCGCTGCCTCATATTCAGCTCCTTCTGAGTGAAGATATATTTCAGACTTTTGTGATCTGTATATATCTCGCACCTCTCTCCATATAAGTAGTGCCTCCAAATCTTCAAGGCGAACACTACTGCTGCTAACTCCAGATCATGAGTCGGGTATCCCTTCTCATAGTCCTTCAGCTAGCGTGAAGCGTACGCAATGATCCTGTCGTGCTGCATTAGTACACAACCAAGGCCCTTGTGTGACGCATCACTGTATACTACAAAACCCCCAGTGTCGTCTGGTAATGCCAACATTGGTGCTTGTCTAAGTCTCTTCTTCAGCTCCAAGAAACTCTCCTCGCACTTCTCTGTCCAAACAAACTTTACCGTCTTTCTGGTTAGATTGGTCAACGGTGATGCTATCTTCGAGAAATCCTGGATGAATCTCCGATAGTATCCCGCTAACCCTAGGAAACTCCTGATCTCCGTTGGCGTCTTTGGCTGCTCCCAGTTGATAATGGCTTCCACCTTTGCTGGGTCTACCGAAACACCATTACTGTCAATGACGTGTCCAAGAAACTGCACCCTCTGCAACCAAAATTCACACTTTGAAAACTTCGCGTATAGCTTCTCCCTTCTTAATGCCTCCAAGGCAATCCTTAGATGTTCAGCATGTTCTTCCTCTGACACTGAATACACCAAGATGTCATCGATGAATACTACCACGAACTTGTCCAAATACTGCTTGAACACTCTGTTCATCATATCCATGAATGCCGCTGGTGCATTTGTCAGTCCAAATGACATAACTAGGAACTCGAAATGTCCATAACGAGTTCTGAATGCCGTCTTCGGGATATCCCCTGCCTCACCCTTAGTTGATGATAACCCGTCCTTAAATCAATCTTCGAGAAGTATTTTGCTCCCTTGAGTTGATCAAACAGATCGTCTATCCTGGGCAGCGGATACCTATTCTTAATTGTAACTTTGTTCAATTCACGGTAGTCGATACAAAGCCTCATCGAGCCATCCTTCTTCTTTACTAACAGAACTGGCGCTCCCCATGGTGACACGCTCGGTCTGATATAACCCTTGTATAACAGTTCCTGCAATTGAACCATCAGCTCTTTCATCTCTACTGGTGCCATTCGGTAAGGCGCCTTGGATATCGGTGTCGTCTCGGGTACCAAGTCAATCACAAATTCTATCTCTCTATCTGGCGGCAATCCCGGAATTTCATCTGGGAAGACATCAGCGAATTCCCTTACGACGGGTATCTGACCCAGTTCACCCTCGACCCGTCGAGTATCTACCACGTGAGCCAAATAACCTATACAACCCTTCTTAAGCAATCTCTTCGCTTGCATCATCGTCAAACAACAAGATTGTCTCGACGATTTACTACCATAGTACACCACCTTCGACTTACCCGGAGTCTGCAGGTGTACGCACTTTTTCTTACAGTCAATGACCGCCCCGTGGCTTGCTAACCAGTCCATCCCAAGGATTACATCGAATTCTCCAAGACGAATCGGCAACAAGTCCACGTTAAGCTTAAACCCTCTCACATCAGCACAACAATTCTTATAAATGTAGTTTACGGGGATAATCTCTTTGTTTGCTACTTCTACATTCATCGGGTGTTCTAACAGTTCACTAGGAAAATTAAGTCTTTGAGCAAATTCATCAGAAACAAAAGAACATGAAGCTCCCGAATCAAATAGCACATAGGTATCTATGTTGTTGATTGGAATAATACCTGACACCACCTCTATGGATGTCACAACATCTTGTACTGTCATGTTGAAGGTCCTCGCTGTTGGCTTATTTGGCTGGGCTGGTCCTCCACTGGTTGCCCTCGAGTTGTTGCCCCTATTGCCATTTCCGCCATCCATGTTTCTCTTTCGGAGACATTCCTTGCTCCGATGTCCTATCTCTCCACAATTGAAGCAACCTCCTTTCTTCGCCTTAGGACAATTGGGCGAGATATGCCCTTCTTGTCCACAGGTATAACAGACCATCTTCCCCTTCATACACTCTCCCGAGTGACCCTTTCCGTAATTCCCACATACCTGCCTTTTCTGTTGTATGCTCCCTTGCTGGATTTCAGAATTGCTACCCCCACTGCTCCATTGACGCTTCCTGCTGTTACTGCCACCACCGCTAACATTTGCATTTCTTCCTTCTACCTTCTTCTTGTTCTTTTCCCGATTATATTTTAAAACCGCTTCACTCCCACCTTCGGCAATGAGAGCTTTCTCCAACAAGGTTGAGAACGATGTAATTTGCAAAACCGCTACCTTACTGTAGATCCACGGCTTTAATCCATTCTCGAATCTCCTGGCCTTCCTCACCTCAGTATCCACCTGATGTGGGGCGAATCTAGCCAATTCATTGAATTTTGCAGCGTACTCTGACACTGACAAATTTTCTTGCTTCAATTCCAAAAACTTGATTTCCATTTTCGCCTGCGTACTCTCGGGAAAGTAATTCTCGAAAAACAATGTCTTGAATGCTTCACACGCCACGACTCCAGTTCCAGCTTTGTTCTGATTGGCTTCCCACCAAAAGTTAGCCTCACCTTTCATTAGGTAGGTAGCAAAAACTGTCTTCTGCTCCTCAGCGACTCTAGCAATGACAAAGGCCTTTTCAATCTCCTTTATCCACGACTGGGCCTCTATCGGGTCCGCTGTTCCCCTAAACTCCGGCGGCCCTACTGCCTTGAAGTCTTTAAAATTGGCTAAGTGGTTGCCCGTATGGTTTCCTGCTGTAGTCGTTTGATTCCGCAGAGCTTCGGCCATCATGTTGATAAAGTCTTGCATTGGGTTTGGTTGAGTTCCCTCTGCATTGTTAACCAACTCTTCGACCCCTTGGTTTCGTAGGATTCGTTTGGGCGACATTATCTGTTTAAACAAAGTCCTAACACGTTACTCGGGTTTTAGTAACATATAAGTATTTAACATGCAATACAATATTATACTCGAACAATCGCATGACCATCATGTGGGAGCTCTAGATTACCCAACCTCGGGAATTCTACTTTTACCCGATTAGTGATTTAAGTTGCTAAAATACCGATTCAGTTTTACTGAATTAACATAACCATTGAATTGACGGTTTACCAGGTAAAATTCTCAAACACATACCATAATAATGCATTTATATTCATATACCAACTTTAGTGTTTTACACGTTTATCACAGGTATATTGCTATAAATGCTACCATCCCAGTAAAATAACCAAAGATGGGATTTACTTAAACCATTCTTTTTCTACCTACATAAATGGAAGTACATCCTACATACGAACTACCTCGCACCTGCTGAGGTTAATACAAACTCTAGTAAATCAAAAGTAGTACCAACTTCACTGCTCAAGGCATAACTGCCCACCTCCAACTATCCTCTAAGGGACACAAGGTGAATACAACTCAACGCTTGCTCTCACTACTGGAGAGCAGATCCATCCATTTGGCGTCGAACTGCATAAAGGCGATGTCTAAGGCTCGCTCCAAATCATATATCATCACATCTTTAGCTTTCACCTCATCCCTCAACTGTCCTAACTGTAGCTCTCTCTGCTGCAGCTTCCCTCGCAACTCGGCTAACTCAGCCTGGGCCTGATAAGCAGCGTCGTTGTACTGCTGTTCAGAAATCTGGAGGGTGTGGTCCTGTGTCTCTAGTTGTTCAGCCCTAACCTCTAGCTCGGCGTCCCTCGCCCGCAATTCTCCTATCACCTTAGGTTCTATGGGTTCCTGGTTCACTGATTACCTATCTTGACTCTCGTTCGACATCCTACAATACACCACACCATAAACAACATCAGTACCATAATAAAATACATTCATTGATAAAATGAAATGATATTTTATTCGGTACAACTAGAACTCGATGAATCTCCTCAACCCCTTACCTACATACTCTATATGAGTTTTCTACTAAGGTTATAACCTAGGTTTCTCATTCCTAACGTTTATAACCTATAGCTTTGATACCAACCTGTGACACCCCCAAATCCGGGTTTCCTAACCTCGAATTCGGTGCTCACGATACTCAACGACAAACATATTTTCTAACTAAATGCGGAATAATAAACATACATTGTTTATTGAAATAATAATAAGGTCTTGCAATCTTGGTCCCAAGGTTCTTTAACCTTAACATAAAACGTACCCTTAATACAATAAAAGGTTCACTTAATCAAACAACATTCAAGAATAACTAGTACATAGGCACTATCGGGCGTCTATTCTTGCACCTTCCCTTTTCCTTTGTCTCCTCTAGACGTTTCTGCCTTAGCTGAAATAAAGATCATGATATAGCAAGGGTAAGCAACTAATTTGCTTAGCAAGTATATACACAAAGAGATATATCATGATAGAAGGAAATTTCGCTTTCAATGTTCAACAACAGTATAGCATTGTGAAGAATTATGAATTATCAGTCAACAGTTGAATATTCGAATAATTGAATGTCAATTACTGAGTGGTTTGAAATAACCAAGGACGTTTACCAAGGTTCTCAGCATGTAAGCTGGACCTCTTAAAAAGTTTTGGTAATCGAGGGGATCAGCCTCTCATACCCCGTGATTTATGCATAAACACTTAATAACCAGCATTGATATCATGCCTTAAACAAGTTTATCCTTTTCTCAGCCAAGAGTTCTTACCACAACAATTTAATAAGAACAGCTTTTAAAATACCATTGTCTTAACCAATTTAGACATGCTGGATCTAGCTGATACAAATAGCATAGATCAATCTCATAAACAATTCATACTTGAAAGAACTTTAATTAAATTTACAGTTCAATCATAATAGGATAGGAATTCAATTGCACAATGTGCGAATCTCAATAATCAGTATAGATGTGAATAATCGACAATAATTATTCACTAACATGCTTCGAAAATAATAACTCGAGATTGAGTTAGGGAACTTGCCTGTCTGCTCAGCTACAAATAATTCTAGCTTTAACTAATTGGCCTTGAAGAACCTAACATTGATAATGTTGATCTATCAATTAGTACTGCGTAGTTGTATATCGACACGCTTACTTATGCTATTTATTTAACAATTAAGCAAATCACATAGCACACATAAACTATCGTAAATCCTATAAGACACTTAATTGATCCTTAGGTTGATGGTTTAATTAATTACCAATGTTTTCCCTTAAGTGATAAACACTTATTAAACCCTTAAACAATTAATAATAATTGTTCAATTGATTAACATTACTCTTTCTTAAGTAATATTTATTTATTAAACCCTTAAGCAATTTATTATGATTGTTTAATTAATGGGTTATGAAGCTCTCTCTATTTTATTGACTCTATCTTCAATTAATTACTATTAAATAGTAATTAATTAATTATCTTTAGTCATTATTATTAATAGTACTTAATAACTAATTATATTCACTTATTATTTAATTATTAATTAAATAATAATCAAATTATAAATTTTAATTGTCTTTAATTATTATTTAAGATTAAATAATAATTAATTAGGTTTGTTTATTATTTAACGTTAATCAAATAATTAATTAGTGCGTAACGATTATCTTTAGTTATTATTTAATAATAAATAATAGATAATTAGATTTATTTATTATTTAAAATTAATTAAATAATAAATAATTAATTAGTAAATATGAATTATCTTTAGTTATTATTTAATAATAAATAATAACTAATTAGATTTATTTATTATTTAAGGTTAATCAAGTAATAAATAATTACTTAGTGAATAAGAATTATCTTTAGTTATTATTTAATAAATGATAACTAATTAGGTTTATTTATTATTTAAAGTTAATCAAATAATAAATAATTAATTAGTGAGTAATAATTATCTTTAGTTATTATTTAATAATAACTAATTAGGTTTATTTATTATTTAAAGTTAATCAAATAATAAATAATTAATTAGTGAGTAATAATTATCTTTAGTTATTATTTAATAATAACTAATTAGGTTTATTTATTATTTAATGTTAATCAAATAATAAATAACTAATAAGTGAGTACTAATTATCTTTAGTTATTATTTAATAATAAATAATAACTAATTAGGTTTATTTATATTTTAAAATTAATCAAATCATAAATAATTAATTTACAATTCTTAATTATCCTTAATAATTATTTAATAATAATTAATCAATTACTTAACTTTATTTATTATTTAAACATAATTAAATAACAAATAGTTAATTTTTTTTTTCTAATTTTCGTTCTTGATTTCTAGATTTGGGGTCTTTCACCAAAACCTTCATAAAACGAAATCTACAACTTCGATTTACGATCCGTCAATTTTGTTGGATTCGTATCTTCCTGAACTACACTTTTCATTTATCAAACATCAAATTTGGTTATGTTTAGGTCTCGGAAAACAGGCTCAAAGTCAGGGGTCAGCAAGGTTGTTCAACAGTTGGCATGCTTTGGTAATAAATTCATGGTTTGCTCATTTTTCAACATATTTGAGTGATTCAAAAGGGATTTTGTCCCTAACCTATGGATCTAGCATATCAAGAAAGAAAATCACAAGATCCCTTTATAGATTTCAAAATGACAAGCATATAACAACCTTTTTCAAACAAAATTTCCGGAAATCTCCTTTACTTCCTTTCTTCTAAATTTTTCCAACATAAACTCACACATATGAACAAGCAAAACATTATATATTCAAGATCTAACCTTATCATAAGGTTCTAGCCATCAAGAACATAAAACTTCAAGGATCTATGTCCAAACACATTAAAATAGCTTAAAGTTTGGAGTTATACCTTTTTGATTTCTTCTTCTTCTTTTCCTTCCCAAAATAGGTTGTGAATGGGGATGGCCTAAACAATCAAGACCTTCTTCTTTCTCCCACAAGATTTGTTCTTGCTTTTTCTTCAAACTCTCTCTCTAACACTCTCTCTATACTTGGTGAATAATGAACCAACCTCACTATCATTGGTGAGGGGTCCTATTTATAGGAAAGTAGAGACCGTGGGCAAAATAGTCATTAACCATGACTAGGCAAGGGCAATTTGGTCAATTCATCAATAATAGGAAGCTTCCTAGCAACTTCCTCAAGGGTATTTTAAACATTACCCAACTTCTTTTAAGGTTAAAATAGTCTTTTCGCAAAATCTTAATTATCCACTAGTTATTAACCATTCTTCATTGGTTATTAGACATTGGTTATTATCTTATCATAATTACATTGTTTAAACACAATGGTTATTATCCCGCCATAATTACATTGGTTATTAACCACTTGGATATACAATGGTTATTGCTCCTTCATAATTACCTTGGTTATTAACCACTCTTGGCCATTTTAGTCATTACACACCAATTCCTACACTTGACTCACATATGGTTATTTCTTAGCCATAGTTATATCATACCTGCCAACACAAGTATAGACATAGCTTATACATCTCCCACCAATTAACCCAAGTTGGTTTAAATAGAACACAACGTTAACTCATTAAATTAAATTAGATTTAAATAATAAGGATGTTCAAAATTCACGAGCATTACAGTTGACAAGTTCTGATACATACTATTAAATTTCAGTATGTATACCTAGTTTAAAGATTGTCTATGCTATTTGTTCCAGCTAGACACGATTTAAAAAATATTTGTCGAATATTATTGGTTGTGATAAAGTCGTCCAACTAAATTGTTTTAGTTAGGACTCCAGGCTGAGTATGAACAACCCTAAATGGGAAATTTTATGCGCTAAAAGCGGTGATGTAATTTTTATGCGCCAATGGCGGTGATGTATTATATAGTGTTGATCAATACAGGGCACAACGGGACTGATCATCCCCCTTGTCCGTAAGACCAGACGGTTTACAAATGAATTTCTGTTTAAACCTTTTCAAAAATGAAAAATAACAGTTCATGGTCTTTTTGACCACTCAGTATTCAAAAGTCACTCTGTTATTTCAAAAATCTTAAAATGATTTGATATGTTGTTTAGAATGGTTTTACATGACTTCACCACTATTGATTTGTGGTAGAAGTAGTCCTCAAAGAAAACATTTACTTCTTTAGCGCATTATTATAATTGTTATTACTTGCTGAGCAATTGAATGCTCATTCTTGCTTTGACTTAAATGTTTCAGCTAAGTGTGATCAACCAGAAGGCTCTAGCAAAGATAAAGGAAAGGGAAAGCTGAAGGAATAAGTTGTATGGTGTTATCTGTAATGATTAGTTTTTTGTATTATGATCATATATATATTATGTAACATGTAAAGAATGTAATTAAAGGTTTCCATACCTGGGGAATAGACAACTCTGATATAAATATTAAGTTTATAATATATTAAACAGCTCAAAGAAATGGTATCGTGATGCACCAAATACGGGTTTCAAGTACCCGGACTTGAGGGCGCCACAACATGGTATCAGAGCTATAGGTCAGAAACCTTAGGTGGGGGATTATCTTAGGCTATAACCTTAAGCTAGATAGAAGCATTGAAAAATAAATAACTCATATAGAGTTTAAAGGGAATGAATTAAGAAAATTCATCATAAAACAAAATATAAGTAACTTATATAAACTATTGTTTGCTATGTGTATATATTATGTACTAATCAAAATAATTTGTGTATAGATGTCAGGTAAGAAAGGATTAGGAGACTTTCATGTCGTGAATAAGGAGCAAATCACTCCGCCTGAGCCAATATCTAAGCCAATAGCTGAAATGGAGGCTCACCTTGAAAGCAACCTAGATGAGGTAATCATCTTGGAAAACATAGAACCAGAACTAGAAACGGTGGTGCTAACAGATAGTGATTCAGACACTGAAGTTGGAGCTGACCAAGCATCAACAGAAGTACAGAATCTAAGGGATAGGGTGTTATGTCTGGAAAAGCGTTAATGGAAATAATGGAAGAACAAGATAAGCTGAAAAGCCAAATTGATGTAATGGGAGCTAAATGCAGCAAATCGTCTGCAACTCCAAGCAAGAAAGGAAAAATAAAGATGAATGACCATGACGTCGGAAATTCTGACCAAGGAAACTTTAAGAAAGTATTAAGGTGTGCAAATTGCAACAAGAAACATGAAGGTGTATGTACGAAAGGACAGAATATGTGTTATAATTGTGGACGTGAAGGACATGTATCTGAAAGTAGTATGCACACAAGCCAATCATATTTGATATGATGCAGCATATACTTTGTAATCTTATTCATTTATTAATAAAAGAATTGATTTTCTTAAAAGGCATTTTACATTATCTACATAGTGTTGTTATATTAAATGTGATAAACTCATAGTTTTGAGCAATACTTTTAGAATCATGATGGTGATCATGCTAATGAGATCTAAATTCTAGATAGCTCACAAACTAAAATTGTTCCTAATCGTTGGATTACTAAAAAGAGGATTAGTGAATCCGGATAGATTAGTACATACGTTGCTTGCTCTTCGGAAGAGAATGATTGATCTCATAATTATTTGTGTGGAGACACTAAAGCAAGTATGTAGGTGCTTATTGGAGAATAAGTTCACTGAACGTGGCTCGCTAAGGAATACCTAATAGAGTTTTACTCACCTGTCAATAGGAATTCCTCTAGTGATAGTAGTACAAGTGATCCTTGGACTTGAGATCATCATAGTATCTTGTGTATGATGAGTTATACTTTGACATGTCCCTTAAGACCTTTGGGGTATATCAAAAGGTATAATTGGGTATAATTAGTTGTACATGGAGATAGGTGAATGATCAACAAAGAATCTACCTCGTCTAGTAAAAGATGTGAATATCCTATGTGATTCGATAAATGATAACTCAGTAGTTCTTGGCCAAGGCGGAATGAAATTAGAAAGGAGTTTCTAATTTACATTATTTAAAATTGTGCATTTGAGAATCGAAATACATATAATTAAATAAAATAAGACTTGATAGTAATTCCATGTCTTATATTTAATTGGGACATTGTATGGTAGAAGGATTGAATTGTACGGTAACTATGCACTGAAAGGTTCTTTTGTGATTAATGTTGAAATCTATATTATCTGGAAAGTCGTTGATCGCTAAGGGGGCTTACCCTTATTGTAGAATAAATATTATTTATTTAAATGAATTAAATAATTTAATTTATTTATTTAAATAAGATTAGAATTGTTCTAATTAATTTATTCACAACTGGTTTAATATGGAGAACCTAAAGGATTACACCGCAAAAAGAAAAATATTTATTTAAGAAGTAAATTGCATAATTGTAATAATATGTTAAGTGTATTTAATTTAATCTATGGAGATTGTGACAAACGAGAATTTTGTATCTTAATTTAAATATTTATTGAATTTAAATATTTATTGAATTAAATAAATATTTTTCGATGATTTGATTGTTGAATTAATTGATTAATTGATGAATTTGTGGTAGATTAATTTAATTATATATGTTACATTAATTAAGTTAATGTGGAGAATTTTATATTTAAAGTATGTGTTTAATTGAATTTATTTGATTAAATACATTATTTAAATAAGTATAATGTTATTTCTAATTAATTTAATTATTAATTAGAGAATTAATATTTTGTCATTATTAATAAAGGAGAATTTTATTTATGTGACTATGTGATTTAATGTAGAATTTTTCTATTTTATTTAATTGATTTAAATGAGATTATTTTATTAATTTAAGTATGTGACATGAACTATATTATAAGCTATTTATTAAAATAAACTAGAAGGAATAGTAGAGGACCAGCCAAACGTGGCCTTAATGGGAGTTGGGGTCAGTTAACCCATTATGGGATTAACTGACACCCACTCATCAAACTGAGTTAACGTGATTTAATTATTCTCAGCATTTCCTTATTCTGCTAACTTGAATTAGAGAGAAATTTGGAGAACTGAATAAATCAATCATCTACTTGTATTAATTAAAGCATCTAATTGAAGGTAATTCTTCTAATTTAAGTTTTAATTTATATTCTTATGAGTTCTTCCATGAATGTATGTTTTTGAGTTCTCTGTATTCTCTGTAAACTAAATTCCATGGCTTAAAATTTTATAAATTGATGAATTGATGTTTGAAAGCATGTATATATGTGTTTTATATGATTTATATATGTTTTGGAGTAATTAAAATCCATGAAATCATGTTTTAATTGAAGTTCTGGAGTTACAGAGTAGTTAGTTATGAACATGGGTTGAATGTATAAAATTAATACTTGTTTTACATGTTAATGGGTTAAATTAATAACTTATTTTGTTATTGCATGTATAAATGAAGAAAACAAGATTTAAACGGATTAATTTGATTGTATAACGAACCTGTTATGTGTGATTTTATTGAAATTATAGAAACTTTGATAAACTGATAGAAACCTCAAATTTGATTCTTAGATTCATGGTTTATGTGATTTAAGTCGTTAGAATCATGCTAGAAGGCTTGGATAACAATTATATTTGAACTATAGTGTCTGGGTATGTTTAATTTGACGATTAGAATAACAAGATTGGAAATTTTGGCCTATTTCTGTGTTCTTCGCGAACTACAGAAACTGGAATTCGTGATTCTCGCCCCGACGAGAATTTTGTGAAGGAAATTCTCGCCCCAGCGGGAGCTCGCCCGAGCGAGAATTTTGTAAAGGAATTTCTCGCCTCGGCGGGATCTCGCCCCGGCGAGATTTTTGTGAAGGATTTCCTCGCCCCGGCGAAGTCTCGCCCCGACGAGATTTTGTGAAGGATTTTCTCGCCCCGGGAGGAACCCAAAAAAAAAAAAGAGTAAAAAGAAGAGAGTAAAAATTTTATTCTTTCTTTATGATCATGTTATGATATCGTAGACATACCTAAAGCTTAGGCTAAGGTATAAAATGAATACTAAAATACTGTAATGGGTGGTAAGCATATACCCACTGATTGTCCGGTGTCAATTGAGATATTAAAATGGAATTTTAGATGAGAATGAATCCTGACGTGTTTATAATACTGTAACTAATTATTGTTATTGTTTTATAAACGTAATGTATAGGTTAGTTAAAGAACGTGAATAGTTAAAGTATAATCTACGCACGAGGCAAGTTTCTTAACTCTACTTTTCATTGAGCAAGTATCTTATCCTTACTTTTACGTTTACGCAAGTTTTCTATCCTTAATCTTTTATTTCTTCGAAAGCAAGTTTACTACTCCTCATCTTGTTATTTCATTAAAAGCAAGTATCTATCCTTAATTGATGATCTCTACGCAAGTTCCTGAATTTCATTCTCGTATCATGCAAGCTTTATAATGCTATTACTTACTTAAGCAAGTCTCTAGACCCTACTTTTACATTAAACCAGTTTCATATCTATATCTCGTTTATGATTACGCAAGTGTCTAAATTCTAATTTTATATTGAGCAAGTTCCTTATTCCCCTTCTTACGTTGAGCAAGTCCTTATTATTTAACTTGTTATCTTTATACAAGTTCTCTAACCCTGGTCTTTGTGGAGCAAATTCCTCTATCATGTGATGAACAAGTTCTTAGTCTTCTAAATTCCTAAATTTTACTTTATGTCGTACAAGCTCAAACCTCTGTTTTCATTAGTTAAAGCAAGGTTCCTGAATTATTCTAAGTTAAATTTTCTAATTTATCTTTCTAAATTCTTTCAAAAGCATAGCTTTGCCATGTGATGTTTATTCAGTTGTGAAACGTTATTATTCAACTCTTGAAATTGATTAGCATTGTAATAATCCTTTAGCGGTTGGAATATTTTAATGATTCAACTAGCACATAGTTGATGAAGATTCTAAAAATTTAGATTTCTTTGAAGATAATTCCGAACCAAACTTCTTTTGGTACGGAACCCTATGATCAAGCTGAGATGAACAACCCTGTATCAGGGGAATTATTTTTAGAGCAATGCGATAGCGTTAAAATGTTTGCGCAATACATAGTACGAAGGGGTTGATCACCTGGAGTACGAGATGATGGTCCATGTAGTCGTTTAAACTGCTAAAGGTTACAGTAAATACACCTGTTAACCTAGGACATAGATGATGATTATAGTCGTTTAGACTGTTAAAGGTTAAAGTAGAAATACTTGACAACCTAGATGTAGTTCATGGCCTTGTGACCCTCAGTGTATTCCTTGATGTCGATATCTGTTGTTAAGTTTAATAGTTCATTATTCCTTTGAACTTCTTTTACGTACCTTTTAGGTAAAGCTTATTGGTTCTGGTAAGAATATTTTACCAACGAAAGTTCAGTCGATTGTGTTTTATATGTTATTAATGTACTGTATTATTTTGTGGGCAATTGTTCGCTCACTCTTGCACAAAACAACGCAGATGAAAACAAGAAGTTTGAAGAACCATCTACAAACAAGGGCAAAGACACGACGCCGTAATAGTAGATATTAATTAGTTGTATTTCTTAAAGATTTTGTAATAGACGTGATGGTGTTTATATATGTTTTATGTTTCCGCAAATGATGTAATAAAGGTTAGATGACCTGGGATTGTTTTAGCTAAGATGTTGTAACCCTTTAATGGGAGATTTCTATTTTATTTAAGAGTTTTCATTTATATTTGAATGGGTAGTTAGATGTGATGTGATATTTTTTTTTTGGATTGTGAATACCAAATCCTGAGGAAACGAAGTACCCGGATCTGGGGGTGTCACGGAGATAGAATAAATTAAATAGCTTAATATTTATTATTTAATATTTTGGAAATATTAAATATAAATTAATAAGAGGAGTCTTATTATTATTATTACTATTATTATTATTTAATTCTTAATAGGGATTGGGAATTAATTAATAGAAGTACTCTCTTATGAATTCCTTATTGGATTAGGAGCATAATTAATTAAAGGAGTTTAATTATAATTGAAACCCTGATCCTAAATAGTTTAGGGAAGGGTTATTCCTACATCTATAAATAAGAGGAGTCTTATCATAGATTAGGGTTACACACTCTTGCATTAGATTGTGGAGAGTACTTATAATTTCTATAGAGATAGAAACTAGGTTTTTGCCAATATCCATCTTCTTGAATAACTATTCTTCCTTGGTGGATCACCTCTAGAGGCCAAACACTTGGGTGGCTAACGTTGATCAAGCAAAGGAATTTAGTCGGTGGAATTCAAGGAGAACGCGAAGGAATTGAAGGTGAACTTGTACCCGAGGAAGCACGGATCTACGAGGGTATAATTTTTATCTCTATCTTTTTCGTTTATATCGTTAATTGAGAACATAGATTGATCATGGTGATGGTTTGTATAAAATTTTAAAAATCCGATTTTATCGCGCTTCCGCTTTATTTATGTAATTTGATTGCATGTTCGCATCATATACAAACCTAACAGTGGTATCAGAGCCTAATCTTGTGCTAATTATCGATTTTGATGATTCCATGTGTGTATGGTATGCGATTGGATCGAATTTTTGGGCAGAATCCGTTTTTTTTTTTAATTTGCTACGCAGTGCAGCTGCGCCATTTCCAGTTCATTCTGGAACGCAGCTGCGCCAAAACCCAGAAAGTCGTTTCTGGGGTTCAGCGCAGCTGCGCCGTTTCCCAGTTCATTCTGGGCGCAGTTGCGCCGGACAGCAGAATCCGAAAAATAATGTTTCCTTCAATTAAAATAAATGGTTTATTTAATTGATATAAGTTTAAAATAAAGATGTTTATTTTATCTGGAATAGGATTTCAGATTGCTAAAATTAAAGGAGTTTAATTTGAATTTGGTTTTTGATTAAAATAAAAAAGTTTATTTTGTTTCAAAACTAAATATTAGCAAAACTTTTGCCCATTAATTGATATCAATGCATATATGGAATGATTTTATTATTCATGGGATGAATGTTATTTATTGATACATATAGAGATATGTATGATAATAAATAGGGATTGATTATGGACTATTGACCAATGTCTGATTGGAATTATTTTAGAGGATGCTTGAATGTATGAGTTTTTATAAATGGGGTTTGCGTACCTCGTCTTCTCTAATTTTTCCTAATGTAAAATTCTATCTCACTCCTATGTACTTCCCCTTGACTGTTGATCAAGGTTTCTATTTATTGTAAATAGTTTATGTAATAGGTTTAGTTATAATTACTTGAAGAATTGGAGACAAAGAAGCAAGGAGCGCTTAAAGACCCGTTTGTAAAGGAGCCCGGGTTTAAATGTAATAGTTATATTTAAATTTAATTCTTGCATCCTAGGTTTAACCTTTTGGTTCACTTGGTGGCTCTAGTGAACCAAACTAGAATAAAAGTTCATAATCAATCCGGGTAGAATATAGTATTCTATATGTGCATGCTTACTATATATATATTATATATTATCCAACATGCTTCGTATGTAAAATAATATGACGCGTATTTTATATATATATGTGCATGCGCGCTAAACAAGATGAGACAAATAATAATTACAAACCCCTCAAAGAAATTATATTAAGTCCTAAGCGTTCAAAGATATTTGGAATATCGAAAGTCGCCTTCTAGCATGGTAAAGCGATAGAGTATTAAATATTTAATATGAGTTTGTTGTGTCACATTAGACAAGTATTAAATATTTAAGATGTTGCTTTATCACATTTGATGCTTATAAATAGACTGAACGATGCTGTTTTGTTATGTCACACAAGGACAGTGTTTTTCTTTCGAATATATAGAAGTGCTAGGTTGGACTTAACTTGGATAATTTTGATCTGGATGTGTCACACTTGATCAAAATAATCTAAGAGACAAAATACAAGGAGTTACATAGTGATATAATTGACAATAGTTGTCTACCTATTTATTTATATATAGTTTGTTGTGTCACACAAGGCTATATACATTTGAAATGGGATCCTCATTCTCACTAGCAAATCTTTAATTAGATTTGCCGAACTATATATATTGAGGGTAATATAGTTTGATGAAAAAGTGAGAGATACCAATTTAAAATAAAGACCTAATTTATTTTGATAATTAATTAAATGAATGTATGCTAAAATGTTGTCTATTTCACATGCAGAATTTAAAAATGTCAAACTCACTATCACTGCGTAGCATACTTGATGCTAACAAACTGACCGGACCGAATTACACGGACTAGTTAAGGAATCTGAGAATCACTGCTGAAAAGATTTCTTATGTCCTAAATTCGCCAGTCCCTGCAAATGTTGCAGAAACAGCCTCTGAGGAAGAGATTGCTACTTTCAGAAAGTGGCAAGATGATGCAATCTTAGCTCAATGCATCATGCTCGCATCCATGAGTAACGAGCTTCAGCGTCAGCATGAAACTATGGATGCTCCTACTATATTGCTGCACCTCAAAGAGTTGTATGGTGAGCAAAGTAGGACTGCTAGATATCAGATATCTAAGGAGCTCTTCCGATCTCGTATGACCGAGGGCACTGCGTTGAGACTTATGTCCTTAAGATAATCAATCTGATTGAACAACTTGGACAACTTGGGTTCATGATGGATGGGGAGTTAAGCCAAGATTTGATCTTGCAGTCACTCCCGGACACCTTCTCACAATTTGTTGTGAATTTTCACATGAATAAGTTGGACGTCAGCTTGCCTGAGTTACTTAACATGTTGAAAACTGCTGAAGGTCACTTCTCATCCAACAAGAACCAAGTCTTACTAGTGGATGATTCTTCTAAGAAAAGGAAGAGGCCCAAGGTATCTTCTGAAAAGAAGAAAAACAAGAAGGTTAAGGGCAAGGCGAAGAGAAAGGATAAAAAAACCTGATCCAGATAGCAAAGGAATTTGCTACCATTGCAATAAGTCGGGACACTGGAAAAGGAACTACAAGGAGTATCTTGCGGACCAAAAGAAGCTTGGAGAAGCTTCGACTTCCGATCTAGGTTTGTTCATGATTGAAATTAATTTTTCTGAAAGTCAAAATTCTACTTGGGTATTGGATACCGGCTGTAGTTCTCACATATGTAATAATATGCAGGGACTAAGCAAAAGTAGAAAGCTGGACAAGGATGAAGTCGTCCTACGAGTGGAAAATAGAGCAAAGGTTGCTGCATTAGTTGTAGGGACTTATTGTTTAGCACTGCCTTCGGGCAAGTTCATTAGTTTAAATAATTGTTATTATGTTCTGACACTCATTAGAAACATTATTTCAATTTTTGTATTGGATATGGATGGTTTTGATATTATAATAAAGAACAATAGTTGTTCTATTTATAATAAAAATATTTTATATGGTGTTGGCAATCTACTGAATGGACTTTACATACTTGACTTGCATGAAAATATACTTCAAATTGAACAAACAAAGAAAAGAAAAAGAGATGATGTTAATTATACCTTTATGTGGCACTGTAGACTCGGTCATATTAACGAAACAAGATTATCCAAGTTGCATAAAGATGGGCTTTTAGAGCTATCTGATTACAAATCATATCCAACTTGTGAATCTTGTCTCATGGGTAAGATGACTAAATCCCCTTTTAGTAGAAAAGGAGAAAGAGTTACAGAGTTGTTAGCGTTGGTACACACAGACGTATGTGGACCTATGATAACGAATGCACGAGGAGGGTATTCTTATTTTATTACTTTCACTGATGATCATTCTAGATTTGGATATGTGTATTTAATGAAATACAAATCTGAATCGTTTGAAAAGTTCAAAGAATTCAGAAGTGAAGTAGAGAAACAAACTGGTAAAAGTATTAAAATTCTTCGATCGGATCGAGGAGGGGAATACTTGACCAATGAGTTTCTCAATTGTCTCAAAGAAAATGGTATAATCTCACAATGGACTCCACCAGGGACGCCACAGTTGAATGGTGTATCTGAAAGGAGAAATCGAACATTATTAGACATAGTTCGTTCTATGATGAGTTTTACCGACCTTCCAGTATCCTTCTAGGGTTATGCCCTAAAATCGGCTGCATACCTACTTAACAAGGTACCTACCAAATCCGTTCCAAAGACCCCATATGAGATATGGATAGGGAGGAAACCAAATCTTAAGTATGTTAAGACTTGGGGTTGTCCAGCTTATGTCAAAAGGTTTGAGCATGATAAGCTAAAGACTAGATCCGACAAGTGTAGATTTGTGGGATACCCTAAAGAAACTGTAGGGTATTATTTCTATCATCCTAATGATCAAAAGGTGTTTGTTGCTAAACACGCTGCCTTCTTGGAAAAGGAGTTTATCCTTGAAGGGGTCAGTGGGAGTAAGATATATCTTGAAGAAGTTCAAGAACCATAAAATACTACGGATCAAAGTCAGGTACCTGACCAAGTAGAAGAACCTACTGTACCACTACCTATTCGTAAATCTGGAAGAGTACCGAAGATACCTGATAGGTATGGATTCATCATAGAGGATGATGATGAGGTATGCATCATAGATGATGATGATCCATTGACTTATGAAGAGGCTATGAGTAGTGAAGACTCAGAGAAATGGCTAGAAGCCATGAAATCCGAGATGGACTCCATGTATGAAAACCAAGTATGGACTTTGGTTTCACCACCTGAGGGTATTAAGCCTATTGGGTGTAAATGGGTCTTTAAGAAAAAGACTGGAGCGGATGGCAAGGTAGAGACCTATAATGCCCAACTGGTTGCAAAAGGTTTCAAACAAAGACAAGGAGTTGACTATGATGAAACCTTCTCACCAGTAGCTATGCTCAAGTCCATTCAGATTTTGCTTGCAATTGCAGCTTATTATGACTACGAGATCTGGCAAATGGATGTGAAAACGGCCTTCTTCAATGGAGAGCTTAAGGAGAATGTATATATGATACAGCCAGAGGGTTTTGTTTCAACGGTTGGAACAAACCAAGTCTGTAAGCTACAACGATCCATTTATGAATTGAAGCAAGCTTCTCGAAGATGAAACATCCGTTTTGATGAGATAATCAAAAGGTTTGATTTTATCAAAAATGAGGATGAACCTTGTGTGTACAAGAAGGTTAGTGGGAGACCTGTTTCATTCCTTGTATTATATGTTGATGATATATTACTGATAGGGAATGATGTTCCTATGTTACAGTCAATCAAAATTTGGTTATCTAAACACTTCTCCATGAAGGACTTGGGTGAGGCTTCCTATATTTTGGGGATACAGATCTATAGAGATAGATCTAAAAGGATGCTAGGCTTGACCCAAGGAAAGTACATTGACTCGATGCTAAAGAAGTTTAGCATGGAAGATTCCAAGAGAGGTCTCATGCTGATGAGCCATGGAATACATCTCTCCAAGAAACAGGTCCCAAAGACACCTGAGGAGAGAGACCGTATGAGTAAGATTCCTTATGCTTCCGCAATAGGATCTGTGACGCCCCCAAATCTCTACATTCCCCTGTAGCAGATCTGGTGCTCACGTGGAACTATACAACTATAAATATTCAATAAAATATAACTTCTAGTTATCCAAGGTTCACAGTATCCCATAACAGGTACTAGTTCCGGCCAGAACGTTGTCTGTGTTTGGATACCCTCACTTAGATATATAGATTCATATCTTATGAATATCTCTTTCATATCAATATTCCCTATCTATCTGACATTCACAGTATTAATGATAAGATTGTCCATATAGGACTCTCAACATCATTTAGATACCCTCATTCAGATGTATAGTTCATATAGACATTGTATTTAACTTAGTACAACTATTAAAAATTTAAAGATCAGAGTATAACGCATTCTATAATATAAAGGATCATAATATATTACATCATATTTTGTTCGGTTACACAACATTCGTTATACTAAGTTATTACACAACAAGTCTTCGAAAGACTTAAAGTATTCAACAACAGAAATAAAACTTAATAAGCATGGCTTTTCCCCTTATCAGTCCCGGACGTGCCAGGGATATCACTTACAGCTGCAAAAGAAGATATGCGCAAGAATGAGCTACAAATGCTCAGCAAGTTCATATAAAAATGTAAACACCATGTGTTTGATTTGAAAGATGTCAATGATGTATAATTGATACTGAGGGTTCTGTACCGGAACCATATATTTCAAATTGTCCTGTCAGTCCTCAATGACTTAGAACCTCTTTGAGTTCGGATATCTGGTAGGTGATCAGCCTCACCAATATCCTAGGAGTATGCATATCATCCTACCATATTTTTGGTCAATTTAAGTTAATTGCCAATATTGGTCAATTCATTGAATTGCCAATTTAAACCTTATCTGAAGGTTTGTCGGACCACCTTCCATCTACGGTGTCCCTATTACTCAGTATAGATGTCGTACCAAAACAATTTGGTTTGACTCAACAATTTTAAGCTCAAACAATCAATAAATGATTTCATTTCTTAAGTTATGCTGAACAAGTAGCAATAACTTCACAATAATTGATAGCAAGACATAAATGAATTGCTTAATATAAATTGAGAAAAAGTTAGGACACTTGCCTTAGCGTAGCTCACTATAATTTTAGTACAATCGGTCAACGCACGTAGTCTACGTATACCAAATAATAAGCGTTAGCACGTATATAAACATGTATCACGCTAATCTAAACAAGTTTCATTAAGGTTCGACGTTGATTCGGTATCTCGGTCGCATCCTTAATGGCTAAACACATAGATTGTTTGATAAAACTTCATTTGGAAGTCTAATTATTGGTCTAAATAATTTAATTATTACTTCTAACATTTTTAGAAGCTTGGTATTATTTTTAAATAATTTTCAGAAGCTTGGAAGTAGTTTTAAATAATTTTACAAGCTTAGGAATATTTTTAAATGATTTAATTATCATTTAGAATAATTTTAAAACATTTAATATGTTATTTAAATAATTTATTTATCATTTAGAATATTTTTAGATATTTAAAATATTATTTAAATGATTTATTTATCATTTATAATATTTTTAGAAAGATAGAATATTATTTAAATGATTTATTTTATCATTAATAATATTTTTAGACTTTACTTTATCATTAAAATAATTTATTTATTACTTATAATAATTTTCAAAACTTAATTTAATATTTAAATGATTTAATTATCATTTAAAATAATTTTTAAATACTTAATATATTATTTAAATGATTTATTTATCATTAATAATATTTAAATATTTAATATTTTATTTAATTATTATATATAATAATTTTATTTACCTTAATATCATTTTTAAATAATTAATATAATTATTTAATAATTTAATATCATTTTTAAATAATTAAAACAATTATTAAATGATTTTTCATAATTATTAATTATTATTTAATTAAATTAAATAATAATTCAGAATATATAAAAATATTAAAAATAATTTTTTTATAATTAAAAATGAATTTTCGGATTTATTTATTAATTATTAATAATTATTTAATATTTATTTATTATTTTATAATTTATTTAATTAATTTTTATTTAATTTTATTTAAAATCCGTCGCTAAAGGGCTTTAGCGACGGTCTGCTTGATTCCTTAGTTTTCTGGGTTTGCTATGCATTTCGTCGCTAAAGGTGTTCTTCAATGAAGAACAGTTGGTCATGGTCCAACAGGGACTTTTGACCTCAAATTAATCCCAACTGGTTTGATGTTTGTGTTTGATTTTTGTTTGTTGTTATAGCCAACATGGCAGTGTACAACGACATATCAAATTTCATCTCAAATTATATCATATCATGCTCTAAATTTGATGGTCAAACCACCGGGTTCAAACTGTTCTTGAGTTTCTTCTGGGTTACCCAGAAACTCAAGCAGTCATAACGGTCAACGCCTTTTGACCATTAATAACTTTGATTCTGTGTTTTCTAAATGTGTTTTGATGATTCAAGATTGTAGTTTACATACCAAATAACATGTTTAAAACAAGAAACAACATATTAAATATCATCTAGGTCATTTCTGGGTTGATCAAAAGTCTGACATTAAACTGTCAGACATTCATACGATTTCTGGGTTACCCAGAAATCAGTCTTTCATGGTCGGTCAATGGGTTTTGACCATTAATAACTTTCATCCTAGAGATAATTTAACCATGCTACAAGTCGGGCCTTAAAGCTAACATGGCATAGTACTGATTCAAACTTTAAAACACATCAAACAAACATTTTAAGCCGATCAAAAGCTCTGACAAAGTAGCTTGTCAGACTGTTCTTGACTGCCAAGAACAGTTTGCTATTTTGGCTTGATTTTCATACCTAGATGTTATGTAAACATGTTTTGACCGCCCAGATCACTTATTAACACATTAACAAGTATTCCTAAACATCTAAAACACAAAAATTTTCCAGGCTTGAAGATCAAACATAAATTAGGGTTTTGTGCACCTTTTTCTTCAAATTTTGATTTCTGGCTTCTGATTCTGAGCTTGTGATTGCTAGGGTTTGTTTAGGCTGGTTATGAGAGTGTATAGGCTTTGAAATTTCGTGCTTAGCTGACCAGCATCTCATTCTATTTATAGGATGGGAAATTAGGGTTTCCTAAACTAATTTCCAAACTTTGCTCCCAAAAATATCTAACTTCTGAACTTGTGCTGCTTGTAATCTGGTGTGACTCACCTACTTAAGCTAGATATTTATAAAATATCTGATTTTGTGTTCCTATCTTCTTTTAATTGGTTTAAAAATTTGATTTTTGATTTATTTACTTACTAATTAAATTTGATTTTTGTTAATCATGATTAGGATGTTAATTTAGGATTAGTAATATCCTAATTATGTTTATATAACATAATTATGGTTTTAGATTTCATAAATTAGGGTTATTAAACCAAATTAGGGTTTTAGGGTTTCTAATTAGGGTTTAGGGTTTTTAATCCTACAATTAGGGTTTCAATCTTTCGTCTAGGGTTTAATTTAATCTTAATGATTCATAATTAATATTATGATTCATTATTTAAATCTTAATTATATTAATTAAGATTATTGTACAATACTTAAGGTTTTAATTGATCAATTCGAACAATTATCACCAATTAGGGTTTTCAAATTAGGGTTTCTATTTTAGTTTATCATTTCAAACCCTATTTAACTTATTTTAGAATTTTATCAATTAATATAATATTATATTAATGTTGAAGCACGACAAAGCACTTTGTCAATTCCAAGTACGACACAGCAGCTTACAAAAATAATTTACCGAAACGCCTCTCGGTAAATTTACCGGAAGCACGACAAATCATTTTGTCCGATTAAGCACGACACAGCTACTTGGCGAAAAATTTTTATTTGACCTAATTGTTTAATAAAATACACAATAACATAATACCAAGTCAGAACAAGAAATTTCATTTATTAAACACAAATATTACATATACAGATCTTATTAGGGTTCGGAATATTACATTCACCCCCACTAATAAGAATTTCGTCCTCGAAATTTACAGTGCAGTCTATGAAAATAAATGTGGGTAGTTATCTCGCATTTTACTCTCGAGCTCCCACGTAGCTTCCTCGATATTTTGATTTCTCCAGATAACCTTAACTGAAGGTATCTTTTTATTTCGCAAATTTTGTTCTTTCCTATCCACAATTTCAATAGGAATTTCTTCATACGATAAATCCTTCTCGATTTGAATGGGCTCATAATCAATAACGTGTTTATAATCAGGTTTGTAACGGTCGTAACACGGACACATGAAACACGTTATGAATATGTTTCTAGTTCAGGAGGTAGGGCTACCTCATAGGCTACCTCACCTATCCTTCTCAATATTTGAAATGGCCCAATAAATCTCGGACTCAATTTGCCCTTCTTGCCGAAACGTATTTTTCCCTTCCACGGAGATACTTTTAAGAATACGTGACTACCGACTTCGAAATCTTGTAATTTCCTGTGTTGATCAGCATATTTCTTCTGGCGATCTTGTGACGCTTGTAATCTTCCCCGTATAATTCGAACTATCTCCGCGGTTTGTTTGTACTATTTCGGGTCCTAGCATTTGCCGTTCCCCAACCTCGTCCCAACATAAAGGCGTCCTACATTTTCTTCCATATAGGGCTTCAAATGGTGGCATCCCTATGCTGGCATGGTAGCTATTGTTATATGCAAATTCTACCAAAGGTAATTGATCTTCCCAACTTCCCTTGAAATCCATGATGCAAGAGCGCAACATGTCTTCCAATGTTTGAATGGTTCTCTCACTCTGACCGTCAGTTTGTGGATGGTATGCTGTACTTAGTCTCAACTGAGTTCCTAAATTTTTCTGAAGACTCGTCCAAAAATTTGAAGTAAATCGTGGATCTCTGTCTGATACTATAGACACAGGGACTCCATGTCTAGAAATGATTTCATTAATGTAAAGTCTGGCTAATTGGTCTAGACTGAAGTTGATTTTGATGGGTAGAAAATGAGCTGATTTGGTAAGACGATCTACAATTACCCAAATGGCATTGTGACCTTTCTGTGTGGTTGGAAGGCCAACTACAAAATCCATGGTAATATGCTCCCATTTCCACTCAGGAATTTCTAAGGGTTGTAATAATCCACTTGGTTTCTGATGTTCAGCTTTAACCCTTTGACACGTTAAACATTTGCTTACCCATTCTGCTATTTCTCTCTTCATGTTAGACCACCAAAAATGTTGGCTCAGGTCTTTATACATTTTTGTACTCCCTGGATGTACAGCGAATTTAGAATTATGGGCTTCATTCAGTATTTCGTCTTTTAACTCTTGTACTGAAGGTACCCAAATTCTATTTTCGTATCTTAGTACTCCATCCTTATCCACCCTAAACTTAACATTCTTTTTATGAGTCATTTCTGCCTTATACTTCTGACATTCTGCATCCGTTTCCTGTAGTCCTTTGACTTTATCCAATAAAGTCGAACTACCCTCCATGACAAATAACTTCTGGGTAGAGTTAACTGGAACTCTCACCTCAATCTCAAGTTTGTCAAACTCTTTTATCAGTACCTCGTTATTAGTCATCACATTCAATTTCTCCTGTTTCTTCCTACTTAATGCGTCTGCTACGACGTTGGCTTTCCCTGGATGATATAAGATCTCACAATCAAAATCTTTTATCAACTCTAGCCATCTCCTTTGCCTCATATTTAACTCCTTCTGTGTGAAAATATATTTTAGACTCTTGTGATCTGTGTATATTTCACACTTCTCTCCGTACAAGTAATGCCTCCAAATTTTCAAGGCAAATACTACGGCGGCTAACTCCAGGTCATGAGTAGGATATCTCTTCTCATAATCCTTGAGTTGTCTTGATGCATATGCAATCACTTTCCCATGTTGCATTAACACACATCCTAATCCCTTGTGTGATGCATCACTATAAAACAACGAGGCCTCCTGTATCATCTGGTAAAGATAACACTGGTGCCATACTTAACCGCTTCTTCAATTCTTGGAAGCTTTCTTCACATTTGTCTGTCCAGACGTATTTCACCGTCTTTCGAGTCAAATTGGTTAGCGGGGTTGCTATCTTCGAAAAATCTTGTATAAAACGCCGATAATACCCTGCTAAACCGAGAAAACTTCTTACTTCTGTTTGGAGTTGTTGGTTGTTCCCAATTTACAACCGCTTCTATCTTGGCTGGATCTACCGCTATTCCATTCTTGTCAATTACATGACCTAAGAACTGGACTCGTTCCAACCAAAATTCACATTTGGAAAACTTTGCATAAAGTTGTTCCTTGCGTAATATCTCCAATACGCTTCTTAAGTGTTCAGCATGCTCCTCTTTTGTTCTCGAGTATACTAAAATATCATCGATGAACACTACGACAAATTTGTCCAAGCATGGTTTAAACACTCTGTTCATTAAGTCCATGAATGCTGCCACACGGCGCATTTGTTAATCCAAAAGACATCACAAGAAACTCATAATGTCCGTAGCGTGTCCTAAACGCTGTCTTCGGCACATCTTCTTTTCTTACCTTTAATTGATGATAACCCGATCGTAGGTCGATCTTTGAAAAGTATTCGGCCCCTTTCAACTGGTCAAACAGATCATCAATTCGTGGTAAAGGATATTTGTTCTTTATTGTTAACTTATTTAATTCTCTATAATCAATACACAACCTTAATGTTCCATCCTTCTTCTTTACAAACAACACCGGTGCTCCCCAAGGTGAAACACTTGGTTGTATGTACTTTTTATCTAGGAGTTCCTGTAGCTGTACAAGTAACTCTTTCAACTCTACTGGCGCCATTCTGTACGGTGCTTTTGAAACTGGCGCCGTACCAGGTGCTAGATCGATAACAAATTCGATCTCTCTATCCGGAGGTAAACCGGGTAAGTCATCTGGAAACACATCCGGAAATTCTCTAACTACAGGTATTTGCTCTAGCTTTACTCCTTCTTTTCGAGTATAATCTACTATATATGCCAAATAGCCTGTACAACCCTTCCTCAGCAATCTCTCTGCTTGCATTACTGTCAGACAGTGAGATCGTTTAGGTGAACAACCTCCTTTAAACACTACTTTTGACTTTGAATCAGTCACTAGATTCACCCGTTTCCGCTGGCAGTCAATTATTGCATTATAATTACCCAGCCAGTCCATGCCTAAGATTATATCAAATTCCCCTAATTGTATAGGAATGAGGTTCACAAGAAACTTGTGTCCCTTAATCTCTACGGCACAATTCTTATAGATGGTTTTGACGGGAATGATTTCATTGTTTGCGATTTCCACATTAAAAGGTGTGTCTAAATCTTCGCATGGCATTGACAATTTCTTAGCAAAGCTATTAGACACAAATGAACAAGTCGCACCAGAGTCGAACAACACATATGCATTTAAAGTGTCGATAGGGATGATACCTGTTACCACGTCTGGTGCAGCAGCAACAGCATCCCTTGTCGCCATATTAAACGTTCTTGCGGTTGGACGACCTGGACCTCCAGCTCCTGCTACTACCGGGTTTGGGGTTATTGTTTGGGATTTGGTTTCCTCCCCCAGATTGGTTCCTATTCCTCGGGCAATACCTAGACACATGCCCCGTTGCACCACAAGTATAGCAGGTAACATTCGGGTTACCCTGACGAGTATTATCATTACTCTTTTTGGGACAGTTAGGGGAAAGATGTCCCTCTTGTCCACAATGGTAACAAGTAATTACCCTATGGCGACACACTCCCTGGTGATTCTTTCCACATGTGGCACAACGTACCACCCTATTATTATTATTCTGGTTTCTATTATTATTGTTGTTATTGTTGTAATTGTTACCTCTCCTCACAAAGTTTGTAGGAACAGTGGCATCCCACTTCCTCTTGTTATTGTTAGTACCCCCTGTACTAACTTCTCCTTTCAACTTTCCTCCCTCATTCAAACTTCTCTTTTCCTTATGAAATTTTATTAACGCTTCATTCTCGTTTTCAGCTATAATAGCTTTCTCGAGAATTTCTGGAAAAGTTCTCACTTGAAATACTGACAATTTGCTACGAATTTGGGGTTTTAATCCATCTTCGTATCTCCTAGTCTTTCTTGCCTCTGTATCAACCTGGTGTGGGGCAAATCTGGCTAATTCATTGAACTTGGCCGTATACTGGGATACAGTAAGTTCTCCTTGCTTCAATTCTAAGAATCGTACCTCCATACGATCCTTCATCGATTGGGGAAAATAATTTTCAAAGAATAATTCCTTAAACCTGGTCCAAGGAATTATATCCTCACCTGCACGAATTTTTGTATTTTCCCACCAATGATTTGCCTCACCCTTGAGGAAGAAGGTGGCAAAGATCGTCTTTTGATCTTCGCCAACGTTAGTTACCCGGAAAAACTTTTCTATCTCGGTAACCCATGTTTGCGCCTCAATTGGTTCCGTGGTTCCCTTAAATTCCGGTGGTCCAACAAGTTTAAAGTCCTTGAATATTGTACCCTGTGGATTAACTGGTGTGGGTTGAGGTGGTGGACGATTTTGTAAGGTTTCTAAAAGGATATTTACTAATTGTTGTGTGGGATTTGGCTCGGTGGTTTCAGTTTGGGCTTGGGCTCTTCGTCCTGATGCCATGGTTCTAAAATAAATAAAAGCAAGTATAAATACAAAGATATGCTTACATAGAACTAACAATTTGATTATATAAACACAACTTGTATATAACATGCAACAACGATTACATAACCGACTAGTAGTTATACTACTACTAGTTATTACAAGGATTTCCTATTTTACAACTCAAAATTTTGATATCGTACTAAGTACAACACATAAACTTAAACACTACTAAACTGCGCTATTACGCATCCCCTTATCAGCATCTCGTATCATGTGACCGACTACTGCTCTATCAATCATATATTCTTCCTTCGCCTCTTCCACCGGATACCTAAACACTCGTCGCTCTAGGTCATCAAATGCCGCCTTACTTTTCCTATCGGCTCTGTATGCATGCATCTGTGCCTCCTGTTTCTCCCTCTGTGTGTCCTGAAGGAGTATCCTCAAACGCCGAGTTGTATCTCGCTCACTCTCCAATAATCCGGCCACTATGTTTGCACGAGAGTTAGCAGCTTCTAACCCTACTGTTGACTGCTGTACCAATTGAATAACTATCTCTTCGTGTCTTTCGACACTCATCATCTGGCCTGCTCCAATATCCTCCTCAGGATCAGGGTCTACTAACTGCCCATCTACCGGGTTCTCTGCCTCCTCTGCCTCTAAGATCTCCTCATCATGAATAAGCTCCTCCTCCTCTGGGTCTTCATCCTCTAAATCTAGTTCAGGGGTAGCTGGCTCGTAATCAGGCACCTCATCGGGCTCACTGTCGGATAACCATCCTATGTGTTGGTTTACTCCAGCCATCCTACAAAAGAATTTTAATTTATTTAGTATCTATGGGAAACAAATTTACACATAAGATAAAGCTTTTAAGATTATTTTATGTATCATTAAGTATTTTACGGACTCAAAGACTATATTCTAAGGTATTTCCTAACTACCTTAGAGCTATAATCTACAGCTCTGATACCAACCTGTGACTTTCATGGTGCTTCAACCATAGCACCTCACAGTGGTACCTATCAGCTTGCCACCGACATCACGGCGTCCCCTACGGAGAGTCTGGCTTCGGTGCCTTCCTTTAATAGGGAGTCACCAGCGAGAGGCTCGGGGTTCTTTGCACTTATTGTGCTTATAGCTCTGATACCAACCTGTGACGCCCCCAAATCTCTACATTCCCCTGTAGCAGATCTGGTGCTCACGTGGAACTATACAACTATAAATATTCAATAAAATATAACTTCTAGTTATCCAAGGTTCACAGTATCCCATAACAGGTACTAGTTCCGGCCAGAACGTTGTCTGTGTTTGGATACCCTCACTTAGATATATAGATTCATATCTTATGAATATCTCTTTCATATCAATATTCCCTATCTATCTGACATTCACAGTATTAATGATAAGATTGTCCATATAGGACTCTCAACATCATTTAGATACCCTCATTCAGATGTATAGTTCATATAGACATTGTATTTAACTTAGTACAACTATTAAAAATTTAAAGATCAGAGTATAACGCATTCTATAATATAAAGGATCATAATATATTACATCATATTTTGTTCGGTTACAACATTCGTTATACTAAGTTATTACACAACAAGTCTTCGAAAGACTTAAAGTATTCAACAACAGAAATAAAACTTAATAAGCATGGCTTTTCCCCTTATCAGTCCCGGACGTGCCAGGGATATCACTTACAGCTGCAAAAGAAGATATGCGCAAGAATGAGCTACAAATGCTCAGCAAGTTCATATAAAAATGTAAACACCATGTGTTTGATTTGAAAGATGTCAATGATGTATAATTGATACTGAGGGTTCTGTACCGGAACCATATATTTCAAATTGTCCTGTCAGTCCTCAATGACTTAGAACCTCTTTGAGTTCGGATATCTGGTAGGTGATCAGCCTCACCAATATCCTAGGAGTATGCATATCATCCTACCACATTTTTGGTCAATTTAAGTTAATTGCCAATATTGGTCAATTCATTGAATTGCCAATTTAAACCTTATCTGAAGGTTTGTCGGACCACCTTCCATCTACGGTGTCCCTATTACTCAGTATAGATGTCGTACCAAAAACAATTTGGTTTGACTCAACAATTTTAAGCTCAAACAATCAATAAATGATTTCATTTCTTAAGTTATGCTGAACAAGTAGCAATAACTTCACAATAATTGATAGCAAGACATAAATGAATTGCTTAATATAAATTGAGAAAAAGTTAGGACACTTGCCTTAGCGTAGCTCACTATAATTTTAGTACAATCGGTCAACGCACGTAGTCTACGTATACCAAATAATAAGCGTTAGCACGTATATAAACATGTATCACGCTAATCTAAACAAGTTTCATTAAGGTTCGACGTTGATTCGGTATCTCGGTCGCATCCTTAATGGCTAAACACATAGATTGTTTGATAAAACTTCATTTGGAAGTCTAATTATTGGTCTAAATAATTTAATTATTACTTCTAACATTTTTAGAAGCTTGGTATTATTTTTAAATAATTTTCAGAAGCTTGGAAGTAGTTTTAAATAATTTTACAAGCTTAGGAATATTTTTAAATGATTTAATTATCATTTAGAATAATTTTAAAACATTTAATATGTTATTTAAATAATTTATTTATCATTTAGAATATTTTTAGATATTTAAAATATTATTTAAATGATTTATTTATCATTTATAATATTTTTAGAAAGATAGAATATTATTTAAATGATTTATTTTATCATTAATAATATTTTTAGACTTTACTTTATCATTAAAATAATTTATTTATTACTTATAATAATTTTCAAAACTTAATTTAATATTTAAATGATTTAATTATCATTTAAAATAATTTTTAAATACTTAATATATTATTTAAATGATTTATTTATCATTAATAATATTTAAATATTTAATATTTTATTTAATTATTATATATAATAATTTTATTTACCTTAATATCATTTTTAAATAATTAATATAATTATTTAATAATTTAATATCATTTTTAAATAATTAAAACAATTATTAAATGATTTTTCATAATTATTAATTATTATTTAATTAAATTAAATAATAATTCAGAATATATAAAAATATTAAAAATAATTTTTTTATAATTAAAAATGAATTTTCGGATTTATTTATTAATTATTAATAATTATTTAATATTTATTTATTATTTTATAATTTATTTAATTAATTTTTATTTAATTTTATTTAAAAATCCGTCGCTAAAGGGCTTTAGCGACGGTCTGCTTGATTCCTTAGTTTTCTGGGTTTGCTATGCATTTCGTCGCTAAAGGTGTTCTTCAATGAAGAACAGTTGGTCATGGTCCAACAGGGACTTTTGACCTCAAATTAATCCCAACTGGTTTGATGTTTGTGTTTGATTTTTGTTTGTTGTTATAGCCAACATGGCAGTGTACAACGACATATCAAATTTCATCTCAAATTATATCATATCATGCTCTAAATTTGATGGTCAAACCACCGGGTTCAAATTGTTCTTGAGTTTCTGGGTTACCCAGAAACTCAAGCAGTCATAACGGTCAACGCCTTTTGACCATTAATAACTTTGATTCTGTGTTTTCTAAATGTGTTTTGATGATTCAAGATTGTAGTTTACATACCAAATAACATGTTTAAAACAAGAAACAACATATTAAATATCATCTAGGTCATTTCTGGGTTGATCAAAAGTCTGACATTAAACTGTCAGACATTCATACGATTTCTGGGTTACCCAGAAATCAGTCTTTCATGGTCGGTCAATGGGTTTTGACCATTAATAACTTTCATCCTAGAGATAATTTAACCATGCTACAAGTCGGGCCTTAAAGCTAACATGGCATAGTACTGATTCAAACTTTTAAAAACACATCAAACAAACATTTTAAGCCGATCAAAAGCTCTGACAAAGTAGCTTGTCAGACTGTTCTTGACTGCCAAGAACAGTTTGCTATTTTGGCTTGATTTTCATACCTAGATGTTATGTAAACATGTTTTGACCGCCCAGATCACTTATTAACACATTAACAAGTATTCCTAAACATCTAAAACACAAAAATTTTCCAGGCTTGAAGATCAAACATAAATTAGGGTTTTGTGCACCTTTTTCTTCAAATTTTGATTTCTGGCTTCTGATTCTGAGCTTGTGATTGCTAGGGTTTGTTTAGGCTGGTTATGAGAGTGTATAGGCTTTGAAATTTCGTGCTTAGCTGACCAGCATCTCATTCTATTTATAGGATGGGAAATTAGGGTTTCCTAAACTAATTTCCAAACTTTGCTCCCAAAAATATCTAACTTCTGAACTTGTGCTGCTTGTAATCTGGTGTGACTCACCTACTTAAGCTAGATATTTATAAATATCTGATTTTGTGTTCCTATCTTCTTTTAATTGGTTTAAAAATTTGATTTTTGATTTATTTACTTACTAATTAAATTTGATTTTTGTTAATCATGATTAGGATGTTAATTTAGGATTAGTAATATCCTAATTATGTTTATATAACATAATTATGGTTTTAGATTTCATAAATTAGGGTTATTAAACCAAATTAGGGTTTTAGGGTTTCTAATTAGGGTTTAGGGTTTTTAATCCTACAATTAGGGTTTCAATCTTTCGTCTAGGGTTTAATTTAATCTTAATGATTCATAATTAATATTATGATTCATTATTTAAATCTTAATTATATTAATTAAGATTATTGTACAATACTTAAGGTTTTAATTGATCAATTCGAACAATTATCACCAATTAGGGTTTTCAAATTAGGGTTTCTATTTTAGTTTATCATTTCAAACCCTATTTAACTTATTTTAGAATTTTATCAATTAATATAATATTATATTAATGTTGAAGCACGACAAAGCACTTTGTCAATTCCAAGTACGACACAGCAGCTTACAAAAATAATTTACCGAAACGCCTCTCGGTAAATTTACCGGAAGCACGACAAATCATTTTGTCCGATTAAGCACGACACAGCTACTTGGCGAAAAATTTTTATTTGACCTAATTGTTTAATAAAATACACAATAACATAATACCAAGTCAGAACAAGAAATTTCATTTATTAAACACATAATTTACATATACAGATCTTATTAGGGTTCGGAATATTACAGGATCTATCATGTACGGTATGATATGTACTAGACCAGATGTCGCTCATGCACTTAGTGTAACGAGCAAATATTAGTCGAATCCAGGAGAAGAGCACTGGAAGGCAGTGAAAAACATCCTAAAGTACTTGAGAAGAACTAAGGATGTATTTCTTGTCTACGGTGGGTCTTAATTGAAACTAGAGGGCTATACAGACACAAGTTTTCAAACGGACCAAGATGACAGTAAATCCGTTTCAGGATATGTGTTTACCTTAAACGGTGGCGCGGTGAGTTGGAAGAGTTCCAAGCAGGAAACAGTTGTTGATTCAGTGACAGAGGCAGAGTACATAGCTGCAAGTGAAGCTGCAAAGGAAGCTGTTTGAATGAAGAAGTTCATAATTGAACTTGGAGTGGTTCCTAGCATTAGAGGAGTCGTACCTTTATTCTGTGACAACAACGGAGCTGTTGTGTAGGCTAAGGAACCCAGGTCTCATCAGAAATCCAAACACGTGTTGCGGCGGTTTTATTTGATTAGAGAGATCATTGAAAGAGGAGATGTCACCCTAGAGCATGTGGACTCTCAAGACAACATTGCAGATCCATTTACTAAAGCTTTAACACAACAGCAGTTTGATCGTCACTTAGAGAAGATGGGTATTAGATACCATGGCGATTGGGTTTAGTGCAAGTAGGAGATTGAAACTAGTATGCACACAAGCCAATCATATTTGATATGATGTAGCATATACTTTGTAATCTTATTCATTTATTAATAAAAGAATTGATTTTCTTAAAAGGCATTTTACATTATCTACATAGTGTTGTTATATTAAATGTGATAAACCCATAGTTTTGAGCAATGCTTTTAGAATCATGATGGTTATCATGCTAATGAGATCTAAATTCTAGATAGCTCACAAACTAAAATTATTCCTAATTGTTGGATTACTAAAAAGGGGATTAGTGAATCCGAATAGATTAGTACATACATTTCTTGCTCTTATGAAGAGGATGATTGATCTCATAATCATTTGTGTGGAGACACTAAAAGCAAGTATGTAGGTGCTTATTGGAGAATAAGTTCACTGAACGTGGCTCGCTAAGGAATACCTAATGGAGTTTTACTCACCTGTCAATAGGAATTCCTCTAGTGATAGCAGTACAAGTGATCCTTGGACTTGAGATCATCATAATATCTTATGTATGATGAGTTATACTTTGACATGTCCCTTAAGACCTTTGGGATATATCAAAGGGTATAATTGGGTATAATTAGTTGTACATGGAGATAGGTGAATGATCAACAAAGAATCTACCTCGTCTAGTAAAAGATGTGAATGTCCTATGTGATTCGATAAATGATAACTCAGTAGTCCTTGGCCAAGGCAGAATGAAATTAGAAAGGAGTTTCTAATTTACATTATTTAGAGTTGTGCATTTGAGAATCGAAATACATATAATTAAATAAAATAAGACTTGACAGTAATTTCATGTCTTATATTTAATTGGGACATTGTATGGTAGAAGGATTGAATTGTACGGTAACTATGCACTGAAAGGTTCTTTTGTGATTAATGTTGAAATCTATATTATCTGAAAAGTCGTTGATCGCTAAGGGGGCTTACCCGTATTGTAAAATAAATATTATTTATTTAAATGAATTAAATAGTTTAATTTATTTATTTAAATAAGATTAGAATTGTTCTAATTGATTTATTCACAACCGGTTTAATATGGAGAACCTAAAGGGTCACACCGCAAAAAGAAAAATATTTATTTAAGAAATAAATGGCATAATTATAATAATATGTTAAGTGTATTTAATTTAATCTATGGAGATAGAATAAATTAAATAGTTTAATATTTATTATTTAATATTTTGGAAATATTAAATATAAATTAATAAGAGGAGTCTTATTATTATTATTACTATTATTATTATTTAATTCTTAATAGGGATTAGGAATTAATTAATAGAAGTACTCTCTCATGAATTCCTAATTGGATTAGGAGCATAATTAATTAAAGGAGTTTAATTATAATTGAAACTCTAATCCTAAATAGTTTAGGAAAGGGTTATTTCTACATCTATAAATAAGAGGAGTCTTATCATAGATTAGGGTTACACACTCTTGCATTAGATTGTGGAGAGTACTTACAATTTTTATAGAGATAGAAACTAGGGTTTTGCCAACACCCATCTTTTTAAATAACTATTCTTCCTTGGTGGATCACCTCTAGAGGCCAAACACTTGGGTGGCTAACGTTGATCAAGCAAAGGAATTTAGTCGGTGGAATTCAAGGAGAATGCGAAGGAATTGGAGGTGAACTTGTACCCGAGGAAGCACGGTTCTACGAGGGTATAATTTTTATCTCTATCTCTTTCGTTTATATCGTTAATTGAGCACATAGATTGATCATGGTGATGGTTTGTATAAAATTTTAAAAATCCAATTTTATCGCGCTTCCGCTTTATTTATGTAATTTGATTGCATGTTCGCGTCATATACAAACCTAACAGTATCTTCTCATTGTCCCGAACCGATGCAATGCGTATGTTTTGTATGTGGAATAGTAGGTCACCAGGCAAAGGTTTGCTCAGGATCTAAGAATGGTGTAGGGAATAAATAGGATAAGTGCTCTAGAATTATGTATGACATGCTATGTGTGTAATGTACTACTCCCGACTTTTATTGTCACTAAGGGATGGTAAGTGGTTGTAACAGCATGTGCGGTATAATGAAAAGTATTTTGTACTGTTGGAACGAATATGAATATCAATGAAATAGTATGGTTATATGTTTGATTAAGATAGTATGTTGTTTAAATTGATAAATTATAATTCGGCAAGCTGCATTTGGGAATTCAGCAAGCTGAATTCATGAATCCAGCAAGCTGAAATAGACAATCCAGCAAGCTGGATTGGGTAATCCGGCAAGCTGAATTGGTCTAAGTTTTGAATTTTGTTTTCAGAATGTTATGATACGGTACGGTATAAAGGAATATGAAGAATCAGATAATAATTTAAGGTTTGGTATAACCCGATAATAAAAATATTTGTTATGAATGATTTGTGAGATGTATGTATTGGTATGTGTAAATGATAGACAATGAAGACTATTAGTAAATAGAAAATGGGTTAAAATAACTCGTTAATGAAAGTATTTTTGGAAAGAAAAATCATGTACGCACGTTATCGTACGAAGTCTCAAACACAAGGAAACACTAAACGACATGGTGCAAGCAGACTGTAAACAATGGATCAAGACGCGCAGCAGTTCCGGACTCGTAATACGAAATCTCATAAGAAGGGCCGATGGGGGAAATGCGAACACAGAGAAAAGCTGCGGAAAGATGGTGATTACTTATCCAACTCTGACAAACAAACCAACCGCAAGGACCTTCAACATGACAGTTCAAGACACGGTGGCAACTGGGGATGGAGTTCTAGATATTATTCGAATAATAATTTATTCTTATATATACCGTGGGGTACGTTTACGTTTGAAAACATCAGAACTATAGGAAAGGACCTAGATTAATAAATAAATAATACATAATTTAATAATAAATCATTTTATTAACGTATTTTGAAGGAGGAATTTGAGTTCTATTAGAAATCGAATTCCGTATAATCAGATAGACAAGCTTTATGCTGAATAGTTAAAGATCGATTCGATTAAATCAGATCGTGATATACTTGTGATATGAATGCGTATAATATTTACCCTTATGGGTGTAAGTGTTGAACAGTGATTCCGGGGACGGAATCCTTATAAGGGAGGGTGAATGTAATAACCCAAGATTTTCGATATATTAAAATAAGAAATTTTACATATGAATTTTTTTTTATATATAATAAAATTATTTTTATTATATATTAAAGCAAGTATGGGAATGTGTGCAAAGAAAGGAATGTGAATTTGTAATATGTACATATATATTTATTTCATATATGGTTTCAAGTAAATTTCTTATTAAAGAAATAGTTGTCAATTATAAATTATATTATGTTAATAAGTTAATTTTTATACTAAAGATATATGATTATTTATAAAAAATATAATTACTATATTATTTAAATGATAAAATTATATTTTAAGAAATGATTATTATTATTATTATTATTATTATTATTATTATTATTATTATTATTATTATTTCTTTATGACATGAATTTGAAAGACTGGTCAATTTATTTTAAATTGACTAGGTATGGTAAATGAGACAAAGATAAAGGGATGATCAAAACCTAATTTGATCTATGATTATGAATTTTAATGATTAATACAATTATTATTATTATTATTGTATTTAAAATGGATATATGTGTATTATGAATAATAAGAATTTATTTTCTTAAGGAAATTTGAATACTAAATATTAGTGTTGATTATATTTGAATGTATGCATTTACAATATGTGGTTCAATGAATATAATAATTATTTATCAATGATGATAAATATGTTATGACTTAAGTGAATAATGTATGTGATTAATTGTTAGTTAAGATAGGGTCCACTAATAGTTATTTAAATTAGTGGACTAACCTAAGAATATTCATATTAAATAATTGGTAAGATGTTAGGTTTGTACATAGCGCGAACATGCAATCAAATTACATTAATAAAGCGGAAGCGCGATAAAATCAGATTTTAAAATTTTATACAAACCATCACCATGATCTTTCTTTATGCACAATTATTAATTAAACGAAAGAGATGGAGAATAAGAATTATACCCTTGTAGAATTCTAGCTTCCTCAGGTACAAGTTCACCTCCAATTCTTTCGCGTTCTCCTTGAATTCCACCAATTAAATTCCTTCCTTTGATCAACGTTAGCCACCCAAGTGTTTGGCCTCTAGAGGTGATCCACCAAGGAATAATACTTATTCAAGAAGATGGGTGTTGGCAAAACCCTAGTTTCTATCTCTATAGAAATTGTAAGTACTCTCTACAATTCTTATGCAAGAGTGTGTAACCCTAATCTATGATAAGACTTCTCTTATTTATAGATGTAGGAAAACCCTTCCCTAAACTATTTAGGATTAGGGTTTCTATTCTAATTAAACTCCTTTAATTAAATTAAACTCCTAATCCAATTAGGAATTCATGTGAGAGTACTTCTATTAATTAATTCCCAATCCCTATTAGGAATTAAATAATAGTAATAGTAATAATAATAATAAGACTCCTCTTATTAATTTATATTTAATATTTCTAAAATATTAAATAATAAATATTAAGCTATTTAATTTATTCTATCTCCATAGACTAAATTAAATACACTTAACTTATTATTACAATTATGTCATTTACTTCTTAAATAAATATTTTCCTTTTGCGGTGTGACCCTTTAGGTTCTCCATATTAAACCGGTTGTGAATAAATCAATTAGAACAATTCTAATCTTATTTAAATAAATAAATTAAACTATTTAATTCATTTAAATAAATAATATTTATTCTACAATAAGGGTAAGCCCCCTTAGCGATCAACGACTTTCCAGATAATATAAATTTCAACATTAATCATAAAAGAACCTTTCAGTGCATAGTTACCGTACAATTCAATCCTTCTACCATACAATGTCCCAATTAAATATAAGACATGGAATTACTGTCAAGTCTTATTTTATTTAATTATATGTATTTCGATTCTCAAATGCACAACTCTAATTAATGCAAATTAGAAACTCCTTTCTAATTTCATTCTGCTTTGGCCAAAGACTTCTGAGTCGTCATTTATCGAATCACATAGGACATTCTCTCCTTTTACTAGAAGTGGTAGATTCTTTATTGATCATTCACCTATCTCCATGTATAACTTATTATACCCAATCATACCCTTTGATATACCCTAAAGGTCTTAAGGGACATGTCAAAGTATAACTCATCATACACAAGATACTATGATGATCTCAAGTCCAAGGATCACTTGTTCTACTATCACTAGAGGAATTCCTATTGACAGGCGAGTAAAACTCCATTAGGTATTCCTTAGCGAGCCACGTTCAGTGAACTTATTCTCTAATAAGCACCTACATACTTGCTTTAGTGTCTCCACACAAATGATTATGAGATCAATCATCCTCTTCATAAGAGCAAGCAACGTATGTACTAATCTATCCGGATTCACTAATCCCCTTTTTAGTAATCCAACGATTAGGAACAATTTTAGTTTGTGAGCTATCTAGAATTTAGATCTCATTAGCATGATCACCATCATGATTCTAAAAACATTGCTCAAAACTATGGGTTTATCACATTTAATATAACAACACCATGTAGATAAAGTAAAATGCCTTTAACAAACGAATAAGATTACAAAGTATATGCTACATCATATCAAATATGATTGGCTTGTGTGCATACTACTTTCATAAGATAGTGAGTTAATTAATTATTTAATTAAAGTGAATATAGTAAGTGAATAAATTTTGTACATTAATTAATATGGGTATTAATTAATGAGAATTATGTGCTATATGGATAATTTATTTTAATAGTCCAAGTAGTAAGAAAATACTAATGGACTAGCCTAATTAGTTTACTAACCAAGCCACTAATTTATTTAATTGTGGACTTGGATAATTAATGTGTGAACTTATTAAATTGGCCCAACACTTATTAAATTAGTAACCAAGCATGAAATAATAAAATTAGAAAACTAGGGGCCCAAACTTATTAATAGTGAGCACAAGTGATTTAAAATAAAGTCCAATTAGTGACCCACTTGGAAGATATTTTAGCAACTTGTTTATTAACACATTAAAGCAATAAAAGAAAAAGCAAATGAAGCAATATTGAAGAGGGGTAGCCGGCCACCTATAGTACCAAAAAGGGGTGATGTGTTGCTTTATTAAAGCTTGCTTGCAAGGATGAATAACTAGTACAAGAAGTAATCATTCTACATCACCAAGTTGTCTAATAATGTGTAAGAGGTGTGCTTGCTAATGATGGCCAAATATATAAATATAATTCATATATCTATAGATATTGCAAGTAACTAATTCTTTTGTAAAACAAAACCCATCTTATTTCTCTCTCATCTATCATTTTCCATTTAGCTAAACAAAAAGAAAAACAAGAGAGAGACGGGAGGATTTTGGCAGCCATAGAGGTGAGAAGGGAATGAGTTTTTTTGTCATCTAACTCCATAAACAAAGTCTAGGAAGAAGGAGAAAGAAAATAAAGCAAAGGTATAATTTTTCTAACCTTAATCTAGTTTATTTTCTTTTGTTTTGGTTTGATTTTTATGATATAAAGTTTTTGATCTTGAACCCTAGAACTCTTTATCTACATGTTAGTAAGTGTTTTATCTTTAGATATAACCCTTTTGAATATCAAAAGTTAGATCAAAAGCAAGAAAAGTAAAACTAGTTTCTAAAGGGCTAGAAAACCCTAACTTTTGTTCACTTTACATTAGTACCATTTGAGATCTACAAACTCTTTTTGCGATCCGTCAAAACGTGGTGCTAGATATATAAGTTAACTACTAAACTCAAGGGGTAGAACTCAAAAATAATTAGTACAAAAGTCGTAGGAACTGTTTTGGTACAAACAGTCCAGGTAGTGAACAAAAGTGGAATAAAGCTTGCTGACTGTTCACATACAGGGGTAATTTCGTCATCTTTTTTTACTCTAAAAATTCTAAGAAACTTTGGGGTGATAATATGGGAAGTTATGTGAGTCTTGTAAAAATTTGAGGATTGTTGACCATGTAGAATGAAAGTTATGGATTTTATCGTGAGGGACTACTGTCAAAAGTATTTTTGAATAACTCTTTGTGGTTAACTCCAAAAATTATGAAATAATTACTGGGAGTATATGTATATAGCAGGAACATACCCTGTAAATTTCCGAATTTTCTAACAAAGTTTCAATTTATGAAAAATGTAGCGAGATTTGGCAATTTTGGACTATTTAAATATAGTAAATAGATTTTAAAAATTCCGGGAAAAATATATTTTCATAAGGGGACTATATAGTCTATTTCCAGAAAAGAAATGATTTTGAAGATGGTTTGCTATTTTTAATATAAATGATGAAGTTATGGATAAATAAATTTAATTAATTATGTGAAGTTAAAAATTTGAAAAATGAGTTTTTATGGCTTGAAAACTCTATATAGGGTATATACAGATTTTTGATAAAGATTTTGGTCATTTGTAAGGAAGTATAATATTTATGGCATTTTAGAATGATTAAATAAATTATTTAATAAAGGGGAAAAACTGTTTTAATCCAGCTTGCTGAATAGTGTGAATCCAGCTTGCTGAATTTAATAGTGTGCATCCAGGTTGGTAGATTATAAGTTAGTTCGAATCTAGTTTGTTGTATTATAGGATAGTTCGAATCCAAGTTGCTGGATTGGAAAAATAGTTGGTTGAATTGAATAGTGTGAATCTAGGTTGCTGGATTATATGTTAGTTTGGATCCAGTGTACTGGATTATAATCCAGGTTAAAATTCAGTTTGCTAGATTGGAATCTAATTTGCTGGATTGCCATCTAGTTTGCTGGATTTAGAATCCAGTTTGCTGGATTGGGTATTTAACCTACGGGACTATAAATAAAGACTTGTATAAGGAAAGACTTAGTGTTAATTCATAAGATATATGATAAAGTAGTGATACAGTCGTACTCTTTAATAGTCGATGTATAGTATATGGGCTAAACAATTCCTTCAGGGAGCGGAGGTATATACGAACTAGCAACCGATCTAACTCACTGTGAAAACAGTGTAGACGAGACGGAAACTAGTTTGTTGGTTGTTTGTGGGAAACCACTCAGCATACTATATTGAACACTGTTAAATACTCGATGTGTGCTAGTTTTAGAATTATGAATGCATATAGTGTTAATGTGTTATCTAATATTTGATTATATGGTTAAATGTTAGATAATTTACTTATAAAGAAGTGATATTATAAGGTACAATATGATTGGTTAACTGAAAGATCAATCTTATAACTGATAGGTCTTTCAAAAGAAGTCACATTAAATTGTGTAGTAGTAGTCAACGACCAAGGCAAGTATCTGAACCTTATGCACTACTTTTATTTTGTGCAAACAGGTATATATTATACATGGTTCATGTCATACCAGTATTCAAATCTTACTGTTATTCTGCCAAGCAAGTTCCATCTTACTCAATCTATTATTGAGCAATTATCCCATCCTTTTCATTTACATTATGAACTGGATTCGTATGTTATGCAAGTATCTTAACTCAATCTTTTATTGTGCAAGTATCCGAACCTACGCATTTATTTTATGCAATAGGTGTATGTATGCAAGTATCTTACATTTTCATTTACTTTATGAATTGAATCTGTGTAAGCAAGTTCCTCAACTCAATCTCTCATTGAGCAAGTATCATATCCTTTTCATTTTATAAAATGGATTCAGGTTTATGCAAGCTTTTAACTCAATCTATTATTGAGCAACTATTATATCCTTTCATTTACATTATGAACTGGATTCGTATGTTGTGCAAGTATCTGAACTCTTTCTTTACTATGCAAGTATTTAAACCTTATGCACTACTTTTATTTCGTGCAAACAGGTATCTGTTATGCAAATTCCTGATTATTGCTGTAATGTCCAGAAATTTTCAAAACATGGTATCAAATTATTTTGATATATGAAATTCATTTTATATAATTTTTCGAATTTAATTGGATCCATGTGGGTATTATTATTTAATTATATCTAAAATAGGGTCCAATAAATTTTCTTTGCCTTAAAGGGACTCACTAATAGGTTGAATAAATTAATGAGTTAACCCTAACAATTGATTGACAAGAAAATTGGGAAAATTAATAAATAATTTTACTATATCGGATTTAAATAATTCGAACGGAAAATTTTTATTGAAACAAATATTTTAAATAATTAGGTAAACTAATTAGTTATTTCAAATATTGGGAACATAGTATTATTAATTTTAACAAAATAAGTTGGGCTATTTTTTCTTTTATTTTAGCTACCCAATTCCCATTTTTAATTTCCGATTGGGCCGACCCAACTTCCTTACTTCAGTTGGGCCCAACCCAAGTGGACTGAACAAATATTTGTTCCTAAACCGATTGGGCTGAGCCCAATCCTCTCCTCAGCCGGGTTGAACCCATGGTGATGGGGGAAAAGTTTTGTCGGTGAAAATCTAAATGGGATAAACTAAGTGAAAACCCCAAATCAGTCAGTAGAAGAAAGAGGGGAGTAGGCGTAGCTGAACCTAGCTAGACCCGAGCCATCAATCAGTCGAGCAAGGAACGAGAGAAAGGAGCAGGGGCTGTCAATCGCCGGTGATAGCAGTGGAAAGCAGCGACCGGCGGCGATTCAAGGGTTCGAGGCGGACAAACAAGCGACGGTAGGAGGGGTTATCAAAGGAACCAAGGGTTCCAGAAAGTCCGGCGATTTGACCGGTGAGGGTTACACAGCTCGAGCCTTGTCGACCGGTGCTAGCTGTGATTGACGAGGCTTGATGGGAGCCGTCAATCGCTACCTTTCCTCCGACCGTCGGTCCTTAACCGGCCAATTTGAGTAATACCCGAATCAATTTGGGCAAAATCTCTTCTATAAATTGAACCCTTTTCCCAACCATGAAGCTGCCGATTCCTCTGTTGAGAGTCCAGATTGAGTCCAAATCCTAGCCAAGCTACCGAGTTTGGTGAGTCCCAATTGGAAAGGTATACAGATACATTAGGGCTCAAAATCTCAGAGAGTGAAATTGCAGCGGGAAGCCACCGTGAATGTTCGCCGGCTATATTACCTATTTCGGTAGAAGGAGGAGGAGGGCAAATCGGTCAACCCCAAGGTATATAGTAGTTCTATGCAAACTGAGTTAAACTCTAGTTTCCAATTTGTGTGGAATGTATTCAGATGGTATCAATGTATTGATTGGTATTTTCTGTAATTGTTGAATCATATATCGTATTATGTTGTTTTGAATTGGATTGTACTTTTCTTTTATTTTCCTTCTTTTCTCTGTTATTGGTTGTGTTATTCTTGACTTGGGAATTTTGTGTTAAGAAAAAAACCTTAAGGTTCTGGCAGTTGGTGGTATACCGTTATTAGGCTGGTATTTTGTTGAGGGATGCCCACCAGGTGTTTGTCATGATGCCTTAACGGGACTATTTTTCATTTTGGGTATTAGTTGTTCTGCCAACAACTTTGTTTATATACAGCTCGCACTTGGGTTTATCATATGCTAGTATTATGGCTGTTCATAAGAACTGAAGCGAGTATTGTAATCAAGGCTTGTTGCTGGAAATCTCGGCTGTGGCCGTGTGTGGTGCGGGCAACAGCTGCGCCCTGGGCACTTCGGTGCTAAGTGGCTAAGCGAGCTGCTAGTCGCATCAGTCAGGAAAGGGGCTAGAACTGTCTAACCTGTGTTAAGGGTAACTGGGTAATAATAACGGGCGATTAAATCGTTATTAATTAATTGGTAATGATACCTGAGGAGAAAATAGGATTATCCCAACTAATAATATTGTGTAATAATCAAATTATCATGGGAAGATTTAATAATAATAGGAATAATGAGATAATTACCTATTCTTTACCCATGAATAATAAATAAAGCTAATAAATATTTGATTATTGCTTGACTACCATTAACTAATAATCAAGTATGCATAAGTTAATAATTCAATTATTTGCCAGTAAATAATAAATAAAGGTAATAAATATTTAATTATTATTCAATATTAAATAATAATTAAGTATAAGAAACTATTAATCATTTATCCATTTATAATAAATAAAGATAGTAAATAATTAATTAGTATTAAGTATCAATAAAGTTAATAAAATGATTATTTATTTAATAATAATAAGACAATAAATATTTAATTATTATTTGCTCGATATTAAATAATAATTGAATACGAATAAAAGAGTAAATTAATTATTTATTATTTATCAATAAACAATAAATAAGGTTAATAAATAATGGTAATGGAATAATCATTTATTATTTATTAATAATAAATAAAAATAATAATAAATATCTAATTATTGATTAATAATAATTAGGTATGAATATAGCTAATAAGAATAACAACCACTTAATCATTAAGGAAATAATGATTAAGTATGAGGGAGATTAATAAGTTGACTATTTTTGGTTCTTATTAAATAATGAGGATAAACACTTAAAGATTATTTTACTAATAGTGAATAGTAATTAAGAGTGTGTAGAATTGATACGTTAAGTATTTAATTAATGTTAATTATGGAACAAGGTTAATGATTACCTAATTACCCCAAAGGTAAATAGTAAATAAGTGATCAGTTGTTATTCAGTTGTCATTAAGCCAGAATAAATTTATTAGTTATAAATAAATCAGCCCGTACTCTGAGACAAACAAAGGTAATAGTTGAGTACTCAAAGGATAAGTAATCCTAATTAGCTATCATTTATTTTAATAGCTAAGAGTCATTAATTCATTTCTGTTTAGCTAATGATTAGATGATAATTAAATATTTATAGTGAATGGTTTACCTGCTAAATAAATAGCATAAGTGAGTACCTCGATATACAGTTATGCAATGCTAATGGATAAACCGACTTTATCAACTGATAGGTTATCCAAGAACAATTAATTAAAGCTAAAATTTATCTGTAGCTGAGCAAACAGGCAAGTTCCTAACCCTAAACTTCTTACATTATTGCAAGTTCTTCCTTACTCAACTTTTACATTGAGCAAATTTCTAAACCTTATGCACTATTTTTTTAATTCGTGCAAGAAGGTATACATATATTGTTGTAAGTTATTCTTTAAGCTTGAATCTTATCTCCAAGCATGCTTTAAGTGGTCTAATTACTTTTAAAATTATTCCACCTCTATGTATTTATTGACATTCGCACTCGTGCATTTGAATTTGTACATTTATTAAAGTTCCGAGATTTAGGAACTATTCATAATTAAGTCTGGACCTTTGTTCGCTCAGACAAAGTATGTGAAAATTTATAAAAGCTATCTGAACCAATCAATGGTGAGGATTCTTAGACTGAATGAACACCCCAGTTATTATAGGGGAGTACCCCATGTACCGTAAATAAGGTACAAATAGCAGAGTTAAATGTTATGCATATACATAGCGTACGCGAGGCTGATTCCCTCAAGTACTTATTCTGTAGCCAGTAACCAGAGGGTCAACTAGCTATTGACTCCTTTGGAAGTTATTGTTCAAAGTCTACTTGACTATCAATTGTTCTAAAAGCATTCATTATTATTGTTTCTGATAATGCTATTGTTGAAATCCCTTTCTATATTCCTTTCATCATGATATATCCTTATTATTGTATTTTAAACTTGCTGAGTAAACTCGTTGCTCATTCTTGCTATATCATGACTTTATTGCAGCCAAACCCGAGACGTCAGGGAAAAACAAAGGGAAAGAAAAGATGAAGTGATAAACTTCATGTAGCAGACTTAAACATTATGTGCAGTTAATCATTGTTAATGTAATATTAAACCTTGCTTGTTACTTAGGGTATGGATTCATGAATGTATTAAGGTTATTGTATTCTGGGACTAGTAACACCTTGTAATGAACAACGTATGTTTATTATATTCCGCATTTTAGTTACCATATGTTGTTAGAGGTGAATGTTTGTATTGGATCGTGATAACCGGACCCGGGTATTTGGAGACCCGAATTTGGGGGCGTCACAGGTTGGTATCAGAGCCATAGGTTGTAAACTTTAGGATCGCGAAACCTAGGTTATAACCTTCATAGTAAACTCGTATTGAGTGTTAGGAGATAAATCGAGGAGATTTAATTATGTGGTTTTGATGAATTGGGGAATTCATCGAGTCGAGTAGTACCCAATGAAATATAACTTCATTTCTTCAATGAATATATTTTATTGCTGTACTAATGTTGATTTCCGGTGTGATTGTAGGATGGCTGACAGGACAGGGACTAGTGGGACCCAGGAGGAAGAGGTATTCATAGATATCCCAGCAGTTGCTGAGCAGCTGGTGGGGTATGCTCCTACTGCCCCAAGGGTACCGCTAGAGGAGTCCGAGCAGAAGGAGGACTACCAGAGGGAGCTACCAGAGCCGGTGGTAGGTAGAGTCATGAGGTCGGGCAGTCAGGATCCAGAGGATGAGGAGGAGGACCCCGAGACTGAGGGAGAGGAGCCACCTACTGATGTTGATGGCATGGGGTCCACTGTCGATGATATCATCGAGGGGTTGACTAGTAGGAATGAGGAGCTGGAGGATCGGGTAGCTCACCTGGAAGAGCAAAATCAGACCCATCAGTTTATGGAGGATCAGTACAGAGACCTAGCCTACCAGCTCGAGCATGACTTAGGGGTGGCGAAGGTACAGCTGCAGGGCTATGAGTCCTCAGCGCAGCAGGTCGGACCACTGCTACATCAGTTAGTGGCCCGGAACGCTGAGCTGAGAGAGAGGCTGGAGCAGAGGGATTTACAGATCGCCCACCTGAGGGCGAAACAGGAGGCTATGAGGTTCGAGGCGGGGCTGGAGGTGTCTGCGAGGATGCGCGTCAGGGAGGCCTGGGCCAGGGAGGCCAGGAGGGTTGATCAGTTAGAGGATCGGCTGGAGGCCAGCACAGTGAGGATAGAGACCCTAGGACATGCCCTAGACGCAGCCTACAGGAGGCCCCGGTCTGAGGCAGGTGAGTCTAGCCGCTCTGTTCGTCGCAGGATAGGGGATGGAGCATTCTCTTCTGGTCAGCAGGCACGGACCCGACGTGATGTGCAGTGACTTGATGGAGCAGTTGATTTTCTTTAATACAGTCAGCCCCACTTTTTGTTATATTAGGGGCGTATTCATGTTTGATTTGTGAAACTTTATATTGTATTTAGGCTTGGGGTAGCAGTTAAACCCCAACTTTTGTGATCTTTAGGGACGAAAGGTTAGGATTCCCCACTTTTGTCTCAGGGGGAAATGATTGATAGGACATGCAGTGGTACATTTATAGAAGTATGCCACAGGTTTAGTCTTTGTACAAACAGTGGTATATCAATATAAATGCGATGGTTTCATTTGAATTAAGTGTGTTGATAGATGTTTTTACCTTTGATCGTTGATTTTAATAACATGTTGTGTAAAATATAAAACTATAGGTAAAAGTCAGCGGATTTTCCTTATCCAAACATGCCGCCAAGAGGACGACCACGAAACCGACAGGTTGAGGAATCAGAAAGCGAAGTTGGAAATCAATCCAACCCGATGAGAATGTTTGCGAAAATACTGGCAGAAGCCATGCAATCAAGGCCGCCACCTGGAGGGGCCCAAGCAGCAGCCGAGCCAGCGCATCATCTGGCAAATTTTAAAGACTTCAAATTGGTCGGACCACCCGAGTTCAAGGGAACTCTTAACCCAATAGAAGCACAGACCTGGATAGAAGAGATAGAAAAGGTCTTCGAGGTAGCAAGGGTGGCAGAGGAACAAAAAACAAGCTTTGCTACCTTCATGTTAAAGGGCGAGGCAAACTACTGATGGAAGGCCAATAGGGGCCGAGTGGAAGGAGGCACTGTCGCCTGGGATCGTTTCAAGGAGATGTTCTTGGAAAATTACTTTCCAGAGAGCATGAAGCAAGAGATGGAGATCAAGTTCCTGGAACTAAAACAAGGGAACATGTCTGTGGCTGAGTACGAAGCTAAGTTCAATGAGTTGGCGCGGTTTGTAACTCACCAGGTCAGCACCGAGGAAAGGAAAGCTCGTAGGTTTGAGCAAGGGTTGAAACCATGGTTATACCGTTCTGTTGCGGTATTGAAAATCAAAACATTTGCTGAATTGTTGGAACGGGCGGTCATTGCAGAGGGGGGCAGTGAGGCCCTGGCCAAATACAATCAAGAAAAGAAAAAGGGACATGAGGGCCCGAAAGCGGGGAGCAGCGGGGGCAGTAACCCCAATAAACGCAAGTGGACTGAGAGTCAGTCATCCGGGGGAAACAAATCAGGAGGGGAGGTGAAGAAGCCAGGTAGGTGCAGTAATTGTGGAAAGAACCACACGGGGGAGTGCATGAAGGGAAAGAGTGTTTGTTACCGGTGTGGACAACCGGGGCACATGGCACCTCAATGTCAGAATAAGCCAAAGGGAGGGTGTTTTTCATGTGGAGCACCCGACCACCAAATCAAGGATTGTCCGAAGAAGAAGGGTGACGCCGGGAGCGGCAACCGGAACAACAACAACAGCGGGAACAATAACCGGCTGAGCTATGGGACACCAGCCAGTCAAGCTAACAGGCCGACAGCCCGCACGTTCAACATGACTGTTCAGGATGCCATGGAATCCAAAGACGTGGTGTCAGGTATCATCCTAATCAATGATATAAATGCATATGTGTTATTTGATTCGGGTGCTACTTGCTCTTTTGTTTCTGAAGAATTTGCTAGTCAGTTGAATTTACCTCGTGAAAAATTAGAACACCCTATGAACGTAGAAGTAGCAAACAAAGAAATTGTCCCTGTAGAACACATTCATAGGAATTGTTGTGTTGAATTGCGAGGATTTAAGCTCAATGTGGATTTGATACCAATTCGGCTGGGAGAGTTTGATGTAATCCTGAGAATGGATTGGCTATCAACCCACGGAGCAGTTATTGACTGTAAGGAAAAGTGTGTACACCTGAAGACTCCTAATAAGTCGAAGGTGGTATTTTACGGCAGTAAGTCACCAAGACAATCCTGTTGTCTTACTATGATGCAGACGAGAAGATTGCTTAAGAAAGGTTGTGTATGTTATTTGGCCCATGTGGTTGATACCCGTCAAGTAAGGGATGAGATGAGTCAAATACCAGTCGTGAAAGATTTCACCGATGTCTTTCCCGATGAACTTCCGGGACTGCCGCCGGACAGGGAAACCGAGTTTGTCATCGATTTGGCACCGGGAACCGCACCAATATCTAAGCCGCCGTATCGAATGGCACCTGTAGAGATGAAGGAGTTGATGGTGCAACTGCAGGAACTGTTAGATAAAGGTTACATCAGACCAAGCGTGTCCCCATGGGGAGCGCCGGTTCTGTTTGTAAAGAAGAAAGATGGTTCGATGAGACTGTGTATCGACTATCGGGAGTTGAACAAAGTTACAATTAAGAATAGGTATCCGCTTCCTAGGATTGACGATCTATTTGATCAACTTAAGGGAGCAAAATACTTTTCAAAAATCGACTTAAGAACAGGCTATCATCAGCTGAAGGTGAGGCAGGAAGATATCCCGAAGACTACATTTAGAACTCGTTATGGGCACTTCGAGTTTCTGGTAATGTCTTTTGGATTGACGAATGCACCAGCAGCATTCATGGATATGATGAACAGAGTATTCAAGCAGTACTTGGACAAGTTCGTAGTCGTATTCATTGATGACATTCTGGTGTATTCAGAGACGGAGGAGGAGCATGCTGAACATTTGAAGATTGTATTAGAAGCTCTCAGGAAGGAGAAGTTGTACGCAAAATTTTCAAAGTGTGAGTTTTGGTTGCAGAGGGTACAATTTCTGGGTCATGTCATCGACAAGAATGGTGTTTCGGTGGACCCAGCCAAGGTAGAAGCAGTTATTAACTGGGAACAACCAAAAACACCCACAGAGATCCGGAGTTTCTTGGGATTAGCAGGATACTATCGGAGATTCATCCAGGATTTTTCAAAGATAGCATCGCCATTGACCAACCTCACCAGGAAAACAGTTAGGTTCGTTTGGTCGGAGAAATGTGAGGAAAGTTTTATGGAGCTGAAGAAGAGACTTAGTCAAGCACCGGTGTTGACCTTACCCGACAACACTGGGGGTTTTGTAGTGTATAGCGACGCGTCACATAAAGGTCTCGGTTGTGTGCTCATGCAACACGGCAAGGTCGTGGCGTACGCATCACGTCAACTGAAAGACTACGAGAAGGGTTACCCGACTCATGACTTGGAGTTAGCAGCGGTAGTTTTCGCCTTGAAGATTTGGAGGCACTACCTATACGGTGAGAAGTGCGAGATATATACGGATCACAAAAGTCTGAAATATATCTTCACTCAAAAGGAGCTGAACATGAGACAACGCCGATGGTTAGAATTGATCAAGGACTACGACTGTGAAATTCTGTACCATCCGGGCAAAGCAAATGTAGTGGCTGATGCCTTAAGCAGGAAAGGCAAGGTGAAATTGATGCAGCTGACGGTTCAAGAGGAATTGGTAAAGGACTTTGAACGTCTGGAACTGGAGGTTAGGTATCCAATGGAGGCGGACAATAAATTGTTTACTGTAACGGCGGGTCCGACTCTACTGGATAAGATACAGGAGGCTCAAGAATTTGATGAAGAATGCATTGATATTAAGAAACAATTATCGGAGGGAAAAGCATCGAAGTACAAGATTGACAGCGCAGGATTGCTGAGATTCGAGGGGAGGATCTGGATACCCTACGTACCAGACTTAAGGGAAGAAATTTTGCAGGAGGCCCATAATACGAGATTTTCGGTACATCCGGGTAGCACCAAGATGTATCAAGATCTTCGTCAACATTATTGGTGGCCGCATTTGAAAGGGGAAGTTGCAGAATTCGTCAGCCGATGCTTAACTTGTCAGAGAATCAAGGCAGAGCACCAACGGCCGAGCGGATTGTTGCAACCCTTAGAGATTCCCGAGTGGAAGTGGGAGCACATTACTATGGATTTTGTGGTAGGACTCCCAACAACCCAAAAGGGTCTAGACGTCATCTGGGTGATCGTAGATCGATTGACCAAGTCTGCCCACTTTCTACCGATCAAGATCAGGTACAAATTGGAACAGTTGGCGAAACTTTACGTGAAGGAGATAGTATCACGACACGGGGTGCCGGTGTCTATTGTATCCGACAGAGATCCGCGCTTCACGTCAAATTTTTGGAGAAGTCTACAAGAGAGACTGGGAACACAATTAAGAATGAGTACGGCGTACCATCCTCAGACTGATGGTCAGAGTGAGCGAACAATCCAGACTCTAGAGGATATGCTCCGGGCAGTGGTGATGGATTTAAGTGGCAGCTGGGACGATCACTTGCCACTAGTGGAGTTCGCCTACAACAATAGTTACCATGCTAGTATTGGTATGCCACCGTACGAAGCACTATACGGAAGAAAGTGTCGAACGCCGTTGTGTTGGGATGAAGTTGGTGAACGGAGGTTGTTGGGACCAGAATTGGTACAACAAACAGTCGAAATCATTAAAGTAATAAGACAACGGTTAGTAGCAGCCCAGGATCGCCAGAAGAAGTATGCCGACTTACATCGTCAGAAACGAGATTTTGAAGTTGGTAGCTTCGTGTTTCTGAAGGTATCTCCCTGGAAAGGGAAAATCCGTTTTGGAAAGAAGGGCAAATTGAGCCCTAGGTTCATAGGACCGTTCGAAATTTTGAGACGGATCGGCGAAGTGGCGTATGAGGTAGCACTACCTCCTGAACTTGAGCACATTCACAACGTGTTTCACGTATCAGTGTTGCGTCCGTATAAGCCAGACTACAAACATGTCATCTCCTATGAACCAATTCAAGTCGAAAAGGATTTATCGTACGAGGAGGTTCCTGTTCAAATACTGGATAGGAAAGAGCAGAAGCTGAGGAATAAAATCATTCACTCGATGAAGGTTCTCTGGAGAAATCACGCGGTGGAAGAAGCCACGTGAGAGCTCGAAGAGAAGATGAGAGCAAATTACCCCCAGTTATTTGAGTAATCTTGGATTGAAATTCCGAGGACGGAATTCTTATAAGGGGGAGAGGATGTAATGTCCAGAAATTTTCAAAACATGGTATCAAATTATTTTGATATATGAAATTCATTTTATATAATTTTTCGAATTTAATTGGATCCATGTGGGTATTATTATTTAATTATATCTAAAATAAGGTCCAATAAATTTTCTTTGCCTTAAAGGGACTCACTAATAGGTTGAATAAATTAATGAGTTAACCCTAACAATTGATTGACAAGAAAATTGAGAAAATTAATAAATAATTTTACTATATCGGATTTAAATAATTCGAACGGAAAATTTTTATTGAAACAAATATTTTAAATAATTAGGTAAACTAATTAGTTATTTCAAATATTGGGAACATAGTATTATTAATTTTAACAAAATAAGTTGGGCTATTTTTTCTTTTATTTTAGCTACCCAATTCCCATTTTTAATTTCCGATTGGGCCGACCCAACTTCCTTACTTCAGTTGGGCCCAACCCAAGTGGACTGAACAAATATTTGTTCCTAAACCGATTGGGCTGAGCCCAATCCTCTCCTCAGCCGGGTTGAACCCATGGTGATGGGGGAAAAGTTTTGCCGGTGAAAATCTAAATGGGATAAACTAAGTGAAAACCCCAAATCAGTCAGTAGAAGAAAGAGGGGAGTAGGCGTAGCTGAACCTAGCTAGACCCGAGCCATCAATCAGTCGAGCAAGGAACGAGAGAAAGGAGCAGGGGTTGTCAATCGCCGGTGATAGCAGTGGAAAGCAGCGACCGGCGGCGATTCAAGGGTTCGAGGCGGACAAACAAGCGACGGTAGGAGGGGTTATCAAAGGAACCAAGGGTTCCAGAAAGTCCGGCGATTTGACCGGTGAGGGTTACACAGCTCGAGCCTTGCCGACCGGTGCTAGCTGTGATTGACGAGGCTTGATGGGAGCCGTCAATCACTACCTTTCCTCCGACCATCGGTCCTTAACCGGCCAATTTGAGTAATACCCGAATCAATTTGGGCAAAATCTCTTCTATAAATTGAACCCTTTTCCCAACCATGAAGCTGCCGATTCCTCTGTTGAGAGTCCAGATTGAGTCCAAATCCTAGCCAAGCTACCGAGTTTGGTGAGTCCCAATTTGAAAGGTATACAGATACATTAGGGCTCAAAATCTCAAAGAGTGAAATTGCAGTGGGAAGCCACCGTGAATGTTCGCCGGCTATATTACCTATTTCGGTAGAAGGAGGAGGAGGGCAAATCGGTCAACCCCAAGGTATATAGTAGTTCTATGCAAACTGAGTTAAACTCTAGTTTCCAATTTGTGTGGAATGTATTCAGATTGTATCAATGTATTGATTGGTATTTTCTGTAATTGTTGAATCATATATCGTATTATGTTGTTTTGAATTGGGTTATACTTTTCTTTTATTTTCCTTCTTTTCTCTGTTATTGGTTGTGTTATTCTTGACTTGGGAATTTTGTGTTAAGAAAAAAACCTTAAGGTTCTGGCAGTTGGTGGTATACCGTTATTAGGCTGGTATTTTGTTGAGGGATGCCCACCAGGTGTTTGTCATGATGCCTTAACGGGACTATTTTTCATTTTGGGTATTAGTTGTTCTGCCAACAACTTTGTTTATATACAGCTCGCACTTGGGTTTATCATATGCTAGTATTATGGCTGTTCATAAGAACTGAAGCGAGTATTGTAATCAAGGCTTGTTGCTGGAAATCTCGGCTGTGGCCGTGTGTGGTGCGGGCAACAGCCGCGCCCTGGGCACTTCGGTGCTAAGTGGCTAAGCGAGCTGCTAGTCGCATCAGTCAGGAAAGGGGCTAGAACTGTCTAACCTGTGTTAAGGGTAACTGGGTAATAATAACGGGCGATTAAATCGTTATTAATTAATTAGTAATGATACCTGAGGAGAAAATAGGATTATCCCAACTAATAATATTGTGTAATAATCAAATTATCATGGGAAGATTTAATAATAATAGGAATAATGAGATAATTACCTATTCTTTACCCATGAATAATAAATAAAGCTAATAAATATTTGATTATTGCTTGACTACTATTAACTAATAATCAAGTATGCATAAATTAATAATTCAATTATTTGCCAGTAAATAATAAATAAAGGTAATAAATATTTAATTATTATTCAATATTAAATAATAATTAAGTATAAGAAACTATTAATCATTTATCCATTTATAATAAATAAAGATAGTAAATAATTAATTAGTATTAAGTATCAATAAAGTTAATAAAATGATTATTTATTTAATAATAATAAGACAATAAATATTTAATTATTATTTGCTCGATATTAAATAATAATTGAATACGAATAAAAGAGTAAATTAATTATTTATTATTTATCAATAAACAATAAATAAGGTTAATAAATAATGGTAATGGAATAATCATTTATTATTTATTAATAATAAATAAAAATAATAATAAATATCTAATTATTGATTAATAATAATTAGGTATGAATATAGCTAATAAGAATAACAACCACTTAATCATTAAGGAAATAATGATTAAGTATGAGGGAGATTAATAAGTTGACTATTTTTGGTTCTTATTAAATAATGAGGATAAACACTTAAAGATTATTTTACTAATAGTGAATAGTAATTAAGAGTGTGTAGAATTGATACGTTAAGTATTTAATTAATGTTAATTATGGAACAAGGTTAATGATTACCTAATTACCCCAAAGGTAAATAGTAAATAAGTGATCAGTTGTTATTCAGTTGTCATTAAGCCAGAATAAATTTATTAGTTATAAATAAATCAGCCCGTACTCTGAGACAAACAAAGGTAATAGTTGAGTACTCAAAGGATAAGTAATCCTAATTAGCTATCATTTATTTTAATAGCTAAGAGTCATTAATTCATTTCTGTTTAGCTAATGATTAGATGATAATTAAATATTTATAGTGAATGGTTTACCTGCTAAATAAATAGCATAAGTGAGTACCTCGATATACAGTTATGCAATGCTAATGGATAAACCGACTTTATCAACTGATAGGTTATCCAAGAACAATTAATTAAAGCTAAAATTTATCTGTAGCTGAGCAAACAGGCAAGTTCCTAACCCTAAACTTCTTACATTATTGCAAGTTCTTCCTTACTCAACTTTTACATTGAGCAAATTTCTAAACCTTATGCACTATTTTTTTAATTCGTGCAAGAAGGTATACATATATTGTTGTAAGTTATTCTTTAAGCTTGAATCTTATCTCCAAGCATGCTTTAAGTGGTCTAATTACTTTTAAAATTATTCCACCTCTATGTATTTATTGACATTCGCACTCGTGCATTTGAATTTGTACATTTATTAAAGTTCCGAGATTTAGGAACTATTCATAATTAAGTCTGGACCTTTGTTCGCTCAGACAAAGTATGTGAAAATTTATAAAAGCTATTCGAACCAATCAATGGTGAGGATTCTTAGACTGAATGAACACCCCAGTTATTATAGGGGAGTACCCCATGTACCGTAAATAAGGTACAAATAGCAGAGTTAAATGTTATGCATATACATAGCGTACGCGAGGCTGATCCCCTCAAGTACTTATTCTGTAGCCAGTAACCAGAGGGTCAACTAGCTATTGACTCCTTTGGAAGTTATTGTTCAAAGTCTACTTGACTATCAATTGTTCTAAAAGCATTCATTGTTATTGTTTCTGATAATGCTATTGTTGAAATCCCTTTCTATATTCCTTTCATCATGATATATCCTTATTATTGTATTTTAAACTTGTTGAGCAAACTCCTTGCTCATTCTTGCTATATCATGACTTTATTGCAGCCAAACCCGAGACGTCAGGGAAAAACAAAGGGAAAGAAAAGATGAAGTGATAAACTTCATGTAGCAGACTTAAACATTATGTGCAGTTAATCATTGTTAATGTAATATTAAACCCTGCTTGTTACTTAGGGTATGGATTCATGAATGTATTAAGGTTATTGTATTCTGGGACTAGTAACACCTTGTAATGAACAACGTATGTTTATTATATTCCGCATTTTAGTTACCATATGTTGTTAGAGGTGAATGTTTGTATTGGATCGTGATGACCGGACCCGGGTATTTGGAGACCCGAATTTGGGGGCGTCACAATTGCTATGAATCTTTATATGTTGCAAGTTCCTAACCCTAAACTTCTTACATTTATTACTAGTTTCTAACTCAACATGAGTTATCAATTTCAAAGCATGCCCGTGAATAATATATCCATAATGATCTTCATTATTCATTTATGTAATTATCGTAACCCTTGCATTTACTTTATGCAATGGATCCATATGTTATGCAAGTATTCTTAAACTTTATTCAAGCTATCTATTGATTTCAAATATCTCGATATTGTCTCATGTGATGCATTTATAATCAAAATTGTTCTGTTCTTTGTGCAAGTGTCCTCACTTGAACAAATTTTTAAAATTATTATAAATTCGAAATTCCTTCGATTCGTTCATTGTTAAAAGTATCTCATTACTGAGTTGCTATGACTCATATTGAAAATTTGTATTCTAAGTTCGGTTATGCAAGTGTCCCCACTTGTATGAACTATTATACATTATCAATTACTCTTTAATTCGAAATTCGTTGACAAGTTCTGATACATACTATTAAATTTCAGTATGTATACCTAGTTTAAAGATTGTCTAAGCTATTTGTTCCAGCTAGACACGGTTTAAAAAATATTTGTCGAATATTATTGGTTGTGATAAAGTCGTCCAACTAAATTGTTTTAGTTAGGACTCTAGGCTGAGTATGAACAACCCTAAATGGGAAATTTTATGCGCTAAAAGCGGTGATGTAATTTTTATGCGCCAATGGCGGTGATGTATTATATAGTGTTGATCAATACAGGGCACAACGGGACTGATCATCCCCCGTGTCCGTAAGACCAGACGGTTTACAGATAAATTTCTGTTTAAACCTTTTCGAAAATGAAAAATAACAGTTCATGGTCTTTTGACCACTCAGTATTCAAAAGTCACTCTGTTATTTCAAAAATCTTAAAATGATTTGATATGTTGTTAAGAATGGTTTTACATGACTTCACCACTATTGATTTGTGGTAGAAGTAGTCCTCAAAGAAAACATTTACTTCTTCAGCACATTATTATAATTGTTATTACTTGCTGAGCAATTGAATGCTCATTCTTGCTTTGACTTAAATGTTTCAGCTAAGTGTGATCGACCAGAAGGCTCTGGCAAGGACAAGGAAAAGGGAAAGTTGAAGGAATAAGTTGTATGGTGTTATCTGTAATGATTAGTCTTTTGTATTGTGATCATATATATTATGTAACATGTAAAGAATGTAATTAAAGGTTGCCATACATGGGGAATAGACAACTCTGATATAAATATTAAGTTTGTAATATATTAAACAGCTCAAAAAAATGGTATCGTGATGCACCAAATACGGGTTTCAAGTACCCGGATTTGGGGGCGCCACAATAATTAAATGGTTTCCACTTAAATTCTTCTGTTCTTTATTTACTTCATTGTTCTTGTGACGCCCCCAAATCCGTGTAACATCAAACACAGGATTCGGTACTCACGAAACAGCAACATAACATCTAACTAATTAAACTTTCTAAATAAAAACCAAAAATACAGAAGTAATCGGTAATAAACCTCAATATAAATCTATCCATAATCCCAGGTTACAAAACCTTAAACTTAGCGTTCCTCGCTATGTTACATCAATGCGGAAAAAAAAATAAACTTATACAAGAAATAACTTTCATCACTTCATCTTGGTCTTTCCCTTGTCCTTGCCCGAGCCCTCAGCCTTCTCAACCTTAACTGAGAAAGTTAAATAAGAATGAGCACAAATTGCCCAGCAAGTATAACGGGTAACTCCACAAATTCATCACGAATAAAGATAACTGATTTGTAGATGCTCAATAAAGTAAAGAGTCAACAAGAGATAAGTATGAACATTCAAGATAAGAGGTTTAGATTTCAATAGCATACTAAGGGGTGTTAAATACCCAGAACATAATTTTATTTCATCAAAAACCATCAGAAGTTTATATCAATCAGATAGATTGTAAAACCTTCTCCGCAGTACTCCAGGTGATCAGCCTTTCGTACCCTACATTGTGCACAAGTATGAAATTTAGACGCGTAAGCATAAATGGGACTATATGCCCGGCATCAGTTTTACCCCGTTATTCGGGTTGTTCATCTTAGTATTCATGCAGAACCGCACCAAAACAATTTGGATTGGTAAACCTTAAGTAGCTACAATGAAATTGAATCATTCAATAAATTATCGTTATGCATCAATAGTATCTAGCCGAAACAAGTGACTAGAACGCATTCTCAAAAGCAGTTCACAAATATTTAAGAATTTATAAACAACTGAAATTTCAATGGAGTTGTCATCAATATAGCTTGCACAATTTGTAAGTTTGTATGAAATATAGCTTGCATTATAAGGAACTTGCACACAACAATAGGTAGCGCAAGTTAGGTACTTACGATCGCTGCAATAAAGTGGATAAAGGTTAAGATACTTGCAGTAAAGTTAAACGCTAATCGTAAACTACGCGAAAGGCAATATACACCGTAGTGTATTTAATGAATTGAATTCTATGCGAATCTTTTGTGTGTTTAAATAATTATATGTGTATATGTTATGTATATATATATATATGCATATATATATATAAATAAATAAGTAATTGGATTATATGATGAGATGTATTTGAATAGTTGAGTTAGATTAATATAACTATTTGCTTATTGACTAGGTAGATAATAATTGTATTAAACACAAGAATGAAGCTAGAACTCAAATTGTTTTCGGAGTGGAAATTGGTGAAACGGACAGCGGATTTGAGTTCGGAACGTCGATTTTATTAGGAATCGACTATAATATCAAAAATGTGGATTTCGGAGGGCAAAATGGTCAAATGGCTTATTAAATTGATCAATGGATTAAAATAATCTTTTATTAATTAAAATGCATGAGCTGAATTTGGAGGGACTTATGTGACTAACAAATTGGGACAAGATGAGGGGTTATACGCTTGATTTATCAGGAAATCAAAAGGAGGGAGTTACACATTGCTTTAGTTCTAAAAACCATTTCAATTCCTAACCCCCATTCTCCTTTAATCCTTGCAATTGATGACTGAAGGTGGAGGGACAAGGAAATCAGATGTTACCATCATCTTTATATACTCTTCACCCAAGACAATTCTTCCATTTGTTATCATTTCACCCAAGAAAGAAGAAGATTGTGAGAAAATTGAGAGCAAGAGTGAGAGAGAGTGAGGATTTGAGTTGTTCTGGAGTTGCAGAGAATCAAGTGATCGAATCAGAAGGATTAAGAGGACTAAGTCAATAAGGAATTTCATCCAAGAGGTAATTCTTAAACCCATTTTATTTTCTTAGGAAAAATAGTGAGAAATGTATGAATAAGCATGCTATATGATTTGTTTGGGTTGTATTGCCATGTTGTTGATAACTGATGATGGTAGATTATTAAAGCATGTAATTCTAAGTCTAATCATGTCTTATTTGCTCTGAATTCAGTCAAGAGGTGCTAATCATGTTGGTTAATTTGCTAAAACGAGTTTAATTTATAAGAAAGTCGAGTTTAGAGGCTCTAAATTTGCTAATGAAATTGTTGGTGTTATTAAGATAGTCTAGTACTCAAATTATGTTGCTTTGGGTAAGTTACAATGTCTGGGTGTGTTCAAATTGGGATTGCATGGGTTGCTAAAAGTTTGGTTCGCAGCAGACTTCAGTACCTGTGTCTGAGTACCAGCGCGGTCGCGCTGGTACCAAGGTCAAATAGGGCGCGGTCGTGCCGCACCTGTGTCAGACCTGAAAATTTCCTTTTAATTGCTTAGCTTCTCTAACTCAACTAATCTTGTGTAATGGACATGAATAAGCCTTGAATGTGTTTTAAGATGTATTACCAGCGCGTTATCACAAAATTTAACCGTGAGCCATGATTTGGAAATTTTAAAGAAAAATTATCTTGAATTTAAGTAGTGATTTGTTAAATGTCGAATGCATGGATTTAGATTAGTTTAAGCCTTCATATCAGTATGTATAATTGCTAATTGTGGTGTGCCAAGACCCTAGTATGCTAGAATGTGAACCGAGCATTGAAAAGCTCAGTTCTGAGCCTGGAAGGGAGTAGCGCGGCCGCGCCACTCCCAAGCATAAAGGCAGCGCGGCCGCGCCGTGCTGCAGAGAGACCAAGATGTTTTGTTTGTGATGTAGAGCATGATACAAGTGTGTTACCTTCTTATAATCTTTATTAAATGACAAGTGGTATGTTGGTATCGTCTAAGTACGTTACGAATATGTTGAATCAAGGTTTAAATAGATTTTTTTTGCAAATGGAACCTTTGAAATCAAAACAAAAACAACTATTTTTGATATATAATAAATTGTTTGCATGGTATATATGGTGTAATGAATGTTGGTAAAACACATTCTTTATCATGAATCAGTTGAATTAGTTAAGTAGTGAATGAGTAGAGTATGAAAACCGGTTATTGTGAATGAGTGACTAATGAATATTTGTATATGAATGTATATAGGATACTTGCAGTAAAGTTAAACGCTAATCGTACACTACGCGAAAGGCAAGTATCTTAACCTTTATCCACTTTATTGCAGCGATCGTAAGTACCTAACTTGCGCTACCTATTGTTGTGTGCAAGTTTCTTATAATGCAAGCTATATTTCATACAAACTTACAAATTGTGCAAGCTATATTGATGACAACTCCATTGAAATTTCAGTTGTTTATAAATTCTTAAATATTTGTGAACTGCTTTTGAGAATGCGTTCTAGTCACTTGTTTCGGCTAGATACTATTGATGCATAACGATAATTTATTGAATGATTCAATTTCATTGTAGCTACTTAAGGTTTACCAATCCAAATTGTTTTGGTGCGGTTCTGCATGAATACTAAGATGAACAACCCGAATAACGGGGTAAAACTGATGTCGGGCATATAGTCTCATTTACGCTTACGCGTCTAAATTTCATACTTATGCACAATGTAGGGTACGAAAGGCTGATCACCTGGAGTACTTGCGGAGAAGGTTTTACAATCTATCTGATTGATATAAACTTCTGATGGTTTTTGATGAAATAAAATTATGTTCTGGGTATTTAACACCCCTTAGTATGCTATTGAAATCTAAACCTCTTATCTTGAATGTTCATACTTATCTCTTGTTGACTCTTTACTTTATTGAGCATCTACAAATCAGTTATCTTTATTCATGATGAATTTGTCGAGTTACTCGTTATACTTGCTGGGCAATTTGTGCTCATTCTTATTTAACTTTCTCAGTTAAGGGTGAGAAGGCTGAGGGCTCGGGCAAGGACAAGGGAGAGACCAAGATGAAGTGATGACAGTTATTTCTTGTATAAGTTTATTTTTTTTTCCGCATTGATGTAACATAGCGAGGAACGCTAAGTTTAAGGTTTTGTAACCTGGGATTATGGATAGATTTATATTGAGGTTTATTACCGATTACTTCTGTATCTTTGGTTTTTATTTAGAAAGTTTAATTAGTTAGATGTTATGTTGCTGTTTCGTGAGCACCGAATCCTGTGTTTGATGTTACACGAATTTGGGGGCGTCACAGTTCTTATGTGTGTGATTTTGTAACTAGAGTAACAATGACAATGATTATTATTAGGGCGTGAATAATTGGGCCCGACGGTTCTGGTGGGCCTTGTCCACGTGGGGATGGGTGGCCCCATAGAGGAATCTATTTTGGACAACAGGAAGATTTTAAGGATTCTGAGATTCCTAACTATATTTAAATTTTAGTTCCTATGGAAAGTGTCAGAATTATATCCGACTTCCTTTCTTTAAGGAGATTGAGTTCTATCCAATCATAGGTAATTACCATGATTAGGAGTCTTATTGCAATTGGGAGACAGAGTGATGAAGGCTGTGTGATCTTCTATAAATACAAGGTTAAATCCTAAATTTACAAGTAATGACTATTTGCTCACTAAAGTGCTAAAACCTCCATTGTTAATACCTTAAACAGCCTGTACTTATTCTCACACCGGAGCTATCCCCCGGCGGCGAAAGTCGTCAGCTCTCTGAGTGTGATTTCATTTTTGTGCAGGATTTGGCGCGTATTTTGGTGATTGGACGCGCGGTAGAATCTTGGCGTTATCATTGGCGCTAGAAGGAGGGCCTAGTGCAGCATAACATACAATCACTTAGTAGTATTCGATCAGAAACCATGGTGTCAAACAATGCAAAAACGGTATCGACACGGAATACATCAACAACCAATACACTCCAACCCCGAGGATCGGTCAAAGACAGGTTGGGGCCATCGAAGAGCATTTCGGATAGGTTGGGCCCCCAGAGTCGCTCAGCGGACCAATTTGACCCCCGGACGGCGCTTGTCAAAAGGAAATTGTTTTCAATCATACGGAGGACGGGTGGCCATGACGACTATGCCGATGACCAGAACTCTAGGCCAGATCAAGGTCGGGACAAAAAGGAGATGATCCTGGCCAGAAAGGTGCAACAGAACAAAGATGTTATGGAGGCCCTACGCCTTCAGCAAATAAAATTGGATAAGCAGTTGGCGTCGTTGTTACACGGAGAAGAAGTTTCCTCCAGTTATCATCGGCATCAAGAAGATTCGTCAAGAGACCGATCCAGGACACATCGTTTGGACGATTCTCGACGAGAAAAGAGCAAGGCGAGGAGTCGCTCTCCTGTCCGCAGCAGGCACCGAAGCCGCTCGCAGGACCCAAGTAGGTCGAGGAGCCGCACACCAGTCCGCAGCAGGCACCGAAGCCGCTCGCAGGACCCAAGTAGGGCAAGGGGCCGCACACCAGTCCGCAGCAGGCACCGAAGCCGTTCGTAGGACCGAAGCAGGCCGAGAAGCCTCTCCCCGATCCGCAATAGGCACCAAAGCCCCTCGCAGGACTTGAGCAGGCCAAGAAGCCGCTCTCCGATCCGCATAAGGCATACAAGCCGCTCGCAAGACAATAATAGGCCGAAGAGCCGCACACCAGACCGGGGCAGGCGTCAGAGCCGCTCCAGGGATTATTCTTTGCAAGGTAGGGGATCGGGGCATAGAAGGAGGGTTAGTCCCCTGGATAATATAGGAGTCAGGTCTGAGTCGACTCTCTGGGAGGACGGAACCGATGCCCTAGCGAGAAGGTTGAAAGAAGTAGAACTGAGGTTGGCAGCGTCCGATCAGACGAGGGAACTCCCAAACAATGCGAAGTCGCCTTTTACCCCGGAGATAAAACATGTAAAGGTTGACAAATCAAAGAAGATGCCCCCGTTAGAAACTTATGATGGCACTGGAGATCCCTATGACCACACGCATGCTTACAATCAAATTATAGATTACTATGACCATCCTGATGCTGCCAAGTGTCACATGTTTGTCACCACGTTGAAACATGTGGCTCAGGAATGGATGGCGTCTCTTACCCCGAACTCTATCGGTTCATGGGAACAGCTATGTGACAAGTTCCATACACGGTTCGGAAGTAATAAACGGAGGGGAAAGCTGACAACGTCCTTGATGCAAGTCAAGCAGCGTTCTGATGAGAGCCTCGGCCAATACGTGAAGAGGTTCAAGGAAGCATTCGGCACCATAATCGACTTGATTGTGCAACAGGCCGTGGGGTTCTTTACCACTGGATTAGACATTGCAAAGTCCAAGAACCTGGTTAAAGATCTCATTCTTAATCCACCTGGAGACTTGTCGGAGGCTTATAGCAGGGCCAATAGGTTTATCACCCTAGAAGAAGTCATTGGGAGCCTCAAGCCTTAGGCACATTCGGAGGATAGATCGAGGGACCGAGATCGGAACAATACTCCCAGGTCGGATAATCAGCCGAGGCGAGGCTTTAATGGAGGAGGTTCGGGAAGAGGTAGACCACCCTTTCCGAACAAAAATGTGAATAAGATCTATACTCCTCTGAACACCAATCGGCCGAAGATATTAGAGGAGATCAGGAACAAGCCATGCTTCGAACCTTGCCAGACGAACACAAAATCTTACAGGGGCAATCACAATCGGTATTGCAATTACCATCAGACCTTTGGGCACGCCACGGAAGATTGCTATAATTTGAAAGATTTGATAAAGAAGAAAGTCCAAAGTGGAGATTTGGTATAGTATATTGCGGGTCGGCAGGGAAACGTTCCGACAAGGCAGAAGTCGGCAGCTCCCGAGTAAACAAGGGTTCAACTCCCGAATTAAAATCCACCGGCTCGAGGGGTGATAGATATCATAACCGGAGGATATCACGGAAGGCTAACGGGGAAAAAGAGAAGAGTCGTGCTAGACGCAGTTCTGTCAGTCACTGAACAGCCTGCCAAGAGAGAACGGGCTTATCCTAGCATGGTTATTTCTTTTTCGGATTAGGATTATCCGTCCGAGCCAGTCGAGCCACATGAAGGAGCCTTGGTGATAACGGCTCAAGTCGAACTAGTGGATGTGAAGAGAAAAATGATAGACAACGGTTCTTCTGTAGACATCCTGTATATTCATACGTATCAGAGGCTGGATTTGGGAGGATGAAAATTGGAAGTAGGCCAGGAGGGTCCTTTGTACGGGTTCAGTAATGATCCAGTACATGTATCGGGAACAGTAGAGCCACCAATCATCTTCAGGACGACACCCCAACAAGTCGAAGTGGTGGTTAAGTTCTTTGTTGTACGGGTGGATTCGGCTTATAATACCATAATCGGCCGACCAACCCTAACCACTCTTCAAGCAATGACGTCAATTCCGCATTTTAAGATTAAGTTCCCGACGCCGAATGGGGTCGGTGAAGTCAAGGGAGATCAGGATCTGGCTCGACGGTGCTACAGGAACACATTGATCTCATCCGGGGTTGGGGTCAGCAAACAGAAGCAGACTATGGCCATTGAAATGGAACCGTTTACCGAAGGATCTACAGAACCCCTAGCACTTCCAGCCAAGGAAACATAAGATATTGAGTTGATACCGAGAAAGCCTGACAAGGTGGTGAAGATAGGGGGTCGGAGCTTTGGGAACCCCTTCAGACGAATTTGATAGAGTTGCTAAGGGTATACGCAGATATATTTGCTTGGGAGCCCAAAGACATGCCGGGAATTGATGAGGAAATGGCAGTCCACAAGCTATGCGTCGATCCAACTAAGAAACCGGTTCGGCAGAAGTGGAGGATATTCGCCCCGGAAAGGCAGAAAATCATTGATGATGAGGTAGCAAAGCTGTTAGAGGCCGATTTCATCTTCGAAATAGATTACCCCAAATGGCTGGTGAATGCAGTATTAGACAAGAAGCAGAACGGGAAGTGGAGGATGTGCATTGATTACACGAATTTAAATAAGTCTTGCCCAAAATACTTTTATCCATTGCCACACATTGATCAGTTAATTGATGCGACTTTGGGGTTTACGATGCTGAGTTTCATGGATGCCTTCTCAGGGTACCACCAGATTTCAATAGATAAGAAAGACATCCCGAAGACAACCTTCATCACCCATCGGGCGATATACGTATACAAAAAGATGATCTTCGGGCTACTGAACGCAGGTGCAATGTAATAGCGCATGATGAACTATGTGTTCCACAGACAACTTGGGCGCAATATGGAGGTATATGTGGATGATATAATAGTAAAGAGCCCGTCGGCACGTGATCATCTAGATGATTTGGAAGAGTGTTTTCAGACTGTTCGGGAGCATCGGATGAGGTTGAACCCAACCAAGTGTACCTTTGGTCTCGGCTGAGGAAAATTTTTAGGGTATTTGATTAGCAAGAGGGGAATTGAGGCCAACCCTGAAAAGATACAGGCGATAATGGATATGAGATCCCTGTAGACTTTCAAAGATGTTCAATGGCTCACCGGACGGATTGCAACGCTTCAGAGGTTTATGTCAAAGTTGGCTGAAAGGTGTCTTCCTTTCTTCAACGCATTGAAAGGCCCGCAGAACAAAATGACATTTCAGTGGACGTCAGAATGCAAGGATGCCTTCCAGGGGATCAAAAATTGCTTATCTTCGGCGCCACTGTTGATGAAGTCGATCCCAAAAGAGCTTCTTTTCCTATATCTTGCAACAAGTTCTCTAGCAGTCGGGGCAGCTCTGGTTAGAGAATCAGGGGGAAGTCAGTTCCCTATGTATTATATCAGTCACGCACTTCGGGATGCTGAGACACAATATCCGAACCTGAAGAAGTTTGCTTATGCATTAATTGTGGCCAACAGAAAGCTCTGACACTATTTCCAAGGCAGACAGATAAAAGTATACACCAATCAGCCCTTAAAGAGGGTTTTGCACAAGCCAGACGTCTCAGGACGATTAGTTGCTTAGGCAATAGAGTTGACTGAATTTGTGTTGGAATACCATCCCCAAATGGCGATAAAAGGTCAGGCTTTAGCTGACTTTGTGGTTGAATGCTCGTTCTCCGAGCCGGATGAACCCGAAGCGGTAGTGGGTTCGGTTGTGGAAGCTCGGCCTATTGAAACATCATGGACTCTATATGTAGATGGGTCGTCGACTTCGGATGTTAGTTGGGCGGGCGTTATCCTGTTAATCCCGGAGGGGTTTAAAGTCCAGCGGGCTATCCGTTTCCGGTTCAAGGCAACGAACAACGAAGCTGAATATGAGGCTATCTTAGCCGGGTTGAGGTTAGCTCGAAGTTTGGAAGTTCAGCGGTTGGTTATTTTCAGCGACTCCCAATTGGTTGTCAAGCAGATATCAGGAGAGTACGAGGCTCGGGGGGCGAAGATGACTAAGTACTTGGCAGAGGTAAAGGATCGACTTCACTATTTTAGTTCATACAGTTTCCAAGTGGTAGATTGGTCGAACAATACAATGGTCGATGCTTTAGCCAGATTGGCGACGACTGAAGCGAGTTCTTTCAGTGGATCGGTGTACTTGGAGGTCTTGGATACCCCAAGCGTTCAGAGGTTGGAAGTATTAGCATTGGATCGGTTGGATTGCTGGTTCACACCGTATATAGCATATCTCAGTGATGGCATCCTGCCTGTTGATCGATTATTAGCTAAGAAGATAAAGCACAGGAGTTCGTACTTCATCCTGATTGATAGGGATCTGTATCGGCAAGCCTTCTCCTCTCCATTATTGAAATGTCTGACACCTTCGGAAGCTAGTTATGTTCTTCGGAAGGTACATGAAGGGATCCGTGGCGACCATATGGGAGAAAAATCACTGGCATATAAGGTTCTTCGGCAGGGTTACTACTGGCCAACTATATTTCAAGAAGCGAAGGATTATATGAAGAAGTGCTCGAAGTGTCAGTTAAAGAGTCCGATACCACATCAACCCCCGGAGGAGTTATCTTCAGTTCTTTCCCCAATCTCATTCGCTGTTTGGGGGATCGACATTTTGGGACCGTTGCCGAAAGCTAAGGGACAAGTCAGTTTCGTGATCGTTGCCATTGATTATATGACTAAGTGGGTCGAAGCCAAACCACTTCGGACGATCTCAGAACAAGAATATTTGAAGTTTTTCAAGGAGATCGTGGTGTTTCGTTTTGGAATCCCGATGGTGTTGGTTTCGGATAATGGGCGGCAATTCGTGGGAGCCAAATTCGAGGAGTTCCTGGCAAATTTGAACATACAACATCGACGAACTTCGGTGGCACACCCTCAGTCGAATGGGCAGGTAGAGGTTACGAACAGAACCCTGCTTAATGGCATAAAGAGAAGATTGGATGAGGCTAAGGGTCGATGGCCAGAGGAGTTACTCAGTGTCTTATGGGCCTATCCGACGACTCCGAGGACGACAACAGGGGATTCACCGTTTAGGTTGGCTTGTGGGACCGATGCTCTAATTCTGTTGGAGATTGGCTCTCCTTCTCTTCGGATCAGTCAATACAAAGATGTATACAATGAGGAAGGGTTCGTCTGAATTTGGATTTGTTGGAGGAAGTTCGGGAGTCAGCTGTAGTGCGATTGGCGAATTACCAGCAGAGAACGGCCAGACACTTTAATAAAGGGGTGAAAGTACAGAGGTTCAAAGTTGGTGAGTTCATACTTCGGGAGGCTGAAGCATCTATCCCCTAGAATACAGGGAAGCTTATGCTGAACTGGGAGGGTCTTTATGAAGTTGTTGAAGTGCCGAAGTCAGGGACTTACCGGCTTCGAGCAATGGATGGTTCGGAGATAAAGAACACATGACATGCTGGGAGACTTAGAAGATATTACCAATAAGCTATGTAATTCTTTAGTTCATTCTTATGTAATTTCAATTACTTATCAATAAAATAAAGCAGTTCGTTCTTGCAAAAGAGATTTTTCATTTCATTCGGAGTTTTGTACATATATAAGATCTGTTACATGGAAAGGGAAAAAGTTGTAAAAGCCTACTGTTAGGGAGGGGGGTCATCATCAGCATCGGGTTCGTCATTTGAGGAGTCTATGATGGAGGGGTCTAACCCGGCTGCGAGCATTTTGGCCTTATCCTTCTGTCGAGCGGTCAAATACATGTCGTCATATTGTTTTAGAACTTCTTCGGTCAGTTCTGGGGATGGCAGTCCTTGAGCTTTTAATTTGTTGTGATTTGTCTCCAATAACTTATGTTCCTTTATCAGTTCGGCCAATTGAGAATGTACAGTCCGAAGCCGATTCTGAAGGCTAGTAATGGATTTTTCCATCATGTCCATCCGATTTTTGTTGTCGGTTCGTTCTATCAGAAGTTGTTATCTCTTTTCGGCTACTTCGGACAATTGCCATTCTGTCTTCTTCAGCTCTTTTTCCAGCTCTTCGCAGCGGTAGGAGGTGTTAGAGTGGAGGCGTTATTCTTTTTCAAAACCAGATTTGATAGCGTCGATCCGGAGGTGGAGTTCGGCGATTTCGGCCTTCAGTTCTCCCTCTTTGTCTTTCATTTTTTCAAGATGGCGATGGGTTCGGGCGATGACGGCATTGGACTGCAATTTAAAAATGGATTAACTTAGTGTACAGTATATGTGGGAAATGGAAAGAGTGTGGGGGGCAATTCTACTTACTCGACCCATGTGCATAGAGTTGGCGTAGATCAGCTCTTCGGTTGTGATGTTTTCAAATCTACCGTCGTCCTTGGGTATATTGAAGTACTGAAAGAGCTCCACGGGGTAGTCTTTGGGGTCTTCGGGCCATAAAGACATTGTGGCTCAAAATCCCCGAATCTCTCCTACCTCGGTTGAGAGTGATGGCGATTCGGATAAGGGGGTGTTTATTGATTGTTGATGTTGTTGGGGATCGGGAAGTTGTTCTGTGTGTCGCTTTTTGGGAGGAAGGGCAGAGGATGATTCGGCTCGTTCCTTCCTCTTCTATAAAGGGGCTTCGGGGTCGGCAGGTTCTGAAGGCTCTCTGCTGAATCGGGTTGGATGATGTTAAGTTCGGTGGATTAGGTAGGATCGGTGATCAGGTGTTGAGGTGGTTTTTTGGTGTATACCTTGACTAATTTATGTTTCTTTTTAAAGAGGGCATCTTTCTCAACAGGGGTCATCTCAAGGGGGCTCTTTTTGGTGAAACTGGGGACAGGGATGTCGGTGAAGAATTCGGAAGCTGACGCGGGAGGTTGTGTTGGGGGAATGGCAGAGATAGGGTTTATCAAGAGGGGAGCTTCGGTTGGCTGAATGGTTGGAGGGGTTGTCTCTTCGGAAATATTAGGAATGTCTTCGAGGGTTGTTGTTGAAGATGATGGTTGACCGATGTCTTTAATTGTCTTTGGTTTGATAAGCGATACTGTAGGCAAGGGAAATGTTAGGTAGAATTATGATAGTTTGGAAGTTTATATGTAAATAGGTTAGTTTGACTTACATTTATGGCTATACAGCCAAGCTTGATCACTCAGGAGCTCCATGTTCCACTCTTCTTCGGGCATTTTAGCTATGAGTAGGGGTAGCTCTTCGGCTCGGCTGCGGGAGAATTTGCCAAGTACTGCATTGGCCCTTGAAGTTTCGACCCAGTCGAGGATCTCGTAGATTTCAAGTCCCTTGATGAAGAACCAGTGGGAGTGTCATCCTTTGTTGCTATTGGGGGTTCTCATTAGAGTTCGTTTCTGAGCAACTTTATTTGCTTGTTTATTGATTTGGCGAAATCCTGATTCCCTGGATTTGCCTACTATGAATAAGGTGAAGAAGAAGTCAATGGATGACTCTACACCACATTCTTGACAGAAGGCGATGAAGCAGATAAGATGAATGAAGGAGTTCGAGACTAATTGAGCAAGCCCTATTCTAGTGAATCCGAGGAAGGTGAGGATGAATTTGTGAAGGGAGAATCGGAGACCGTATTTCAGTGCATATAGGGAAACGGCGGTCCAGTCGCCGGGTCGCTGGTACATTCTTTCATCTAGGTTTAGGTTGCGGAGTTCGTGTGTGGAAGGGATGAGGTATTGCTTGCAGATATCAAAGATGGTTTGTTCGGTGATAGAGGATTTGGTGTTGATGTGGGTGAATGCTTTCTCCGATGAGTATTCTTGTTGCATTTTTAGTATGGCGAGTTCCGCCTCGGTACGGATCGGGGAGGGGGTTGTAGAGGTGGAAGTGGTATGAGAGTCGGGAGCGGTGGTGACGGTTGTAGGGGTTTGTGGAGTTGCAGTGATAGTGGTTGGGACGCTTTCCATAGTGTTTTAGGTTGGGGTTTGTGAAGGACTGAGATTGAGATGAGGTGCGGTCGAGGCAGGAGGGTTGTTATTTTGGTTGGTGGTATCGGCCATGATTGATCGGAGTTTCTGGGGAGAATGGTGCGTTTTGGCCGGAAAAGATGGTTGTGGGCGCATGAGAAAGTGTTACAGAAAGAGAGAGAGTCTTTTGATTTGTGAGACGGTTCGTTTTGGTGGAAAATGAGTTTTGATGTGACTCTTCAGTACGCACATTTCGCGAGGTGTGGCTATTAATGGTGGTGGGGTCCAATGGTTGACGTGTGCAACAAGCAGTGTCTGTTTGGTTTCGAGTAATGTGTTCGATGGTGCATTTATTTTTGTATACTCTCTTGCTATAAGTCAGGTATAGCTAGAGAGTGGGGGGCAATGTTGGGGCGTGAATAATTGGGCCTGATGGTTCTGGTGGGCCTTGTCCACGTGAGGATGGGTGGCCCCATGTAGGAATCTATTTTGGACAGCAGGAAGATTTTAAGGAATCTGAGATTCCTAACTATATTTAAATTCTAATTCCTAAGGAAAGTGTCAAAATTATATCCGACTTTCTTTTTTTAAGGAGATTGAGTTCTATCCAATTATAGGTAATTATCATGATTAGGAATCCTACTGCAATTGGGGGACAGGGCGATGAAGGCGGTGTGATCATCTATAAATACAAGGTTAAACCCTAAATTTACAGGTAATGACTATTTTGCTCAGTAAAGTGTTAAAACCTCCATTGTTAATACCTTGAACAGCCTGTACTTATTCTCACACCGGAGCTATCCCCCGGCGGCAAAAGCCGTCAGCTCTCTGAGTGTGATTTCGTTTCTGTGCATGATTTGGCGCGTATTTTGGTGATTGGACACACGGTGGAATCTTGGCGTTAACAATTACCATTACTATACTTTTCGTTTTTAGACAACCTAGTCCTATTGAAATACCTGTTAGCATCAAAGCTAGAAGATAGAAGTCAAGATATATTTATTTATATATAGCAAGACAGTTTAATTTCCATTGTTGGTGATACAAAAGCCTAGAGAATCCAGGCTTTCATAAAATGTTTTGTCAAACAAACAAACTCTCTCTGTTCCAAATTATAAAATCATTATTAATTTTAGAAAGTTGATTTAAAACACTTTTAAACTCAAATTGATATGATTTGTTAAAACTACAAAATAAAAAAAAATTAATTAGTAGTATTTTTTAGATAATTTATCATTATTTTTGTATCGATTAAAATCACATAGAATGCATTGTCAAACAAATAAACTCCCTTCGTTCCAAATTACAAAATCATTATTAACTTTTGAAAGTTGATTCGAAGCACTTTTAAACTCAAAATTGTTATGATTTGTTAAAAATTACAAAATAATAAACCATGCTATTTTTTCATGAGCACAACGCTACTAAAGTTACAAAATTAGTAGAGCTTGAGCTAAGTATACATGCATCTTGGCCAAATTTCAACAAATTTATGAGTTGTAGCTCTGTCCACTAGACAAGACTCAAAAGAAACCTATGACATAGCTATGAGACGCTCAACAGACTTTTTTAATTTTATAAAAATATTTTTAGGCTTTAGATTAATGCAAAAACGAATTTTAACTACTTATAATATTTTAATATGTCATTTAAGTCCTTAATAAATTTCCTCCCAAATCTTCTCAAGTTTGGAAGGAAATTTATTCAAAATTTCTCTTCTTTCTTTTGAAAAACTCACAAACAAAGGACTTTTTAATCTCTTCCCTATATTTCCCTCTCTTTTTTTCTCTACTTTTAAAAATTCACACAATGTCTTACAGAGATAAGAGAAATCTCCTTATTGAAAGAAGAAATGAAAACATGCACAGAACCTAATCTGCTTATTTAGCTTCAAGAAGCATGACAGATCTGTTCTCTATATTTCAAGTTGCAGCCAGTCAAGATCTACTACTGAAGAAGAAATGGCAAATTCTAAAATGAAAAAGAACAAGGGGGGATAGCCAACCTTGTAACACATGAATACCAATTATAAACCTAAATTTCTATACAATTTTTTTTCAGTTATTAACAATACTTGGTTCTTAACCACCTAGCTGAATTAGAAATCTTGTAAGCTTGCCATGAAATTGCAGATATTATATAATCAAATTTAGCCTTTGCAATGACTAGTCAAGAGATCTTCGCAAATTGCCACAGCTGATCAGTCTTGAAAAAGGGTCATGACATCGTCCTCACCTGAATATGGTGTACTTGGCAGAGTTCTGATGAACATAGCACCATCCATAGTCTCGCTAAGATATTGCCAACTATTATCTCTTAATATTACCCCCTCTCCCCCCCCCCCTCCAACCCCAACCCCAACTCCAAAAAAAAAAGAAAGAAAGAAAGAAAAATAACTATTTATCTTTTAAGAGATTGCTACGAATTCAACAATAACTATTTGTCTTTTAAGAGATTGCTACGAATTCAACATCCAATTTTGCAGTTCATAAAACCACACATGCTGGTCATATGACACATGTATTACCCATCACCTATGCACAAAAGCACTAATCTCTTCATAAGTACTCCATAGGACTTGAGCACAATTTTCGTTAGAATTTGAGCTTAAATAAAGCTTTAAACATGGGTTTTGAAGCTAGAATTTAAGTGGGTTCAATTAATCATTTGAGATGAATTCACATATTAATTTGTTCTACTCCGTGAGTATATGAAAATCAAGTATTGGGAAGCTCGAATCTATGGGGTAATGAATGAGAAATTAACTCCCAAAGATCACCCGTAAAGATGATAAATAAAAGCTTGTGGGAAGTAATAGTCCCACATCAGTTGAGAACTAAACAATTAATGGGTATATATACAATTAGATTGCTCTTAGGTTTGGGCCCCAAGGGACACCCCACTTTTGTAGAGGGGAGAGGACCTAGTCAAGGCTTGGTTTGGTTTGACCACACGCGCGTGCCGCCGACTGACTGGTCGGGCTCGGGTCGTTGTATATATATTCTTTTTGGGCAAAATTTTAGTTTCTTTTTATTTATTAATTTTGAAGCAAGGCAAGCAAACGAAGAAGCAAAAACAAAAAGTCAAGTGCCGCAGCGCTTTGACACCAGAGTCGCGGCGGGTCAAAGCCGTGGCGCTAGGGACAGAGTCGCGGCGCTCCAAGACCCGCGCGCCTGATGACTTGCTTCCCTTTGCCTAATTTGATTGCACCTCTTCAGCCTCATTAGCCATCCATGCCTTTTCAAAGGCGTCCAAACCATTTCAAAGGGTTATGTCCATTATGAAGGGTCACATAATTCACTCTATAAATACATGGTGAAATCAGTCATTTTCATTCATTCAAATCATTTCCTTCTTCATCATTTCATCATTCATATACATAACATATTTGAGAGAGTTCATAGCATTTCTTTTAGTTCATTGTATGTGTTATTTGTAGTGTTGCTATAACACACGTTGTTATTGTATCCTGGGAGACGAGTGCTATTAACTCTAAACACCAATAAGGATGGCATAATTATCTTAAGGACATAGTACCAAGTACTAGCCTTGACATATTAATGTCCTGTGTTTACAATTCTCGTTTACAATAGATAAGTTTATATATATATATATATATATATATATATACACACACAAAAAACTTTCTCCAACGAACCGGACAAAACGGACCAAAAACGAACCGGCCTTTAGCGACGGATCTGTCCGTCGCTAAAGGCATAAACGACACTTAACAGGGCTATGGCGACGGACTGGCGATGGTTCTGTCTGTCACTAAAGGCCATTTCAGCGACAGAGACTTTTAGCTACGGTCAGAACCGTCGCTAAAGACCGGTTCGTTGGCAAACCAGTCTGTTAGAGAGAGGGACTGTATATATATATATATATATATATATATATATATATATATATATATATATATATTCATTTTTTTCTCATCATTTCTAAATTGCAAATATATATTTCTATATATATACTTTCCCCAACAACTTTCACATAAGAAAAACCAAAGTAGAGGAAAGAGAATTGTAGAAAGAAGGAACAGAGTTTCTGATTATCAATTCCTTGATAAATTTCATCTCAATTACATTTGTTTATATACGGGTTAAATGCTTTTTACATGACTGTACTTTAGGTCCACTTACAAATGACTAACTATACTCTTTTTTCTTACATTCAACTAACTCAACTTTTATTTTCTAACAAAAATTTGAAATTCCGTCTTGGACGTTAAATTTTTAACGACAAATTGACATGGCAATCCCACGTGTCCATAAATCCTAGTTGTAAGCTTCTTTTTGACATGTAAGTTAATGCCCACCTAATAAAGACCAACCCACCACCCATTAACCCATTAACCCGACCCAAACATTCCAATAATTTCTATTTAAATAATATAATAAATTAAACATAATATCAAAATGCATTTCATCTTCTTCATCTGAAAACCCAAGAAAAATCCCCAACCAAAATAACCCACAAAGAAAGATTATCGTTGCCAGTAAGCTTTATATACATGTACCTCTTATTCCACCTCATCCTCCGCTTGCACCTGCCAGAATTCGGCGTCACCGCGGCCTCCGTATCACCCATAAACGCCACCGGCGTCGATCTCTGGGCGTCCTAGAACATCTCCATTCTCGCAAACAACCCAAACAGAAGAGGCCTTATTTTGAAAAGATTTTTGATTTTAGCATATTGGTATCCTTCTACTGAGCGAGCATCTTTAGCTTGAGCATAAATGTCTGAAGAGGCCTTGGGCTTCAATTTCTACTTCAGATGTATCACTTCGATAATATATCCTATCATTTGTGTCTTCAGAAGTTAATCTGGATAAGAGATCTACAGGAGAGTTCTCTGAATATATGATACCTTCAATTTCAAAGCAAAGTTTTGGCATTCAACAAGTATAAAGTTAGTAAGAATTTATTTCGAAAAGATTTTTGATTTTAGCATATTTGTAATTTTTATGTATTATAATTTTCTTAATTATATTTCTTAATAATTACAGTAAACTCATTTGATATTAATTACAAAAATAATTAAATATATACACAAGTATAGTTATTGTAATCTCTAATTTATAGCCATGTATACATGATGTGATAAAATTATGTAACTGCAAGTGCACAGTGTCAAATTGAACTGGCAAGTACAGGTCGAACCCACAGAGACTAGATTAATTTCAAGGTATCCTTAATTAATATTTTAGGCGAATTAGAAATAAATATGGTGGAGATAATTAATTAACTAAATAATGCAAATTAAAAATTAATGAAAACTAGTAATGAGAAAAGCTACCTAGGAATCCGAATCCACTAAATACTAACATAATAAATAATTTCTTACTTTTCCAATTAATTCCCAAATTATTTTTCCTTCCCTTTAAAAATAATGATTCATATAATTAATATGGGCAAGCATAAGTTATGAAAAATTCACAGATTAACTATAACTTATCAAAACCTCGCAATCAATATAAGAATCATATGCAATTAATGCGAAGGAAAATATGAAGGCGAAAATAATTAGGCACTAATTCCGGAACAGAAAGAAATTAATTAATATGTAATACCTAGTTTCATCATCATCCTAGATATTAGAAATTTAGCTAGCCATGAAAATTAAAACCAACAAATTCAAAATTAAAACTACTAATAATAATTGCATGAAATAAGAACAATAATTAAAAAGAGAATTTCTATTAAAATAAAAGAAAGTTACAAATACTCCCTAACACTAGTACCACACATGAACGGAATAAGAGGAAAAACAAAGCTCTCAATTGCTAAATAACTCTCTCCCTTCTACACCAGCGAAAAACTAAGGAAAAGAAAATAACAAGTGATGCCCTTCTCTCTAAAACAAGAGACCTATTTATAGAGAAAATAAATTTGTGCCCTAATTTAGATTCATTGAACTTGGCCACTTTTGTTTCCTTTTTATTCTCCTCTTTCCTTCTGAACTTCAATCTCTACATAGTAATCTCCCAAGAGTCTTAAAAGCTGCAACAATTATCTTTTACTTGTTCACCAAGATAAATAAGATAAATCCTACAAAATAAAATAAAATACATTAATTAAATAAAATAAACATATAAAATAATAAATATGGGAATAATAAAATGTATAAAAAATGTGTCTATCAAATACCCCCATACCTATCTTTTGCTCGTCCTCGAGTAAAATAAAAAGAAAATAAAAACAAAAACTATACTACCTCATTTTCGTATGAAGCACGATCGCACTTAGCATGTGCAACAAGCCTTTAAACCCCCAAGGTTACCCCAAGTGGACAAGTTGTGTCTCGTGAGGGTTTGCAGTGAATATACCCACAAAATTCAAAATCAAATCTTTTTGAGTTTAACTAATTATGAAATCAAATGAAAACTTCTAAGTATGCATGAGCATTATACATAAGCAAGATCAAATTCAAAATCACACTTTCACCTTATCAAAAATACTCAATCTTCATTCTAGACACCATCCTTCATAAAATTAATTCCATGTGATGCATGCATTGTGTATGTGATGTAACTCTTAGTAGGGATTATTACCATGAAAATCAAGCAAATTCATTTTTCTTTTTCTTTTTTCCTTTTTTTCATCATTTTTTTCTTCATTGTTCCCATTCCTTTTTCATTCTTTTCTATTTTTTTTCTATTTTTTCCCTTGACTTGTGCAATGACTTATTTTCTTAGGCTTTTCAGAGTTACCCATGTAGCGAGCATTGTACCAATGACTCCCAAACCAATTGGCTTTAGGGCATTAGGTGTAGAAACACCCCTAAGGGCTTACTAACTCGAGTAACAAAAGCCACAAAACTAGACTAGTCAAGCTGCTTATATCCATCACACTTTTCAGCGTGAATATCGATGCTTCCTGAGGCTTGGATACCTAGTTATTTCGTTCAATGGACATTGAAGCAGTTATTTTTTTCAACTTTTTTTCCAACTTTTCTGTTTCTTTTTTTCTTCAAATTTTTTCTTTTTTTCTTGAAATTGCTCAAATCATAGTTTATACCCCACAACTAAGAGTTAGTGTGAACGTGGAGTGCAAAAATATTTAGGAACTCAATTTTATTCCAGATGGTGCATCGAACTAAGATTTTGTATCTCATCAAAGGTTCAAGAGTTCTAAATCTTTTAATCTTACTCATGAGTTTTGCTCCACAGAAACTTATTAGAATTAATTCAATCCATAAAAAGTCAAACAAAATTTTTTTCAATTTTTCCATTTTTTTGTTTTTTTTTTACAAAAAGAATTAATTTCCTAAAAAGAAGAAAAAAATAAATACCGAAAAAAAAATAATCTAATAATAAAAATGCAAAACTCCCTCATACCTAAATCATGCATTGTCCTCAATGTATGCAAATGAAGAAAGAGAACAAAGAAATGAAAGAATTGTAACTTGTACGGTGGAGCAGAAATCGGATGACAATACTGTACAAAAATAAAAAATATACAAACAACTTACCAATACAAGTACAATGTCAGTCATTTGGACTAATGTGGGTCAACAAGATACACCACCTCCTCTGGTTCGTTTGGCATTTCTAAAAAGGGTTTAAGTCGTTGACCATTCACTTTGAAAATTTCACCACTCTGTGGATTTTCAACATCGACTGCCATATGAGAGTAAACTACCTTGACTACAAAAGGTCCATCCCATCTAGAACGCAATTTGTCAGGAAATAGATGTAACCTAGAATTATACAAGAGAACTTTTTGACCAGGTGAAAATGATTTTCTCAAAATTGATTTATCATGAAACACTTTTGTTCTTTCCTTGTAAATTTTAGCATTTTCATAAGCATCATTCCTAATCTCATCTAACTCAGCTAATTGCAATTGTCTATGACTCCCACCAATGGACATATCAAAATTCAACTGTTTTATTGCCCATAAAGCGCGATGTTAAAGTTCAACAGGTAAGTGACAAACTTTTCCAAACACAAGCCTATACGGTGACATTCCTAAATTAGTCTTAAAGGCAATACGGTAAGCCCACAATGCATCGGACAATTTAAGAGACCAGTCTTTTCTATTGGAACTCACCGTTTTTTCCAGGATTTGTTTTATTTGCCTATTTGAGACTTCTACTTGACCACTTGTTTGAGGGTGATATGGTGTTGCAAGTTTATGGGTGATGGAATACTTTTTCAGCAAGGATTCAAAAGGCTGATTGCGAAAATATTTTCCTTGATCACTGATTATGGCCCTAGGGGTACCAAAGCGAGAGAAAATGTTCTCTTTCAAAAATTTAACAACAACCATGTTGTCATTGGTCTTGCTTGGAATAGCTTCTACCCACTTAGACACGTAATCCACCGCAAGTAAAATGTACAAATTTCCAAAAGAATTTGGAAACGGACCCATGAAATCTATTCCCCACACATCAATAATTCAATGACTAGAATAGGTTGCATTGGCATCATATTTCTCCTAGTGATCCTTCCTAATAGTTGACACATATTGCAACTGGCACAAAATTCGTTGGCATCCTTGAATAGACTAGGCCAATAGAAACCACATTGGAGGACCTTGGCGGCCGTCTTTTTGCCTCCAAAATGTCCTCCACAAGCTTGGTCATGACAAAATGACAGAACACTCCTAAACTCATGGTCGGGTACACACCTCCTAATGATTTGATCAGGGCAATATTTAAACAAATAGGGGTCGTCCCAATAAAAATGTTTGACTTGTGAAAGAAATTTGGACCGGTCTTGTTTGGACCAATGGGAAGGAATCTCACTAGTAACTAGGTAGTTCACAATATCAGCAAACCAAGGTGTAGCAGATGTGGAGAAAAGTTGCTCATCTGGGAAAGATTCATTTAAGGGCAGGTCAGAGTTAGACTCCACAACTAAACGGGACAAATGATCAGCTACCACATTTTCGGACCCTTTTTTGTCCCTTATCTCTAGGTCAAATTCTTGGAGCAATAAGACCCAACGAATTAAACGGTTTTTTGAATCTTTCTTGGAAAGAAGATGTCTGAGGGCAGCGTGGTCAGTGTAAACAATGATTTTAGACCCAATAAGATAAGAGCGAAACTTTTCTAGGGCAAAAACTACATCTAGAAGTTCTTTTTCAGTAGTGGAATAATTCAATTGTGCATCATCCAAAGTCCTACTAGCATAGTATATGACATGGGGAATCTTGTTGATTCTTTGCCCTAGAACAGCACCAACTGCATAGTCAGATGCATCACACATTAACTCAAATGGTTGACTCCAATCAGGTGATTTGATGATAGGAGCTGAAGTCAACTCCTTTTTGAGTTGTTCAAAGGATTGGAGATATTTTTCATTAAATTCAAATTTTGCATCTTTACCTAGAAGATGGGTCATGGGTCTTGCTTTCTTGCTGAAATCTTTGATGAATCGCCTATAAAAACCTGCGTGTCCTAGGAACGAACAAATTTCTTTGACTGTCCTAGGTGGTGGAAGATTGGCAATGAGGTCAATTTTTGCTTTGTCTACTTCAATTCCCTTTTCAGATATGATATGACCAAGAACAATTCCTTGTTTTACCATGAAATGACATTTTTCCCAATTTAGAATTAAGTTTGTTTCCTTACATCTCCTTAGAACTAAGTCAATGTGGTGAAGGCACTCATGAAATGTAGACCCAAATATGGAAAAATCATCTATGAAAATTTCTAAGAATTTTTCCACCATGTCAGAAAAAATGCTCATCATACATCTTTGAAAGGTGGCAGGGCCACTACAAAGCCCAAAGGGTAGGCGACGATATGCAAAGGTTCCATAAGGACAAGTGAATGTGGTCTTTTCTTGGTCTTCTAGGGCTATGGGAATTTGAAAATAGCCTGAGTATCCATCAAGGAAACAATAATAAGCATGACCAGCTAACCTTTCCAGAATTTGGTCTATGAATGGTAAAGGAAAGTGATCCTTTCTTGTGGCAGCATTGAGTTTTCTATAGTCTATGCAAACCCTCCAACCAGATTGGACACGAGTGGGAACTAACTCATTGGCTTCATTTTGAACCACAGTTAAGCCAGACTTTTTAGGCACCACCTGAACAGGACTTACCCAAGAGCTATCAGAAATGGGATAGATGATCTCATTATCTAGACACTTAAGAATTTCTTTCTTAACAACCTCTTTTAGAACTGGATTCAACCGCTTATGTGGGTCTCTCACTGGTTTAGCATCATCTATTAGGTGGATCCTATGTTAGACAATGGTTGGACTGATCCCCTTAATATCAGTTATGCTACATCCTATAGCTTCCTTGTTTTTTCTAAGGATGGTCAATAACTCTTCCTCATGTGTGTTTGTTAAATCAGAAGCAATGATCACAGGAAGTGTTTTGGAGGGACCTAGATAGGCATATTTAAGATTATCAGGAAGAGGTTTAAGTTCTAACTCTGGTGGACTCTTTTCAAGAGGTTCTGAAAAGTGCAAGATTGGCCCAGACACGGGTTCCCATTCAAAGTGAGACATTGACGTGGATGACTCTAACATTTCATTCACCTCATTTACATATACTGTTTCATCCCAATTTTGACCAAAATGATTTAGACAAAAGTTAAGAATTTCATCTTCTCCCTTAAGTTCATTTTCTGACATTTCATTAATCATGTTCACTTCAACGGGCTGGTCAGAAAAATCACTAGGTTGTTTTCCCACATTAAACACATTTAAATCAATTGTCATGTTCCCAAATGTCAATTTCATTAGTCCATTTCTACAATTGATTAACGCATTAGAGGTTGCTAGAAATGGTCTACCTAAAATGACAGGAATCTGACCCTTCGGATTGGCAACAGGCTGAGTTTCAAGGACAACAAAGTCAACAGGGAAGACAAAATCGCCAACCTTAATGAGTACATCCTCAACTATTCCCTTTGGCACTTTAACGGAACGGTCAGCTAGTTGGAGTGTGACACTTGTCTTTTTCAAGTCCCCTAAACCCAAGGTTTGGTACATAGAAAATGGTAAAAGGTTCACACTAGCTCCTAAATCAAGCAAAGCTTTTTCAATTAAGGTGTCACCTATGATGCATGAAATAGTAGGACAACCGGGGTCCTTATATTTCACAGGGACTTGGCATGACAAGATAGAACTAACATGGGCTGATAGAAAAGCTTTCTTAGGAACATGAGTGGTTCTTTTCTGTGTGCACAAATCTTTTAGACATTTAGCATATGAGGAAACTTGTTGAATGGCATCTAGAAGGGGAATATTAATTTTCACTTGTTTGAACACTTCTAGAATTTTGTCCAACTAGGCTGACTGCTTGTTTGAAATAAGTCTTTGAGGGAATGGTGCTTTTGGTTTAAAGACTTTTTCAGCTGACTCAGAAGATATGGTTTGATCATTTTTGGACACATGCTTAGTGGATGGGTCTACTGACTCAGAGTTTGTGGAGTTTGTGGCTTTTCAGGCTGGGCTGACGTTGAAGATGGATTGTTAGATTCAACAGTTAAATTTTTCTCTTCTTCATTATCAATGCCAGCATGATTGTTAAAATAATTTCCAGACCTTAAAGAGATTACAGAATTCACATGATTGACTTGGTTGCTTTCAAGTGAATTAGCATGATAAGGTTTTTGATTAGGGGCTGAAAATTTCGGATTGGTCTTTGGTTGACTAGGAAGTTTACCCTTCTCTCTTTCACTAACTGTAGTGGCCAATTGACTCATTTGGATCTCTAGACGAGATAAGGCTTGGTTAGTGTTTTTCATTAACGTCTCTAAAGTGCTAAGTCTCTTCTCACTCTCATTTGAAAATTTTGAAAAACCTGGTGGATATGGAGTTGCTGGATTTGAATTTTGGTACGGACCAGGATTCGACTTTTGGTAAGGTTGAAAAGATTGATTTAGAGACTGATTGACCTGATTTGAAGGGTTATTTGGGTAGGGTCCTTGGTTCCATGCAAAATTAAGATGATTTCTCCAACCTGGATTATAAGTGGGTGCAAATGGGTCATTCCTAGGTCTTTGAAACATTGCATTGACTTGTTCATATTTTTCAGGTTGGGCCATGATTCTAGGACATTCCTCTATCACATGACTTGGTGAATTACACCTTAGACACAAAGGTGTTGATGTTGAGACGTGATTCACAGGTGATGGTCCCCTAATTTCTAAAGCTTCGAGTCTTTTAAGTACACCAGCCAACTTAGCTTCGGTGGCAATTGAATTGTCAATTGTATGAATACCCCTAGATGAGCTAGGTTTATCGGTCTCTCGGGTGGTTTCCCATTGCATGGTTTTTTCTGCTAAGTCCTCTAAAAACCCCCAAGCTTTTTCCTCATCATTATTCAGAAAATCCCCTTGACACATTGACTCTAACATTGTTTTAGTGGGATAGTCTAAACCTTCGTAGGCAATTTGACACAATCTCCATTTCTCAATTCCATGGTGTGGGCACTGGGATAACAAATTTTTAAATCTATCAAAATATTTCCAAAATGACTCTTTTTCAAGTTGACAAAATTGATGAATTGCAGTCCTAATTTTTGCAGTTTTATGATTTGGAAAATATTTTTTTAGAAATGTAACAACAAATCCCTCCCAGGTTGATATGGAATTATTTGGCAGGCTATATAACCACTTTTTAGCATTATCTTTTAAAGCGAAAGTGATAAATCTTAGCCTAATTGAGTCATCAGACAATTGTTGAATTTTCATTAAAGCACAAACTTCCTCAAATTCTTGAATGAATAAGTATGGATCTTCTATACCAGTGAACTTTGGTAACATATTTATAAAATGTGGTTTAAGTTCAAAATTATTACCAGTTACTGGTGGTAGACTGATGCATGAAGGTTGGGCAGAACGGGAAGGATAACATCGATCCCTTAAAGAAACGGTTTGTGCGACCTCCATTTTTCTTAAAGTAAGATCTTTTAAAGTGGGCTCCAAAAAATCAGGTTTTCTCACTAATCGGGATGTTTTGTCCCTAATCCACACTTTTTGCATACACTACTCAGCAAATAAGCACACAAAACAAATAAAAGAAAATAATAATAAATAAGAAAAAAAGATTACTTTTTCTAAGGTCAACCTAAATAAAATCTAGACAGCTCCTAACTGTTCCAAGTTACACCTCAAGGTCCACCAAATTTGAAATTAATCACACCACTAGCCAGGTAAGTGTAAGAACGGTGGGAGTCTCTCCGTGGGTACGGTGACTAATTAAATAACCACGCGTTCTTTAGGCGTTTGCCTTTTGAACCACTTGCCTAGACACCAGTAGTTTGATTAATTAAAAATTTAGCCTCCTCTTGGAGTTTCTTGTCCTAATTGAGCTCGAGAGTCCTATGGGCTAACGTCTACTTGATTTTATTAGGTCAAGGTTATGCAAAATGCAAGTTGGGTTATTTGTGGGCCAAGGAAGGGTGATGAAATCCCCACCTTATCTTGTTACAGGTTTTTGCCCTTAATGTTAGATTAAAGATGAAAATGAACAAATAAAATAAAAAAAACGATAAATAAATAAAATGTCCTAAAACTATGTGGATTACGAAGTAAAGAGAAATTTGACGTACATCAATCCTCCAGCAATCACCACAGTTTATATTTGACAAAATAAAAATTTTAAAAATAAAATTAAAACCTAAACAGGATGTGCTCTACGTGAGTGAATGCATGAATGCGGCAATTAGTTTTCTAACTAACAATAAAAACTAAAAATAAAATAAAACTAAGCTAAATTTTTATTTTTATTTTGTTTTTTTTTAAAAAAATAAAATAAAATAAAATATGGAAATACGAAGTACCCGAAAAAGCGCAGCAACAAAATTTTTATCTTTTCGCTCCTTCGATTCGCTTCGATAATCCTGAAAAAAAAATTGAATTAAAAACTAATTCGAATAAATAAAAATTAAGGAATAAAAAAATTAAGTCTAGTCCCCGGCAACAGCGCCAAAAACTTGATGTGATAAAATTATGTAACTGCAAGTGCACAGTGTCAAATTGAACTGGCAAGTACAGGTCGAACCCACAGAGACTAGATTAATTTCAAGGTATCCTTAATTAATATTTTAGGCGAATTAGAAATAAATATGGTGGAGATAATTAATTAACTAAATAATGCAAATTAAAAATTAATGAAAACTAGTAATGAGAAAAGCTACCTAGGAATCCGAATCCACTAAATACTAACATAATAAATAATTTCTTACTTTTCCAATTAATTCCCAAATTATTTTTCCTTCCCTTTAAAAATAATGATTCATATAATTAATATGGGCAAGCATAAGTTATGAAAAATTCACAGATTAACTATAACTTATCAAAACCTCGCAATCAATATAAGAATCATATGCAATTAATGCGAAGGAAAATATGAAGGCGAAAATAATTAGGCACTAATTCCGGAACGGAAAGAAATTAATTAATATGTAATACCTAGTTTCATCATCATCCTAAATATTAGAAATTTAGCTAGCCATGAAAATTAAAACCAACAAATTCAAAATTAAAACTACTAATAATAATTGCATGAAATAAGAACAATAATTAAAAAGAGAATTTCTATTAAAATAAAAGAAAGTTACAAATACTCCCTGACACTAGTACCACACATGAACGGAATAAGAGGAAAAACAAAGCTCTCAATTGCTAAATAACTCTCTCCCTTCTACACCAGCGAAAAACTAAGGAAAAGAAAATAACAAGTGATGCCCTTCTCTCTAAAACAAGAGACCTATTTATAGGAAAAATAAATTTGTGCCCTAATTTAGATTCATTGAACTTGGCCACTTTTGTTTCCTTTTTATTCTCCTCTTTCCTTCTGAACTTCAATCTCTACATAGTAATCTCCCAAGAGTCCTTTTCCATCTTTAAAAGCTGCAACAATTATCTTTTATTTGTTCACCAAGATAAATAAGATAAATCCTACAAAATAAAATAAAATGCATTAATTAAATAAAATAAACATATAAAATAATAAATATGGGAATAATAAAATGTATAAAAAATGTGTCTATCAATACACACTAATTATAGGATATGACTAACTATAATTATGGAAAACATATCTTAACAAAACCATATCTTCTAACAAGAATAAACAAGTTCCATTCTACCCACACTGGACCCCACATAAGTACAATATGATTCTTTCATTTTCCTAAAACTAATGGCCTTACTCAAGGACTTTTAAGGATAAAATAGTCTTCATACAATATTTTGAATTTGAATTGTGTACTTTAGACATCTTTTTATGTGACAAATTTTTGTTTGTAAATTAGACATATTTTGTGTGACAGAAAGAATATAAGAAATGTCCACTTTCACTAAACTACCATTTCACATGAATTACTCATCTGCTTGGTTCCTTAAATTTCCCTCGCCAGCATAGTTGTCACGGCGCCACGGCGAGACACGGCGGTAGCTGACCGCCAGGACGCCTAGGCGATAAGGCGTCCGCCTAGGCGTCCATAAGGCGATAAGTCGTTAACAATAAATAATTTATACATTTATAATTATGAAGTTATTTTCATATATATATATATATTAAGACTATTAAATATTATTAAAAACAAAATATACTTTAATTATTTAATACAAAAGTATGTGTATGAATTAGTACATTTAATTATTAAAAACAAACAAAAGAATAAAAGAAAAAATAAAGATTGTTGAATTAGTACTCTTGTAAGTTATTAAAGGTCATTTGCCAAATAGCCAAACAGGCCCTAAGATAAGTAAGTGGCAGCCAGTTGTCTTCCATCAGAAGTCATTTGCTAAAGTAACCAAGCCATATTAACATACAAGGCACCACAATACACAAACTTTATCACCCACATGTAGTATTAGTGTTACTCCCCACTAAACCAGACACCCAAATACAAAGTAAAACAATACACAACTCTCTCTCTCTCTCTCTCTCTCACGTTAACATAGAAGTCAGCTAACTGCTAAACAAAAACCCAGCTAGCTGTTAAACGAATATGCTACAAGGATCGTCTTCATCAGGCGAGGTTGGTGGTTGGTTCGCAAACATGGAAGAACCACCTACGCGAGGACGTGAAACAACATAAAGGTCGTCGGCGATGTCACGCGCCTCCTCACGTCGGCGCGTGAGATCTCCGATCGTCACCGAACTTCTTCTACTGCACTCGGATTTCTTGGATCTATCCATTTATGGGTTCCGTGAGTATTGTTAACTTTGTTTGGTGATATTTTTGGACAGTTCTCATGTGTTGAGCTAACCGTCACCAAGGCGTGACCTCGCCTTGCAACCTGTCCAGCGCCTGGACGACAAGTCGTCGCCAAGGCACCTAGGCGATGCCTTGATAACTATGCTCGCCAGTCAAGTATTATTGATCTCGAGGTATGGACTATTTAATAGAACTAATAACCATTGCTTTTGATGAGACGATAAAAAACACTAGCCTAAAACTCTATAGAATAGCAAAGATATAGCTCATTGATTGCATTAACAATTTAGTATTCTCTGGACTCACTTTTTGAGGGGATCAATCCATTTCATTCTGTTTCGCTATCTTCATCATTAGCAACAGTTGCAGGTTGGTCACTCAGAACAGAGTCCACAGGCTCATCATCAATATTTTCGTCATGGTCACCTATATATGGTTGTGAGCTTACAACCTGCCCCATCAAGTCTTTATGTTTAAGATTGCCTGCCAATAAAAGAGATGCACATTAACTTAAATAGTAGTTAAACTGGAACCAGCGTATGCCATCTGAGGACAAGTGGTATAAATAACATAAAAAAGAGAATCCTCTTTGCAGTAACCGATAATAGCATTAAGAAGCTAGCATAGTACAGGCGGAAAGAAACAAGCACAAGATGACCAAATTTTGACGTAGTATTATTCTCAACTCTACCATGCCTTTTATCCGAAACTAGTTGCAAGCTAATAATATGGACTCTTTATCCTAACTTGGGACAAGCTTTTCAAGAAGCATAGGCGGAATATTAAATAAAACTTTGCAAATAGCCTATAGTCATCAATAACCATAAAATAGGCTTAATCAAGTCTAACAACTATAGATACAATGAGGAGTAATTACTAGCTTAATTTAGGACAGTAGAAATAATTATTATACAAGGACAATCCTGAGCATAATTCAGGGATTTCTCAGATATTTTCATGTTTAAAAAACAATAAAAAGCTTACATACCCATCCAAAAAGTGCATCCGCTTGCAGTAGTGTGGAGGAGAGCCTTGACTTGAAATAAGAATCGTTCCATAGATCTCTTTGTAGCTGGAATTTTGCTGGCAATCACTGTTTGTTTCAAGCTCTTCAAAACAATGATAGAAATGACATAAATACTTGCTCTGATCAATGTGAAGAATCAACTGTTTTCCTATAAAATAAATCTGAAGTTGTATAACTAACCTTTGCTTCAGAACAAAGGGTCTGTATGGTTCTCGTTGCTTTCTGAAGGTCTTTAACCTGTCATAATTTAGACAAACACCACTAAACTAAACCGACAATTTAAGGATAGAACACAATACCTATCAAAGGAAACTAAAAAATAACGGCATCTTACCAGTTCAATTATAAGCTCATTATGCTTCTCAAATTGCGTCCGTAGGAAATCAAAAACTAAAGAAACTTTTCTGTATCAGTATCCCTAGAAATATCTTGGATAACCAAAATCACAAATAAATACCTTTGAGAAAGGAATCAACAAACTTCCCACCATACTTGATAGCCATGGCATGCACAGTCACCTGTATAATCACATATACTGTGAAGAACTTGAGTAAGCCAAAATAAAATAAAAAACAATATATAAAGGAAGAGAACTTCTTAATACTGAGTAGCCACCTACCTTGTCATGAATCTTGCATAAGTTGATTAAAGATACTACCACATTCACAGACTGCCGTAATTTGTACAGAAGTTTTTCTATGGCTTCTACTTGAATACTAGCTCTTTGATTCTCTGCATTAACAGTTTCCTTAACCTAATGAACAAGTGGAGAACACAACCTTTAGGATTTGAGAAAATAAGAAATCAGCTAAGGATTAAGTTTTGGTGGACAGTACAACAGAACCCATAGCTCACCAATTTGTTAAGGATGGCAAGGTTCTCTTCATGCTGCACCACAAATTACCTTCTGTTATAACCTCCAGTCAGAAGCAATAACAAATAACAGATTAGCACAGCAGAATTTCTTACCAGCTCCCTATACCATACAACAAATGTAGCAGAACACAGCATTGGAAAACCGTGAGAATCATCTGCGGCTGTCGTTCTGCATGATGACACCTAAACAAATATAATTAAAAAACCAGTTTGAGAAGCCATTTGGGAACTGCCACGTCAACATTTCAACTGATATAACATGTGGACATCTAAGTATAAACAAAAGCTAATGCTTCTATACTTGGTCATTATCATGACAGAGCCCATGGGAAACAATGTCAAATTCTCTGAACCTGCTCCTTCAAGTGACTTTTTGTTAACAAGATCTCAATAATATAAAATAGAGTTGTTTGCGAGACCATGGTCAGCATTACGAAACTATGCTCAGGATTGAGCACAAGATATAAGAAAACGCAATCCCTCTAATGATGTTTAATATCAGCCATTGTAAAACATGCCGAAAACATGTATGCACCTTAGGCAGGATAGATCGAGCAAGCTCATCCAGCAAATCAGAGGTGGACTCACAATTTTCCAAGTATATGTGCACTGTCCTTTGTACTAGCTCCCCCTGCAATTGTAAGAAAAATACTACTGTCAAACATAATGTCTAATACTAAAAATTGCCAAACCCATATTCAAATCAAAGTTATTACTAAATCTTGAAATATTGTATTGAGATGGACTAACTTTTCTCTTCCAACAATTTTCATTACTGTCAGCATTCCAGTTATGCCTTAAGAGTTTCCGGGCAGAAATCCCAAGTCTGCTGCGTATAATAGGAAGTACTCCCTGGGTTTTTTCTGAGCGTATGCCTTTCCCATCTTCCTCCAGAGACTTATCTAAGAACTTTTGTACAGAAGTAACTACTGACTCCATACTAAGTAATACTTCTGAAGCCAACGTAAATGAGAAGGTACTTGCTGCAAGAAGCAAATGGTCAAGCAGTCCAGACCTACAAATGTATCAGTAAGAAACAAAAGCATAGAAGAGAAAAGAACAAAGTAACATACCCACATCCAAGGCCTCTTCCAAGAAAGAATAAACCCCAAGATATAAGTAATCTATACTTCCTGGTGAAGGGATCAATTGCATGCCTGAGAAAATGCCGTCTGGTACTTTGATGGGCTGGAAGCTCTCCAGAAGATCTGAGAGGACCAACTTTTCCATCAGAATATCTGGAAGGTTTAACATCTAGACAAAGAAAACAAACTACAACTTACTTGACATAGCATATTGAATATATGTACATATATATATGTGTGTGTGTGTGTGTGTGTGTGTAATTTCTATGAAGTATGAAGGAAACAGAAAAGCAAAAGAAAGAATTTTTAGGAGTTTACCAGGGGTTTGTCTGCGTAATAGAGGGGAGAGAGAGAGGGAGGTGGATACCTTACTAAAGCAATGAAGTATCTCTATGAAAACTGAGCTCGAGACTGATGGTTTAGAAACAACTATGTTGGATAGATCTGGATTCCCAGCCAAAGCAGACTGAACCTTCCAATGTTCTTGACAAGCTTCATCACCTGCGAGCATTTATTGTATGATATCTAGAATCTCAAAGCACCCGGTCTGGAGCTTATCCAATATGATGTGCTTACAAGTTACCTTCTTTAAGAATGCAAACTGCACAATCAAGATGTCCCCTAAGAGTTGGAAAAAGTGCCCGAATCTTGCTCAAGAATTTAATAACTGTCATCCCACTGAAACCAGGTGGACTACTCAAGCATCTGGATGAACTCTGTTTGCTTGAAGGACTAAAGTAATCCAGCTTGTAATGAAGGTCACGTAGAAGGTAAAGATGTAGAGGCAACTGAAACCAACAAAAGAAAAAAAATCACAAGTACATAAATTAAACTGTGTATATGCCAAGTAGGAATCTAAGACTCAGCAACTACCACGTGGGATTAAAATAGGTTTATCCCGAAGTATAATTCAGATGGTAAACCATTCAGGAGAGACAGAATATGATACCTCTGCAGCAGGATCTGCACAACAAGGATCCAAATTCTGTGCTCAAGAAAGAAAAGCATAGAGTTTAGACAACTTATATATGCTGTTCAAGATAACTATCATTTGTTGATGAGTTACATTCTTAAATGTTATGAGTTCAACAAATCTGGAATATTTACTAAATCAACATATTGAAACTTTCAAAATATTCTCTGTCAGCTAACACAAATGCCATATAAAAATAAAGAGAAATAAAATGTTCTTATAATTATGTTGAACCTCAACAATGTAGCCAACAAATGATGAGTAAAATTCTGAGTCTTTTGTTTTAGTCAAAATTTAGGTTTTGGTATATATCTTGTCCCACATCGAATACCTTGACAAAGTATGTCTAGTATATAATGAGTTGGGTCAACTCTTCTCATAGCCAGTTGGTTTTGAGTTAGAGAGCTTGATATCTTTGTATACTAGGTTTTGGGCCCATTTTATAAATCTAACATGGTATCAGAGCAGGCTATTCTTGGGCCTAATTAAACACTCTTCTTAGCCTACATTCTTACCCACTTGTTGTAGTCCATTCTTAAAGGGTCAAAATTACCTATTTCTTAACTAGTACCACTTATCAATTGGGTCAATAGTTGCTCGTGGTTTACGTGCAACCCTCAATACACCGGGTTACACGTGAGGGGGAGTGTTAGAGTATATATCTTGTCCCACATCGAATACCTTGACAAAGTATGTGTAGTATATAATGAGTTGGGCCAACTCTTCTCATAGCCAATTGGTTTTGAGTTAGAGAGCTTGATATCTTTGTATACTAGACTTTGGGCCCATTTTATAAATCTAACAAGTTTAAATATTACGAGGAAGGAAGAAAACGAAGAAAAGAGAAAAAGAGCAAGTGTGTATGTCTTATGCCACCATACCCCAAATATATTTTATTTTATTTTTTATATAACCACTCCCCAAACATATATACCACAAGTCCACAAACTATCCAACTTACAATAGGAAAAGGTTTTTAATTAACAGGAAAAGGATAACTTAATTCCCCCACCCCCCAAACTTGGAGCAAAAATTTGTTAGTTCATAACGTAGCACTTCAGCATCCCTTGAATATCCACCACTACATGCACAATACAACAAACAGAAGATAAAGTAAGCCGTACCTGAGAAAATGATAAGATGGAAAAGCAGTCAACCAAAAGAGGCCTGAATTTGTATCTTTGAACTTCTAAAGACTTAGCTGCCATTGAAACCTCTATATATTCTGGCCCACTAGAGTTGGCATGCACGCTTGACTCAGATGTGGTTCCCTTAAAGGACATGCCGGAAGAATCTTCATTTGGAATGTCTTGGCTTGGAATGGCACCTGCTTTCCTCAGCACATCCATGATTGTAGGCTGCCTACTTTTTCCATTAGTATCTGTATTTGTTGAGGCCTTTGAGGTATTTTGATTTTTTCTCTTCCTGTTTTGGGAGGAACTCTCGTTTGCTAACATATGCTCAGTAGTCTTTCCAGCAAGTGCATTATAACTAGACTGGCCTAGAAAGGGTGATGAAGAGGGTAGATCATGAGGGTACAGATGTGGTAAAGGTACAGGGTACTTCTTGAGGGAATTGTTCAACAAGCTCTCCAAATATCTGACATTTTCAAACACAGCCGTGATGTTAACAGTTTAAAAATGTATAAAGGTTACATTTATGATTTATCAAAAATTAAAGGTTAATGATGTCGTGATAAACATATTAAATAGAGAAATATTACACTTTCTTGCTCCAACATGCACCTCTTCCTAATTTTTCCAGATCTGGACTGTCTGAGGAAAGAAACTTGGTCATGGTTGGAATAATTTGTTTCCACCAAGAATGTTCTCCTATAAATGGGGCTGAAAAGTTCATTGTATTTATAGTCTTCTCCCTCCCTCTCTCTCTCTCTCTCTCTCTCTCTCTATATATATATATATATACACTCATTCTCTCTATCTAATATGGAAATCACGCAGTAAGCATTCAATACCATGGCATACATAGACAAGGATTGCCTTTAGATAATTGGCAGTCTGATACTGAACATTGCATGTGTAAATGCTGTAAAGTGTAAACTGATCAACATTTATATGCCCAGATGTGTTGCCTATGTAGATGTGCTGGTGATGGAGTATTGCGTACTTCTGACTATTGGAATTCCAAGAAACTGGACCATATAGAATAAAAAATTCATAATAAGGTAATGTGGACTAACATTACAAGCACAATAAGCAGATATGCATACGACAAAAAGTTTGTCATACCACATGATGCTCTAGCATGTAACACCAGACATTAGAATTTCAGTAGGCAAACCACAGATTGTTGGAACTTCCATAAAATTACATCACATGTCATCATATGCCTAGATAATATAATGTGAATAGAAGCTGTAAACTAGTTAGTATTGACACAACCAAATGAATTGCCTCACTGCAAGTGTTGGAGATGGCCTATTATGTAGTTCTACCTGTTGCAATTCTAAGAAACAGAACCATCTGAGAAATAAAATCTCATAAAAAGCCTTCTCATTGTTAGCATCTCTCCCAGCATACTCAACACCGGACCTTTCCGCATGCAGGTTTCTTTTGACGGGGATCATGGTTTTAAGTCCTACCACTCGTAAGCGCAAGGTAAGCTCGGTTCCTAACTTCCTATTAGACCAGACGTCAATAATTAGTATATAAAGCAGATATGCATATTTCAAAAGGTTTGTGCAGTACTACTTCCATGTATAGTTGATGTAGGACGGAAATTGAAGAACAGATAATTAATTGGAAGTGGTAAATCAACAAAGAAAATTAAGAGAACTAGGGTGATCCAACCGCAAGAGAACCACTATTCCTAGGGTTTCCCAATCGCAAGAGGGAGAAAAAAAGTATTGATCGCAACCAATAATTAGAATAATTTCAATATCAAAGTTTTAAGAGTCTCACATGACTTACAAGTATATTTACAAGAAAATAAACTCTAATAACCCTAAGCCCAGTAACAATTGGGCCTCTAAATAAATAACCTAATACTGAAATAAACCAATAAATAAGAAGTCAAACAAACTAAATAAATAGACAACTGATAAATAAATAACTAAATAGCGAATCATCCACGACAACGACGTCTCATAGATCGATCCCTATCACTCTCCCCAGCTGCGAAAATGAAACCTCTGGCGAAATGAAAGCCTCATATCTCTCCAAAAGTTCTGGATTAAGTCAAAGGAACTCCTCAGCACTAATCTATGTACAATCATCTGGAGGCCTGTTGCGCCACTTCACCAAAAACTGACGGTAACCACCTTGCCTGGTTGCCACAACCCGCTCATCAAAAACATCCTCAATAACCTATGTTGTACATTGTGTAGGAACAATAGGAGGTGCAGGTGAAACAGGTAAAGGGGGAATAAGTATAGGCTCATTAGGATTAACAGTGTAGGCGAAGTAGCAGGAAAAGAAGTGGAAGAGGGGGCAGAATCATCAGAAGGCCTATGGTAAGGAGTAAGGTCTTCCACATTGAATACAGGACCAATACCCATTTCACTCGGAAGATCCAACTCGTATGCATTAGCGCTAACCTTCTTTCGAACTCGAAATGGACCCATCCTCTTAGCATGCACTTTCTTCCATGTACCAGGAGGTAATCTCTCAGCACGGTGTCGCAACATCACTCGATCATTCTCATTAAACTCTTGATACCTGCGATGAACATCTGCAGCAAACTAATAATTTTCATTGCTCAAATTAATTTTCTTTCTTATCTCAGCATGCAAATCATGAATTTGATGCGCAAAAGACTTTGCAGACTCAATAGCCCTATATGCAGTGGGAAGAGGAGCTAAATCAACAAGTTTCTTAGGCTGATAACCAGTGTATGCCTGAAAATGACTCACTCCAGTCGAACGATTAACTGAGCTATTATATGCAAACTCAGCCATAGGTAAAACCTTATCCCATGTAGACACATGATCACCCACAATACAACGTATCAAATCACCTAGACTCCTATTAAAAACCTCAGTCTGACCATCGGTCTATGGATGATAAGCAATGGAAAACTTAAACGTGGTGTTAAGTTTCTTCCAGAGAGTTTTCCAAAAATAACTCATAAATTTAACATCTTTATCGGAAACTATAGTCAATGGTAACCCACGCAATCTCACTACCTCACTAAAAAAAATCATGGCAATATGTGAGACATTATCAGTTTTGCTGTAAGGAATAAAATGTGACATCTTAGTGAAACGGTCCACTACAACAAAAATTGAATCATGACCCCTCTGGGTCCTCGGTAACCCCAGGACAAAATCCATACTAAGATCCTCCCAAGATGCATGGGGAACCAGAAGTGGAGTGCACAAACCCGTGTTCTACTTCCTACCCTTAGCAGTCTGACATGTGTGGCACTCAGAAACAACACGAGCTACATCTCTCTTAAGGCTAGGCCAAAAGAACATATCCTCAACAATAGCAATGGTCTTATCTCGACCAAAGTGTCCAACTAATCCTCCTGCGTGTAACTCCCACAATAAATACTCACGTATCGATGTACTAGGAATACACAAGCGGGTGCCCTTAAAAAGATACACATCATGGATGCGAAAATCACTAGAGGGTGGGGAACTAGGATTCTGTAGGGCAGCATAAATGTCACTAAAGTCTCGACAAGTAGGGTATTCCTGGATAATGCGTTCGAATCCCACAACCTTCACTCTCAAAGAGTTGACAAAGATGGACAACCTACTCAACGCATCAGCAACCACATTCTTTGTCCCTTTGCAATGCTTAAGGACAAAAGAATACTCCTAGATAAACTCTACCCACCTAGCATGTCGATGACTCAACTTCTTTTGGGAGCTAAGGTATTGGAGTGCCTGATGATCGGAGTAAAGAACCAACTCCCTATGCAACAAATAATGTCGCCAACACCTAAGCACCTGGACTATAGCATAAAACTCCCTATCATAGGTAGAGTACTTTTGTCGGGCCTCATTCAATTTCTCACTAAAGAACGCTATCGGATGACCCTCCTGACTAAGCACTCCCCCTATCCCTACGCCTGAAGCGTCGCATGCTACCTCAAACACTTTACCAAAGTCTGGTAGAGCGAGAACAGGTGTATGTGTCAACCTATTCTTGATTTCCACAAAGGCTTTGGTAGCTGATTTAAACCAAACGAACTCTCCCTTTTTCAAACTATCAGTGATGGGAGCCATAATGGTACTAAATTCTCTAATGAACCTCTTATAAAACGTAGCTAGCCTATGGAAGCTTCGAGCTTCGTGAATATTAGAAGGTTCAAGCCACTCATTAATAGCCATTACTTTCTTGGGGTCGGCAGAAACCCCCTCTTTGGAGATCACAAACCCGAGGAAAATGACCGACTCCCGAACAAAAGAACACTTCTTCAAATTAACATAGAGTTCCTCACATAGAAGAACTGCTAGAATCTCTCGTAAGTGAAGTAAGTGCTCCTCTCGAGTTTTACTATAAATGATAGTGTCATCAAAATAGACCACTACAAACTTGCCTATGAAAGGACGTAGTACCTGATTCATAAATCTCATAAATGTGCTAGGTGCATTGGTTAAGCCAAAAGATAAGACTAACCACTCATAAAGTCCGTCCCCTGTCTTAAAGGCAGTCTTCCACTCATCTCCCTCTCGGACGCAAATTTGGTGGTATCCACTCCGCATGTCTATTTTGGTGAAAACACGAGCCTCAGTCATCATATCTAGCATGTCATCAAGCTTAGGTATGGGAAACCTATACTTGACGGTGATCTTATTTATGGCTCAGCTATCACAACACATCCTCAAATTCCCATCAACCTTAGGGGTGAATAAGGCTGGAACGGCATAAGGGCTAAGACTCTCTAACAAAGCCCTTCCTCAACAACTCACCTACCTGTCGTCTCATCTTGGTCTGCTCTGTGGGATGCATCCTATAATGTGGCAGGTTAGGTAAAGAAGACCCCGGAACAAGGTCAATGGCATGTTGTATGTCCCTAAGAGGTGGTAACCCATCAGGCAACTCATTAGGCATAACATCGACAAACTCATGTAAAATTTGCTAACATCACTAGGAATCTCTCTAGTACTCTCCTCAGGAACATCTCTATCTCTCTAGCGACTACCGCATACACAACCTTCTCCTCCAACACACTCCGCTCAAACTCCTTTCTATTAAGAATATGGAGTGATTTGGTTTGTTGGGTAGGTAAACTAGTCTCCTTTGGTTGGCTCTTGGACGACACTCGGGGTCGCACAGGTGCTAATGATATTTTTTGCCCCTTGTGTGTAAACACATGTGTTCGTCCTCCCATAATGAGTCACATCACGGTCATATAGCCAAAGTCACCCTAGTAGAATATGTGTAACATCCATAGAAAGGACATCACACCAAATATTCCTCATAGCCCAGAAGGTGGATCAGCACTAGACATCTCTTTGACACAGGAATGGATGTCTTGTTGACCCAGGCAACGCTAAAAGGCTGGGGATGTGGTTCTAACTTTAGCTTCATCCGTGGTAAGGCGGACTCAGCAACCACATTTAAGCAACTACCCCCATCGATGATAAACTTAGAAGAGACACCACCTACTTTGTTGTATGTCTGAAATATGGTGGTTCTCCTCCAATCATCCTCTCTCCTATGACTCGTGAAAACGCACCTCATGACACCTACCTGATTACCTATCTCCTCTAGGTGCTCATCAGCCTCCTCATCCTGCGAGTCATACTCACCCTCGACTTAAGCCCCGACAATATCCCCCTCCTCTTTTGAAGTTTCCTCTATTATTGTTACACGCTGGCGATTGCGATTGGGGCATCAAAAGATTTGTGCCCTAACCCTTGGCACGTAAAGCACCTCTCCTGGGTAGTAGACTGAGAGTTGGGTCCAGCTACACCCTTCCCTTTGTCACAAAATGGCCCAGCTACGGTGTTATTACCCTAGAGGACGCCTGAGAAATGGGAAAAGGTCTACTCTGCGAGAAATTTCGGCCACTGGGCTAGCCTGAGTAAGAAGAGACTCTCCTAGCGATACCCTGTAACTTATACTCGTTATCTAGAGCTGACTGGAAAAGGTCATCTAGGGTAGTGATGCCACTGGTCAGGATGTGTGATTGAAGTACCCATTCTTAAACTTTATAATGGTCAATCTATCACTCTCACTAATCCTGCATCTTTGAGTCAACTCCCTAAATCTGCAAATGTAATCAGCAACAGACATATTATTACCCTGACGAAAGTTGTCATACTACTCCATTAACATATCGGTATGTCCTACGGGTAAATAATATTGCTTTAGGCGAGTTTTCATCTCCCCCCAATGCCTGATAGGTTGGCTCCCCTAGACGCTCTAAGTCTCTCTCCACCCCTGACCAAAATAAACTGGCCAATTTTCATCAATTTCATTTTGGCGAATCGCACCTTCCTATCTTCAGACATCTCATAGCAGTCAAAATGCTTCTCCATACTAGACAATTAATCAAGGAATGCATTAGGATCAAATCTACCGTGTAACTCGAATGCATCTACCTTGAATTTCCTATAGTCATCATCATAAGGATCATGGCTCATGGCGCCTAACATGTGGGTTTTCGACATGCCCATTCCCATTTTTCCCCTGGGGTTTCACTACAGGTTGTCTTTGATGTGTGTGATCCTATCATTCATTTGACCCAGTTGTGTGTAACTATGGCCACTAATTGGTCCTGAATTTCTTCTAAAGCAGCTTGGGTAAGTGTAGTCATGATGCAAATGCAAGTGCAAAGTTAAGACAATACAGAAATTTAATTGAAACAAATTAAAATTACAAGTCTAAGCCTTTGCAATCGCAATCTCAAAAGTTAATAATAATAATCGAATAATATGCAACTAAATGGAATAATATGCAATTTAAAGGAATAAATCCAAAACAAGCTTTCAAAATTTTAGTACTAATGAACGAAAGGAATTCAAGTGATTAAGTATTTAAAATCCTAATATTCAAAAATAAAATTTTTACATTCTTTTTTCTTTTACCTAACTGATCAGAAAGTATGAGACTGGGGTGAAAAATGCTAAGGTTAAAGTTTAGGGCTCTTTATGCAAGAAACAGGGTTAAAAAATGTAAACTAATAAACCGTGGGGCAATATTTAAATGGAGAGCGGAAGTTTGGGGTACTAAAAGGTAATTTGCAAGCCTTTTTAATTTAAATTAAGAAAGTTAAGGTTCCAAAACAACGCAGCAGCAGGCCTTTTTTTATGAACAGTTAATCGCGATGAACAGTAACTTCGGCGATGAACAGTAACTCCGATGAATAGTAATTTTATTTTATTTTATTTTTAAACCCAAGATCTCCCAAAAAATGAGAAATTGATGTAGAAACCAAACTCTAATGCCAATATGATGTAGGACGAAAATTGATGAACAGATAATTAATTAGAAGTGGTAAATCAACAAAGAAAATTAAGAGAACTAGGGTGATCCAACCATAGGAGAACCACTACCCCTAGGGTTTCCCAACCGCAGGAGAGAGAAAAAAAGTATTGATCGCAACCAATAATTAGAATAATTTCAATATCAAAGTGTTAAGAGTCTCACATGACTTACAAGCATATTTATAAAAAAATAAATTCTAATAAACCTAAGGTTGTGTTTGATAAAAATGATAATTAAGATCTGAATGATTATGATGTCTTAATAAATTAGATCATCTGAATGGTTATGAGGTCTGAATTTAAAAAACTGCTTGATTACTAAAAAGTAAGTTGTCTCTTAATGACACTATTTTACCATTTTAAAGGGTAAAATTTTATTTAATAATTTTAAATATTCAATTTAATAAAAATGAGTGAATAATATTGTTGAACATATTTATATAAAAAAAATTATCAAAAAAATTTCATTAAGAGGTAACTCTTAATTATTAAGATTTCATTTTCTGTCTTACCGATTAAGAGGCATTCAGAGGTAACAAAACGAAAAACAAACAGCATTATGCCTCTTAGCGAATAAGAGACAGTCCATTAAGAGGCAATCAGATGCAAACAAACAGCACCTAAGTCTAGTAACAATTGGGCCTCTAAATAAATAACCCAATACTGAAATAAACCAATAAATAAGAAGTCCAACAAACTAAATAAATAGACAACTGATAAATAAATAACTAAATAGTGAATCATCCACGACGACGACGTCTCATGGATCGATCCCTATCAATAGCCCTCTTTTACATAATAATCCCATGATATTCTAGCTTGTTATATCAGACACTCAGGTTGGAGGAGAGGCTTAAGATCTTACATCAGTAGGTTACAAGGTTTAAGAAGTCTTACGTTATTACTGAGCTTAGGATATCATACACACCTCATCATTCCTGAAACCAAAGAACTAAAATCAGTGGTTGGAGTTATTTGTTAACCAATGGGATGATCTTTTTCTCTTTCTTCTTATTGCGAGTGGCAGAGGGTTACCCCTTACTATTGCATATGGTGCATGCACACAGAAGCCCCCAAAGTAACTAAAAATGCTTTTTACTAATAAAGGTAGCTGAAATCATTACATTGCATTTAGTATGCTACATCATAAATAATAAATGACAGAAGAACCATAGAACTCTAAAAAATGTAGTCATACACTCAAGTATGGTATGTTTTATTAATATAAAAGAAGATGAGAGAGAAGATACAACTCAACTTGACAACGTAAATATAAAACAAAACAAAATGTAAAAGAAGAAGATTTTACTCAACTCAACAATGCCTTTTATCCCAAACTAGTTAGGGTAGGCTGAAAACGAATCCTATATGAAAGCTTAGAAGTAGGAAAATAGAAGATAAAACAGATAAAAAAATATAAAGAATAAAATAAAAATAAAGATTAATAAAATATATTGAAAGGACAAAAACTATAAACATAAAACAAATACAATGAAACATAAAACAAAAAGAAAAAGGTGTAAACTAATAGAAAAAGATTTTACCAATAGAAGATAAGATAAATGTGAGAGGAGTCCTCCCTAAGTGGAACAGATCAAAATCTAAATTTAGCACCTAAAACAAGTGTTGCCTTCCAATCCTAATTAAATCTGAGTTACAGTGAAAAAATGCGTAGTCCTTAATGCTGGATCAGAGTTACCAAATAGTCTTATTGACCTATCGAACCATGTATTGGTACTCTCATTCCCAAACATGGTACTCTTATGTACCGATACTATACATTTAGCATACTGATATTTAAATTTAGCGTACTAAAATATTTCTTTGTAATTTATCTATAATTGCACAAATATCAATATCCTAACATAGTATTGGATGCTCAAACATTACATTTTTACAACAATCAATATATTTATGCAACAATCAAATTACTGATTCAATTAAAAATCTTACATGAAACATAGTTTTATTGCATTTAGATTCTAAGAGAGTTCCTTACTATACGCACTCGTATAAAGCTCCCTAGCGTACTACGTTTTAGCCTCTATAGCATACCTCATTCCCATACACAAGCTGAAACAAACAGCATTCCAGGTAATATTGTGCTCAGCTGGACAGCCCTTCAATCCCTCTATTCTGAAATAGAAATCCTCCTTAAAGACACTCATGACATACGTACACATGAATTCTATCCCACAAAGAATTAAAAGCAAGTTGTTACAGTCATTCATCTCTTTCTATACAACCCAGAGGATAGGAAAATACTCACTAAACCTTATCATTTTTCATTCCAAAACCTTGATAAGAAAGGAACTCCTCCACCATCAAGGAACAAACCCAATCCTCTACCATCACCCTAATGTCTCAAACAAAGAATGCCACAACAATTGCCAAAGCACGAGACAGTGAAGTTTATGAACATACACAAGGTTTCTCAAGCGCTTCAATAGCTTGGCAATAATTTCCTTCTCCGTTGTTTGGCTTATGCTATCCAATCTTCCAGCAACTTGAGTACAGAAAGCATTAATCTAAGTAGCATCAAAATTGTTAGGTTCTATATAAATCCTGTGAAATATTGTCAAATTACAGACCTACATTGTGTGCATTACAACATCAAGCCTCTACACTTACCAGCTCTCGCATCCAGTTAGCTGCATAATATAGACAAAGGCACAAAATTTGTTTCTGCTTTTCACTCAAAGACTGCCATGTAGATTCAGTAAAGAACTGACAAGTAAAAACCAAATACATGTCAGCCTATAGAATATATACAGATTGAAATGAAATGAATGAATATTAAAGACATGAAACAGATAAAGCAATGTCATAAATCATGTAAAACTCTCGTCTCTTTGTCTCTACGTCTCTCTCTCTATCATTTTCAGCATATAGAATATATTCAGTTACGAACGAAATGAATAAATATTAAAGACAAATGAAACAAATAAAGCAATGTCATAAATCATGTAAAACTCTGTCTCTCTCTCTCTCTCTGTTTGTACGGTAGAGGGTGTCATTCTATCTTTCTCTATACATATACCACACAAACCCTTTCTAACAAAAAGGGTACCTAGAGAAGCACATTCCCATGGTTTCTGGATAATATTGATTTAAACCGCCTCTCACAGAAAACCCTACACAAGTGTTGCTGGGTTCTTTCAAAGAACCTACAAGCTCTTGGAGTCTAGAAATGCAATGGTTGACCTCTCCATGGATTATGGCCCAGCCTCTAGTCCCACTAGCTATTCTTTGTGCAAAATCTCAATCAGAGAAGCCATCAGTGGAATTATGTGCAGAAAGGCATGGTTCTTGAGAAGAGCAGATTTTGAGGCTTTTTTCTAGAGTGTGTTGGCAAGATTGGAGAGAAAGGTGTTGATGTGGTTCTCCCATGAGATACTTTTGAAAACATATATAAGTTAGAGCCCTATGTAACAAAAACTAAAAGAAGAAAGGACTATTATATGAGTAAAGCTTTTGGATCCAAATGGGTATTAAATAAGTTATAGGCCTTCTCTCATGGTGCGAACTCCATTTTTCCTAGTACAGTTCCAATATCGGTTCTAACTGTATTAAAAACAAACATCAAAAATCCAAGATTGCAGGTCCTTGCTTTTTACAGTTTTCCAAGGTGGATAAAAAGTCTGGATCTTAAGTAAACTATTCTTTAAATTAGAAAATGATCAACCACAGTTGTTGATTCTTTATAAGATTTTTGTTTTCAAGATAGTAGGGATTGTGTGCAGGGGAAAAAAGGCAGTAAATAGAACGATTTAGTGTTCTAAGATTAAAAGCATATAAATTCTTTTGAATACAGCAATATCAATTCAGGTCTATATCAGATTATACAGGTAAGATGATGCCAAAGGAAAGAGAATTATGTCCAAACTATACCTATACATGATGTTTCTATTCCTGAACTATATCTTTGGGATAAAAGACTATTATGTTAGAAAGAAGAGAGTAAACAAGCAAAAAACAAGGCATCCTCCAATTATAACACCCAAAAAGAATACAAGTCCTAATGCAGGACCACGCTCCAATCCCTATGTAAATCATATAGTCTTCCCTCAAAAAGCACCCAACGGCTGAAGCCCATAAGAAGCAAGAAAAGTAACCTTATACCTCAACAATGAGAAGGCAGACAAATATCAATGAAATACAAGTACCAAAATTACATAAAAGTCACTACAGAAACATTCCTTAAGGCTTCATTCCTTTAAATTGAACAATAATCGTCATCCTAATTCAACAAATCAAACACAAGTTCACAAGGACAACAATTTAAAAATAAAATAAAATAAACTCCTCAATAAAATAAAATAATTTTATTATAAAACCCGTGCTTCGCACGGGATTATGAGCTAGTTATAAATAAATAAATAAAACCTCCATCAACCAACTGATATAAACAATTTGATAGAAGTTCTCACGGACATCAATCAACCAAGGTTATAAACAGTTAATACTAAAATAACAAAAATATCAAAAAATTATGAATAAATAAATAATTTATAAAATAACTCATGTGCATACTTTTCTTTATATAATCATAATATTGACTTAAATATATGCTCATTTTTGCCTTTATTTTCATATTATACTAAAAGAAGTTCACGCAAGGGTGGGTAAGTAACTACCCATGCACAAGGGTGGGTCCGCTTAATTAAGTTGCTCTCTAGAAGTACAAGGAGATGTTCAATAGCAAAACTCGTCTTATAACATATTAGCATGTATTAAATTATACATCTTTTGAATATTTCAAGAGCTAGGAGTCTCAAACTTAACAAATACTCCCTTTGTCCTGCAAAGATTGTTACTAATTTCGTGTCGAGATATATTTATACATGCTAAGTTGTCGACTGCACTAAGAGCTTAGGTTGTTCGAGAGAGCTCAACAATGTAAATCAGATTTTATAACACTCCCCATCACATGAAACCCCTACTTGCACGTGAGGAACAAATCAAGGAGCATCATAGTTCATAAAATAAAGAGTGCAATTGTACCAACTAAATAAGGGGTAAACAAGAATTGAACCGAAGATCTTGCATACACAGAACTCTGATACCTTGTTAAATCATCAACCTCATTAAAATATATTAAATAGAGGACCCGACAATGTATATCATGATTTATAACAACCCATTAAATTTTCACAATATTTATATATTATAAATTCAACTACGTTAAAGATCATTGAACATATAACGTAAAACTGTGTTTTCATAGCATCATCTTTGCCAGGTGGAGGAAATATCAAGCAACTTTTGAGCAAGTAAACTGTGTGTTTCAAAGCATAATTTTAAGGTACAGTATTTGAAACTGTTTATATACTCCTTGAATATCATTTCTTTTTTGTTTTATTCTTCTCTTGAGCTTCCTTAACCTTTAAAGTTATGTTAGTTAATCAAAACTGTACAATGATAAATGTCATGATTGAACTTTCAATTAGAGCGGTGAAAGGGTAATATTGGATTGCAAATTTCATACAGAATCTAAAGCACTGAAGGGCTATGGCACATGAAGGTAAAATAAAAGAGGCTGATAAAGCTAATGCGAGCACACATCTAAGTTTTTCACCTTAGAGGAAGGAAGGTGTAAAGGACAGCCAAGTAGAGCATCAATTCCTCCAAGAGATCCCTGATTTGCCAACCTTTCTATCTGATAAAAAGATGCATCAGTAACAAAGTATTTAATGCATCATTTGAATATTTTGGTTCCAAAGAGGAAGATGCACTTACTGTAGATAGTAAAAGAAAGTGAGCAGGAAGAATTTGTAATAATGAAGCAGATCTGCACCCCAAGAAAAGGAGAGAGAGATAACAGTAAAGGTCGTTGACAACTAAGAATTGTTAAATATGAAAATGTAAATTGATATGTTTGGTTCAAGTGGAAATTGGAATCAAGTAGAGAGCTTAATTCAGATACCGACTAACGACATGAAAGGAGTATATGAGAAAGAAAACTTACATTTATCTTTCTTATACCCCTCTTTACCACCACCAGAATCACTAGCTGCTATCATTTTTTGAATTGTAAAATTACTCGCTAATAGGACTCCTTTGCATTGAAGTGTCCTTAGAAGGGGAGAAATTCTATAGCTCTCTGTCCTCCTGCTTGCTCTTGAAGCAAGAGTGCAGGATTAGACAGATGTTAAAACTAAAGGAGATATCTGATGTTAGCTGACTTGCATCAGCCAATTGCACAACTGAAACTCTTACTATTGTGGGTTCAGTTGGCAGAAAATTCAGTAATTGGACTTTGTTTGAGTGGTTTTCCGGCCCATTATGTATCTATGATAAATGATTTAACTCAAATCTGATATTCCATCAGTCTTTGAGGTTTAATGGCACAATGAATGAGATAAAGTGGGCAGTCTTGGCTGTCTTACCAATTCCATAACTATCATTAAATCTTCATAGTTAGCACACAGTCATCATAGACACCACTACCACAATCACCAACATCCCTACCTTCCCAAACAAAACCCACAAAAAAAAGAGGAGTCCCGATAGGACAAACATGGATATCTATATCTTCCCCACTGGACTATTTGCTTAGTGCAAAGAGACGAGCACAAGAAAATGTTTTGCATTCTATTATTTTCTAAAATTTTCCTAATACAAAGAGGATCGATACTACCATCAAAAAAGCGAGTTTATGAACAATTCTTGTGGTAAATATAAAACCTAACAACGAAAAACAAATACAATAAGAAATAGTCTAAGTGACCACCATCCTTTTCCATCTAGTCGTGCTCTCAAATTGTGTTTTGTGAATAGAACAAATGAAATAGCCATGGCTCCATTCACATACGAAGAATTGATGTGGATCCTTCTCTTTTCTTCTCAGCATGCTCTGTACTTCTGTTTCTTGCGATAATTTTAAGTTAAAAGTTGAATGCTATGGATTTCATACTTATTGAAATAAGATTATAAGATTGATGCCAATTGTAACTAATTACATACTAAACTAAATAGATAATAGCTTACTGTATGGAAGAGGAAACCAAAGGCAAAATGTTCAGACATATAGGAGATATATCTCCATCTAAGTTCATCCATAGCTCCCCTGCATAAAGAAAAGAACAGGAACTTGAAGTTTTTCCCTAATTTCTTATACTTTAAAGTTGCAGTCATGACAGTATATGATTTAATGGCATCACTAAGACTCACCTTCTAAACCACAATATGATTCTTTAACAGACAATTTTCCACCTTCGAGATCAGACAAAAACCTTGATTCAAATTCTCCCACATGTTTCCCGATCCTATAAGATATACACGGTTAATTTTACTAGTGACAGCTGCTTTAGCTTTAACCACAAAACTCACCATTCCATAATCCCCGCGTGAAGAACTTTCCCATCCAACATAGCTATCAGTTCATCATAAAAAAATATTGACGGCAACGGCAACTGTTTGCAGGAGTCCAACGATGTTTTCAAGAGTTCCAAAGCCTCCTCATTGTTTGACTTCTACATTAAATATTGTCAGAATCAAGTGAAATCAAATTCTAGGATCAAGTGAAATCAAATTCTAGGATCAAGTGAAATCAAATTCTAGATAATGGCACTAAATGAATCATATTGGACTAAAGTCCAGTATTTAGACAAGCAACATGTGACATAATTACGACTCTGATTTACTGCTATAAAGATATATTATATTGCCACTCCCAAATAGATACAAGTGCACAAGTCTTTATCTAAGAATTTGAACTTTTTGTAGAGCCTGAAGCTGCTTTCAGAGTTATTATGAACAGCATATATGTTACTTGGAATATAATTGGCTACATAGGCCAATTTCTCAAGTTTGAAAAACCCAACGAATTTCACCACAGAAGATCCTTTGGACTAATGAAGTAACTATCATTTGAATCCAAGATGTTCAAGCTCCAACTGACTGGAAGCATAAATTCAGTTCTTCTTTGATGAAGGATTGAATGAAAAACAAGGCTGCCAAACTCTCCCTATTTTTCTTCTTTAGCGCACACAACTGGTTACTGAGTACTTATCAGTTTAGGGACAATCTGATTATCTTTTCTTCTTTACTATGTAAAGGAGAAAAATAGGGAGAGTTTGGCAGCCTTGTTTTTCATTCAATCCTTCATCAAAGAAGAACTGAATTTATGCTTCCAGTCAGTTGGAGCTTGAACATCTTGGATTCAAATGATAGTTACTCCATTAATTCAAAGGATCTTCTGTGGTGAAATTCATTGGGTTTTTCAAACTAATAGGAATAGTGGTAACTGTTAGAAAATGCATGTTCAAATTTGATGATGAGATGCTTAATGTATATTTGTTTCAGTAGTTTTTTTGTAAAGTCTTTAATAAGAGTATGATGTACAAAGACTTAGAATAGAAAGAACAAATTTGTTAGGTTGATCTTATGAGTTGAATTGATGTATAGATAGATAATAGGATAAAATCGATCGTTTAGTCAAGTTGGACGATCGTAAAGCTACTCTGGCAAATCGTAAAGTGTATTGAAGTTCGCAGAGTTAGCCTTCCTATCGTAGAGTATTCAGTGGAAGATCGCAGAGACTGCCAGAAATTCGCAGAGTTAAGACAAGATCGCAGAGCCTGCAGTCAAATCGTAGAGTTCACTCTAAGGTCGTAAAGTGAAGTAAGGATCGTGAGTCACTCAAGGATCGTAGAAGAGCAAATCGTAGAGAGCAAATCATAGAGCCAATCATAGAATGACTCTCTACTCGTAGAGCAAGCTTCGTAGAGCAGAACGTAGAGTTCAGATCGTTGAGTGAATCAAGCTCAATACTTTACGGTCTTCATGAAGTTTTACGATCAGTCAAAATCGTAAAGAGTAAGGATCGCAGAGTGACTAAAGGATCGTAGAAGAGCAAATCGTAGAGAGCAAATCGTAGAGCCAATCGTAGAATAACTCTCTACTCGTAGAGCAAGCTTCATAAAGCAGAACGTAGAGTTCAGATCGTTGAGTGAATCAAGCTCAATACTCTACGGTCTTCGTGAAGTTTTACGATCAGTCAAAATAGTAGAGCATGCCAGAACTGACAAATGACTGACAATAAAGAGCGTTGCAAATTGAAGAACCCAAGACAAATTGCCAAATATCCTTAGTTGAAATCGAAGATCAAAGTATGTTGTGTCTAACAGCTAGCTTGGCGAAGTGACAACACCCACGTGGTTGGTGGAGCAGCAGACTGATGTGACAGGTCAAAACCGAAAGCAAGCTGACACAACCCTCCTGAAAGTCAACATCAAAGATCTTCGAGTATCGAAGCATTAAATGCTCAATGGGAACTTTGCAATGGGAAGCTCTCAAGGAGAACTATAAAAGGGAAGGAGATTCAAACCAGCAGTACGAATCACCAACTATCAAGCTGAATCTCTGCCAAAGTTCCAAGAGCTCATCTCTACGATTCAAGAACAACTTGTTCTGCTACTAACTACTAAGTCTTCAGTTGTTGAGCTTAATCGCAACTTAGTAGCACCTCAACAAACATTCAACCATTTGTGATTCGCTAGTTTAAGTGACCATAGTTCCAAGTCTAAGTAACTTGAAGAGATCTGAGTGATCTGGTCTTAGTGACCCCTAACTTAGTGTCATCTGCCAAGTCTAAGTGACTTGAAGGAATCTTAGTGATTTATTCGTAATAGATCTTAGTGATCTGGTCTTAGTGACCCCCCTTGCATCCTTAGTGGATTTCCTACTCGTAAAGTAAAAGAGTGGACTAAGAGTCGTTTATACTCCGAACCACTTAAAACTTCTTGTGTCGTTTATCTTTCTACATTTATATTCTGCAAATTAACTGTCATATTTATTTGTGACTTAACTTCACAAAAACTAAATTCAGAGTTATTTCAAACTAATATTCCGATGTGCTTAATTAATTTATTTAATTAACAATCTGGTAATGCATCCTTAATAATCAAAAAGTTTCAAATGATCTATTCAACCCCCCCTTCTAGATCTCATTGTGCCTCTGGGAAACAACAGTAACATTGTTCTCCCTCATATAATTGTAATAACTTGAGGTTTTGGGCATATAACTTTAGAGAGCCTGTGTAACTTTCTTTTGATATGGTGTGTTTTTCCAAATTATCCCATGTGGCTTCGTGTGTTTTTCCAAATCATCCCATGGGGCCTCTCCTTATTTAAGGGTTTTTCAAAAAATAAATTGGTTTTCTTTCATTCTCCATTAATTTTGTATATTTTTATAGTTTATTTTCTTTGTGGTTGATATATTTTGTAGAACCAAACTTGCTTGACATATTAGTTTGGTTGTTATTACTTAATTGAGTTAACTTGTGTGAACAATGTAAACTTGAAAATGATTCTGGCTTCTACCTGGGAGGAGGATAGACGGGGTGTATTGTTCACATCCCCAAGATAGGAAACTATCTTTAGAGTTCCAATCAGGCCCATTCTTTTGTACTTCAAATCTGGATTACTGACCTGCTCAGTTCACAACTAGTTAGCGCGAAGTAGAGATTTTACCATTAACTAAACAATGTGAATGACATCGAAAGACATGGATTTAGAAGCCTGTTCCACAACACTGCTCTGGAAGCAATATAAGAAAGGGAAGGCATAAATTCGAATTTTACCTGCTTTCTTACGATCATGAAAAGTTCATTTGCAATTGAAGATCCAAATGTCTCTGCACTAGATCGAGCCAACAGGGCAAGAAGGCAAAAAACTTCATAGACCTACAGAATGAGAACTACCAATGAAAGAGCCGGTAGAAATGATTATATTATACTGTCAACAATAATACAAGGTAGAAACAATTGCCTTATGCAGGCTTTGGACATTAAACCCCTCCAAATAATCCAAAATACCTGAACAAAAAGAAAAACATATTGGTAATACTTTGAACTTGGCAATCCAATAAAGAGGACCAGAGCACAAAAATAAAGTGCTCAACATACCACTTATATGAGAAGAAAGTGGAAGTAATTCTCGTGCATACTTAGACGCCAGAAGGATCATGACCTCCAAAGCAGAATCCACTTCAGAACTACTGCCGGAGCCCACATGAGTAACTATTGCACCTAGAACCTGCGAGATTATTACTGTTGAGGAGTCTTGGCATGTACTGGTCTTTGTCCTTATTTAGTAAAATAAGATAATAATTTAATGAAAACATTTCCAAGGCAGCTTACTTCCTGTCTTGAATAAGTGTCAACGAACACTTCAAATAGACACTTGTACATGTGAATGGCAAATTCCCTTGCTTTTGGTTCTTTGCACGCCAGTAAGTACTCAGACAACGATAGAAATGAGGCGAAAAAGTCCTAAATAATCAATAGAAGCTTTAATAAATAGCATTTTAAGTAATCATTGTATATAATTCTTCACTTATGTGAAATGAAACAATTCCACTATTACAGATCATGTAATAGGCACCATACCTGCACCAATTGCTTATTTCCACAAATGCACTGCTCAAACATAACTTCCTGAATACAGCCTTCAACAACTTTCTTTTTGAACATCTTTTCAACACTCTTTTGCATAGACTCACCATTCATATATATGAGCATAAGCAACCAAATGTCAATCACTTTATGATCCCGAGATTTATCAAGGCCTTTCAGTTCTTTCAATAATTCCTGACATAGCATCTGTAGCAGGTGCACGGAAGTTATAATAAATGTAGACAATTTACAATTCTAAGACGTATGAATAGCTGAATCTACATACATAATAAACAAACCTACATTCTTAAATCGAAGACTCGACCTTAAAGCATCAAGAATTGATGAATCCACATTATCTGCAACTGATTTTCCTTTAAATTTATTATGTTGTGTCATACTAGTATTAGATACTCCAAAGTTTTTCAACTGTTCGCGGATCTTGGAGATTATTTTTTGAGCGTTCATGGGCGTTGCTGAGAGCAGTAGAAATTTTAGTAGGTATGGCATGTGCTCTGCATCGATCGTTCGGACATATGATAATGCTAATGTAGTTACCTTCAAAAGATTTTAAGTATTATAAGACTCATTTGAGATATGTTATTTCGTGATGTGTAACTATGTATCTGCAGCAGATAGTAACAAATACATAATATATATATATAAGTGTGTGTGTGTGTGTAGCAGAATAACCTTCTCTTGCAACTGATCATCCAAGTTGAAGTTGGAGATACAGTCAAGAACCGGCACGATGATGGCATTAGGATCATTTTGCAGCATCTGTTCAAGCGAATTAACCACGGTGTTATTGTTCTGATCACCAATAAGCTCAGGCAATGACCCAATGATCTCTTTCTTCAAGTGAAGAGGACAAATGGATAGGACTTCCAGCAGCTTCTCTGTAAATGCCTCAGAATCCACAAGGAAGTCAAGCCATCGTAATTGGTTTAGTATCAGCCTTGCTAAATCCTCATCAAATCGCAAAGAAGAGGATAGCCCAAAACCACCAACAGGGTCCACATCAAAATACTCTGGCAGCTTCTCGAGCAACATTTTTTGAAGGTCTAACTGGATTGAAGGCACCAATAAGAGTACTTGAAAAAGGCTCTGGCTTCTTGCAGTACCAGAAGTGTCTCCATGGGAAGGTAGTAAAATCCTATAATTATCAAATATTTCAACGGATTAAAATTTTTAGTGAGCCATTTGGTCACTGATTAAAATGTATCAAACAAGTACAGACCGTTAAATTTCAGTAACTATATCTTCATAACTTTCTAAATAAAAATGTCTAGCTGTGTCTGAAACAAGTTTAGTGGCTGGCAGATGACAGAGATTTGTAATAGCAGAAAACAAGTTAGGCGTTCAGTTGCTGCGGAAAAATTGTAGGAAATAACAAAAATGGAATGATACTGAAATGTCCAACCACAGTGTCTCTAGTTTTACAGCTTTTGACAAAAACTTTAGACTATAGAAAAAGTATATAACATATAATTGGCTTAGTACCTAGTAGATGAAGCACTCTGCACATGCGGAGAGACATAGCCTAATGAAGCTTGAGATTGAAAACTTCCTAGCCTTCTGAATCTATTCCAAATTATTTTCTAAAATAACAGACCCAGGTTTTGTAGATATTGGAACAAATTATAAAAGTAGAAAAAGGCAGAAATTTCAATGTCTAGGAACTATGCGGGGCTGAGAAAAAGCTTAGAACCATTATAGGTGTCAGAAAAGGGAGATTCACATTTTCCATGAAACTAATATATTATAAAACAGTGTTTAGACATTCTTCTTTTTAATCTAATTTGTTCTGTATACTTATTTGCATACAAACAGAGTGTAGTAGACATTTCAAAAAAGACCAGAAAATTAACCAAGTAACTAGATTGCTAAGAAAACTCTAAAAATACCAAAGAAACCTAAGATTCTATTTATAGAACTTCATTATCTTTTCTGTTAATATCGGAGAGCTCAAATTCACCATCTTGAACTGCAATTGTAGAAAAATTAGCTTAAAATCCTAATTCTAATTTCAAGGCAATGATTTCTAGGCATAATAACACAACCTTGAGATTAATACATGATAAACAAGGGTAGTGGATGCATTTTTGCCCAAATGTTAAACCTTCAGTTATCCCTCCAAAATGGTTCCATTTTCTGAATATTTGAAATTGAAGTTGCACCATTCATTGACATTTGTTTTAACCTTTTACCAAGACGCAAGATTTGCAATTGCTGCAATTTCCCATAGAATAAAAATGCCGGCTAAGGTATTTTAAGCAGAACTTACAAAATATTACTAATATCACAGTGGAAGTAACTTCCTTTGGAACTTATTTCCCCAATTTGTGACTAAATCAATTATTTTGTGATTAATTTTTTTTTCCTTATTTTAAACAAACAGATAGGATAATAGGTACTAACCGACGGAGATTATTGGTTGAATCAATGTAAGATGATAAACTGGACAGGAAATCGGAGCGCAGAGCCGAGTCGGTGGAGAAGAGGCCGTGGAGGTAGTGGCGTAGCTTGTGGCGGTCGGAGGGTAGGCACGGTGGGCCGGAGGAGTTTATTAGAGTGCAACCGGCGTCGGCTAGCACTGATGCCAACTTGTCGATCGGGTTTAGGGTTCGTGGTGGTGGCGGTACGTCGTCGTTCTGGGGTTTCTGGTGTTTGGGGATTTTGGATGGTTGGGGAAAAGGGGAAACGAAGGAATTGGTGGAGGATCGTTTGCGAGAGAGTCCTTTGTTCTGGAGTAACACCATTTTTTTGGCAGTTTTGGGGAGAAATTGGGTTTTCGTTCTTCTGGATTGCTGGGTTGTTTCGGTGAGGGTTTAAGTAGTAAACCGGGAGGGGAGGGGAGGGAAGAGTGGGGAAGGAGGAAAAAGGCGCCAAGGTTCAAAAACTACATCAATGTCTTTTTTTTCTTTTTCTAAATTGATGTTAGACTTTACTGTGGGCACTTTTGTGCAATAGCCTAATCGACTTATAATGTATGCAATTGTCCCATTAAATTAATTAAAAAAATTTAATTAGGTCATTTTGTCAAATTAATTGAATGAATGTTAATTTATTGTTGATAGTTAAAACGAAATAAAAAATATAAACAAATAATTTGGAGCAATAAAAAAGACACATAAGATAGAATTAAAGAGAAAAATAATAATTGGTTGTCCATAACATAATTAAAAGTAAAAAGTTATTTTTTACTTTTTTCTTTCTCTCTCTTCTTTTGGGTTTCTGGATTCTTCCTTCTTATATTCATCTTAATAAACACTATCACCATTTAACCACCACTATTTTTCGAATGGAACCATTTACCACCAACATCATTTCACCTCATACGCTGCCATCATCATCTCATTATTTCTTTAAATCTGCATAAACCCCAAAATTCTATCAACAACCCATTCACCATCATTAATCCACTACCACATGCCTAAAATAGGTAAGCCCTATAGTTTTGTCGTCATCTAGAAAAATAAACTAGATTGATGAACCTTCAACATCATACAAACACCATCCACATCATCCAACCTCCTTCAAATAAAATTGGAACCCTAACCTCTTAATCTTCTTCATAAATTTGGGATGGGTATGATACACTAACCTCTTTGAGATCAACGACGATGGAGAAGATGGAAGCAGCAGCGAAGATGGAAGCGGCGGCGGCGATGGGGAAAGATGGAAGTAGCGGTGGCGATGAGGTAAGATGAAAGAAACTGCGCGTAAGTTTGCAGAAACGAGAACATACATACAATCATATTGTAATAAAGCGGAAGCATGACATAAACGAAATTAAATTTTTTTTTTTGCAATCTCAGGAATCACCTTATGCGATATTATTAATTTAAGATGAAAAATAAGGGATTATACCTTTGCAAATTTAACTTTTGAATAGCTACGAGTTCACCTCCTTGATCCATCACGTTCTTCTCCAAATCCACCTGATTAAACACAAGCTACAAAGTGTATGTAGCGCTCTAAAGGTGATCTACCAAGAGATTGATTATGGAAAAAGTAAATTTAGATTTTTGTGAATCTTGGGTGGCTAGCCGTAGTTTTCTCTCTCCTAATTCTTTTAGGTGTATGAGAATACTTGCAAAAGTTGCATTAGTCTTTCCCACAATAAGACCCCTCTTATTTATAGACCAACTTTCCATCCTAAACCTTTTAGGACTTAGGGTTTTAATTTAATTTAACTCCCAAACTATTTAGGAATTAAATAATTTATAATAATAATAATAATAATAATACTTCTTATTCATTTATAATTAGTATTTCTTCAAATACTTAATTATAAATATTAAGTTATTTAATTTATTCCACTAATAAATTAAATACACTTAATTCATTATTATTAAGTCATTTACTTCTAAAATAATATTTCTCTTTTTGCGGTGTGACCCTTTAGGTTCAATATTATATCGGTAGTAGAATAAATAAATTAGAACCATTCTAATATTATTTATAATGAATTAAACTCCTTTAATTCATATAAATAAATAATACTTATTCTACATCATGAGGGGCATTTTACGATAATGTATCATGACTATCCGTATAATATGAAATCAACGTTTAATCACATAGAACATATTCAGTAATTAGTTACCGTATAATTCAATCCTTCTACCACACAATGTCCCGATCAAATATAAAACATGAAATTACTGTCAAGTTTTATTTATTTGATCATATGCATTTTGATTCAAAATGCACAACTCTAGTTATTATAAATTATAAACTCCTTTCTAATTTTCATTCACCCTGGTCAGGGATTCCTAAGTTGTCACTTATCGAATCACATATGACATTCTCTCCCTTTACTGGAAGCGGTAGATTCTTTATTGATCATTCATCTACCTCCATGTATACTTTATTAAACCCAAACATACCCTATATTATACTTTGTAGTATTAAGGAATATGACAAACTATAACTCAGAATACATAAGGCACTATGATGATCTCAAGTCCAAGGATTACTTGTACTACTATCACTATAAGAACTCCTATTGACAGATGAGTAAAACTCCATCAAGGTTTTTTTAAGCGAGTCACGTTTAGTGAACTTATTCCTCAATAAGCACCTACATACTTGCTTTAATGTCTCTACATAAATGATTATGAGACAAATCATCCTCTTCAACAGAGCAGTCATAATATGTACTAATCTATCCGGATTCAATAACCCCATATTAGTGATCCATCGATTAGGAGCATTTTAGTTTTTGAGCTATCTTGAATTTAGATCTCATTAGCATGATTATCATCATGATTCTAAAAGCATTACTCCAAAACTATGGGTTTATCAAGTTTATTTAATTTAACTAATTAAACATGGATAAAGAATGCCTTTAAATAAACAAATTCTTTTATTAATAAATGAATAAGATTATAAAGTAAATGCTTATCACATCCTATGCGATTGGATTGAGGGCATACTACTTTCAATCTCCCACTTGCACTAAAGTCAATCGCCATGGTATCTAATATCCATCTTCTCTAAGTGACAATCAAACTGCTGCTGAGATAATGCTTTAGAAAATGGATCTGCAATATTGTTTTGAGAGTCAACTCTCTCTAAGGTGACATCTCCTCTTTCAATGATTTCTCTAATCAAATGAAAATGCCGCAACACATGATTGGATTTCTGATGAGACCTAGGTTCCTTGGCTTGTGCAACAACTCCAGTGTTGTCACAATGTACATGCATTGATCCTTAAATGCTAGGAACCACTCCAAGTTTTGTAATGAACTTCTTCATCCAAACAATTTCCTTTGCAGCTTCACTTGCAGCTATATACTCTGCATCTGTCACTAAATCAACAACTGTTTGCTGCTTGGAACTTTTCTAACTCACTGCTCCACCATTCAAGGTAATACATACCCTGAGACGGATTTACTGTCATCTTGGTCAGTCTGAAAACTTGAGTCTGTATAGCCCTGTAACACCCCCAAATCCGGGTCCCTTGAACCTCAGACCTGGTGCGTCACGATACATCATCTTCGTACACATTCTATAAACTAGCGCGGAATATATAAACATACATTGTTTATTTCAAATGATTTTACAACATTTCTCAAGGTCTACAACCTTAACTCAATACCTACCTTAATAACTCAAAAGGTTTACATAATCATTTTCATAAGATAACATAATAGTTAACGCATATTAAATTACTCTTGAACTTTTCCTCTTGACTTTGTCCTTCCTGAAGCACTCGAGCTTAACTGAAATATTATCATGATATAGCAAGAGTGAGCAAGTACTTTGCTCAACAAGATAATATTTCAGTTAAGCTCGAGTGCTTCAGGAAGGACAAAGTCAAGAGGAAAAGTTCAAGAGTAATTTAATATGCGTTAACTATCATGATATAGCAAGAGTGAGCAAGTACTTTGCTCAACAAGTTTAAATACAAGAAAGATATATCATGAGTGAAAAAGAATAGGCTTTCGAATTTTCAACAATATATAATAATTGTGGAAGAACAATAATCAAATTTTAATAAATGAATAACTGAATTAATAACGTTGAGTGGCCAACAATGACCATGAACAAATTTGGTAATCAAGGTGATCAACCTTTCATACCAGGTAAACATATGCAGCTTGCACTAAGTGCGATTAAACAATAAATTTCATTGATGTGGAATAATTGACAATAATTAAACCACTAGCATGCTTGAAAATATTAACTCAAGTTTGAGTTAGGAAACTTGCAATAACGTAAGAAGTTTAGGGTTAGGAACTGAACTTGCCTTGTTCGTCGATTACTGCTACGCAATCTAATTTAATCTCTTATGAAAGACCTAACATTTATAAGATTGATTTTTCAATCAGCATATCATATCATACCTCATAATACTATTACTTTATAAATAAATCATCTAACATTTAGCTACATAATCAAATGTTAGATAACACCTTAAACCATCAGTATTATTATCGTCCGTTGATAATATTTCAACCACTTTATCATCATCTTAAAACTCTCGTCTAATATTATTAATCATTTAATAATATTTTAATTCATTTCTTATTATTAATCACTTAATAATATCTTAGTCACTTACAAATACTATTAATCATTTAATAATATTTTAATCACACTTTAATATTATTAATTATTTAATAATATTTTTAATCATTTAATAATATTCAACTCATTATCTAATATTATTAATCATTTAATAATATTTTAATCCACTTTCAAATATTATTAACCCTTTAATAATATTTTGATCACTTAATATCATTTATTAATGTGTTAATGATTTTCGTATATTATTAATCATTTTATAATATTGTCATTATTTAATAATACTTTAATCTAATATTATTAATCATTTAATAATATTTTAATCATTTATTAGACTCATGAACAATTTAATTTAATTGTTTATCCTTTACTATTTAATTTAGTTAACATACATATTTGGTCATACACATAATATTTTATTGAAAATGACCAAATTACCCATATAAAATCTTAATATATCATATTAAAGGCCATTAAGCAATAAAATCATATTTACACATTTTTTAACTTAACATAACTTAATTTTCTCATTTATTGGAAATCAAGCTCCAAATACTAATTCTGTGTCATGTCGCAGCCATTTGAAACAAGCATTCTTGAGCAATATGGTACGTTTCTCAGCGGTTCTCGGACTGCAAAATACAAGCCTTTCAGCGAAAACCAACAGTACGACACGAGAATCGAGGTACGATACGAAAATCGAGAAAATCAGCCCAGCCAGCCGCGGATCAATCTGCGGCCAATGATGGGACGATTGATGACACGGAACTCGAGCGCGACGCGGGGGAACCGAGGATCGGCGCGGGGGAACCGAGGCTAGCCGCAGATCAATCTGCGGCTGCCCCTGGCAGCCTTTATCAATACGGTTCTTCATTTTCATCAGCATACAGGGAGTTCGGAAAAGAAAAAAAAGAAGAAGAAGCAGCAGCGAGCAGGCGCGGAAAAGAGAGAAAAGAGAGAAAAAAGTGAGGATTTATACCCTTTTTTGTAAGATTGTATCACCTACACTCTCTATTCTAATTAATATACGAGTTTACACGCATCGTGGTGTTATTTTGCAAGGTGAAGAGCCCTTTTTTATAGCATTTTTGTATATCATTTTGTTAAACTTTTTGTCATTCGGGTTACATTAAATGTAGTTTTCTTGTGTATTATGGAGGATCCATGGATTAAGGATTATTAGTGAGGGTTCCAATGGAACAAAATTCTTCCTAATGGCCCGATGATATCCGTTGGCGATTTTTAGCTCGTTATGGTAATGTATTATGCGTACTGTATTTAAATTGCTTTAGTAGGATATTGTGGTGTGTTAGGCAACCCGTTATTGTTCATTTGTGCATTATCCATTTTGTGGGTGTGTAGAAATTTCGGATGTGAGCCTAGGAGCGCGACCCCGTGGTCCAAATACGATGATGGACATTTTTGGGTGTATGTATTATGAGCGATGTACCCTTGATTGTAAATTGTAATTGTCGGGCCTTAAAACGATATCAAGTTGAAAATCGGGTTTAAGGCCCCGTAATAGTGAAATGTGTGATTGTGGGCGTTTGGGGTTATTTTGATGGCTCACATGCCCATGAATAGCCCCTACGCATTTTAATGCTTGATTTGATTTACGACACAAAATTGATTTCAAAGCCAAACGATGAAGATTTTCATAAAATCAATCAAATTAGGTTATTAGCACCACGAGGCTTAAAATTGGAAGTGCTAAGGAATTGTCGATTCCCATTTAAACGAGAAGGCAAAAGAAAAAAATCGTTTTCAAACATCACAAGAATGGTTTTACAAAAATAAATAACGTTTTATTAAATCTTTGTGCATAGGGTTAAAAAGATCCTAGAAGTTGCCTGTCATTTTACGAAAGCAACGTATAGGTCTCGATTCCTATTTTGACGAAGGTTTAAAAAACTCTTGTTTGCCAAAACGACACCTAATGAAAATCTCACAGCTTTTGACAATTAAAATCAAACCTTTCTCATAGAAAATAAAGCTTTCTCGTATAAGCCGAAGGACATTCTAAAGCACTCTCAAACTAAAACACGACTCTTCATAAAAACCCAAATGGTTTCTTCATGCAAACTCACCACAACATTCACACAAGCACACACGCATGCACACACACATTTTAAGAATTAAAAGATAGGAAAAGCATCAAGATTGCGGTAACCTTGTTTCACGAAAGTCGAGAGGTGCCTAACACCTTCCCCTCGCTTAAGCAAGCCCCCGAACTCTATAAATCTCGGTTTGCAGACCAATTAATTCGGAGTCACATATGAGCCAGCGATTTACGAAAACGAAACTCGGATGAGTTGGTACATCCATTTCAAACATACCAACTGGTGACTCTGGTCAATTGGCTCATCATAAAAAATTGATCTTTTCGAAACCCCGTCGACATTTGTGCCGACCTTTTCCAAAAGAATCATCTAATAAAAAGGCTAAACTTAGAAAGGGTAATAATTAGCGTAGAAGCGATCTTCCTGACGTCAACATTATTGTTAAATAAATTGTGTAGGATATTTGAAGGACAAGCCATCATAATTTGGCAAGGAACGCTTAAAGACAAGTTCTTTCAGTAACTTGTTAACTTGTTTAAATGTATTGATGTACATGACTTGATTACCAAATTTTTCATTATTATGTGGATTATATGCGAGCATGATTTAAGTGTGCACAATGTGCAATTATGTGACTATATTGTTTTATGTGGAACTTGAATTATTGTAAATATACAATGTGAGATGTGTGACACCCCCAAATCCGGGTCTCCTAACCTCGAATTCGGTGTTCACGATACTCAACAACAAACATACTTTCTAACTAATGCAAAATAATAAACATACAATGTCTATCAAAATAGTAATAAAGTCTTATAATTATGGTTTCAAGGTTTTTTAACCTTAACTTAAAACGTACCCTTAATACATTAAGGAGTTCAGATAACCAAATAATAATTCAAGATAAACTAGTACATAAGCCTTATCAGGCGACTACTCTTGCACCTTCCCTTTTCCTTTATCCCCTTTAGACGTTTCTGCCTTAACTGAAATAAAGATCATGATATAGCAAGGGTAAGCAACTAATTTGCTTAGCAAGTTTATATACAAGGGAGATATATCATGATTAGAAGGAAGTTTCGATTTCAATGTTCAACAACAGTATAAAATTATGAAGGAACAAGAATTAATAGTCAGCAGTTGAATATTCGGATACTCAAATGACAATTACTGAGTGGTTTGAAATAACCATGGACATTTGCCAAGGTTCTCAGCATTTAAACTGGACCTCTTAAAAAGTTTTGGTAATCAAGGGGATCAGCCTTTCATATCCCGTGATTTATGCATAAACACTTAATAAACCAGTATTGATATCATGCCTTAATCAAATTTATCTTTTTCTCAGCCAAGAGTTCTTACCATAGCAATTTAATAAGAACAGCTTTTAAAATACATTTGATTTAACAAATTTAGACATGCTTGATCTAGCTGATACAAATAGCATAGATCTATCTCATAAACAATTTATGCTTGAAAGAACTTTAATTTAATTCACAGTTCAATAATAATCGAATAGGAATTCAATTGCACAAGGTGCGAATCTCAATAATCAGTACAGATGTGAATAATCAACAATAATTATTCACTAACATGCTTCGGAAATAATAACTCGAGTTTGAGTTAGGGAACTTGCATGTTTGCTCAGCTACAAATAATTCTAGCTTTAACTAATTGGCCTTGAAAGACCTAACATTGATAAAGTCGATCTATCAATTAGTATTGCGTAGTTGTACGTCTATACGTTCACTAAGGAACTTATCTACCACATAAGTTAAACACATAATGCACCTAGGACAATCTTGCTATCATTAACCTTAATCAAACTTAGGTTAATGATAGATTAACTTGGGAGTATTTTTCCTAAGGGTTAAATACCTTTTTAAGCCTTTAAACAATTGGGTTTACTTGTTTAATTAAGGAATTATTAAACACTTCATATTCAAATAGCTCATTTCTCATTTGATTACCATTCAATATTAATTAAATGGGAATCAATTAATTATCTTTAGTTATTATCTATCGAATAACAAATTAGGTTTAATTATTACCTATTCAATAATATTTCCATAAAGTTTTAATCTTAATATTTTTTTATTTACTTAAAAATATCAAATTCTTATATTACAAATATCATAGTAATATTTTAATAAGTTATTAGGTGACTAAACAATTTATTTTAATCCTTTATTAAACAACTTATTTAATATCCATAAAAGGTCATAAATATTATTTATCATAATAGATTACCAAAATACCTCACATAGGTTAGATTACACTGTAATAGGAGTACCTAAGCTTTAACATCCTATTTTTCTCATTTATGACATTATTTAACCATTTATTTCCTTTTAATCATAACTATAATATTATTATGAAAAATAGCAAACCTATTCTGAAAATTATTATCTTCTGGATCTGGATAGTATATGACCCACCAATAATTTACAAATTTTTTTGGAATTTTAGAAAGTGATTTACTATTTTTAAAGTACTCAAAACTTCCGAATCTTGTTATATTTTTCATAAATCGAGTTTTGCTCAGAAAATTCTGAACTTTTCATGGTACACTCTGATAACATATATAAACACACTGTACAAATTTCATATGTTTTCAAGGTATACACAGTGAGTAATCCTGGTAAGAATATTTAGGAGTCCTTCACGGTAAAAGCCATTACACAAAAACCACACATCGAAACGTATTCGTTCTTTTTTCTACTTGTAGATAATTTCTTAAGGTACCTCTGTGATGTTTCCCAGATTTTTAAAAGATCCATAATTGGCTGAAATGACCTTTGGAAAAACGGGGATAACAAGCTTTTAGGGTTTTAAAGCTTTAAGTTTTATAGCTGGACTGTTTTGGGAAAATAGCCCCCAAGGCTTCAAAAATTATTGAATTTGTATTCTACCACTTAGGTTTACTAGCTAACTCATGTACCTAGCACCCCCTTCGACGGATCATAAATCCAAGTTGTAAAACTTGAGTTACACAAGATTTAGTGTAACGAATGCGATTTTTGTGAATAAATAAAAATATTTATTGAATTATATAAATATTTTTATTAATTTATTTATGGAGTAAAATAAATAATTTATAAAGTTATGGTGAAAGAATTTATGTTAAATGCTATTTAAATATGATTTGATATGCTTATTCTAATTTAATTTAATAATTAAATTAGATGATTAAATGATTTATTTGAATAAAGGATTTATTTGACTAGGATAATTTATTTGGTGTTATTGTTATTGGTTAAATAGAATTCTTAATTAAAGTTTAATTGAATTTATTTAATAATAAGTTTAATTAAATTAAAAGTGTGACAATTAAAACTATATAGTAAAATGGATTATTAAAATAAATGGAGAAAGAGTTTTATTTAGATAAACCAAACAAGGCCTTGTGACCCTTGGTTGGTAAAAAAAATGGATTATTTTCTTTGGTTCAACCAAACAAAGCCTAACTCTTGATTTCTTTAACTGATTAACTTAAAAGCTAAGTACGTTAAAAAGATTGTCAGTTGTTTCTAAGCTTAAAGAAGAGAGAGCAGAGCTTTGAGAGTTTAGAGAAAATTGAGAGTTTGAGAGAATTGAGAGAAATTGAGAGAGAAGTTTGGAGATTGGAGAGAAAAATTCTAAAATCAAAGGAGAATTAATCAAGTTTTCTAAGCAATAGAAGGTATAGTCTTTTTCTTCATTGTATTTCTTTTAATTTACTTTACTATATATGAAGTTAGTTGTTCAAAGCATGAATTACTTGGTTATAGTTGCTAGTAAGCATGTATTAGAGATTATGTGATGATTATAAATCAATTTGAATGAATTAATCCATGAAAGCATGTTTTAGAATGAAGTTTTTAGTTTTACAGAGTTTCACTTTCATGTATGGCATATATGTATAAAAATTGGTGCTCAAATTGATTATTAACCGGTAAATTGACATTTGATTATGATTATATAATGAAAAACGAAAAGAATGCAAGTAGAATGGATTAAAATGGTTGAAAGATGAATTCACAGTGTTTGATTTCATTAAAATGGCCAAAATATGAATATTTTGTATAAACAGAGAATTTTGGGATTCTAATTGGTTGATTATGTGTAGTATAATGGCTAGAATGTTTAGAAACATGTTGGGTAATTGTTTTCTCGCATGTTAGATGTCTGAGTGTGTTTAATTTGTGTGTTGGATGGTAGAATTCGAGAAATTTTGGGCTAAGTTTTCACTGGTTCGCGAACTGTAGGAGATGACTGCCGAGTCTCTCGCCCCGGTGGGAGAAATGAACTGGATTTCTCGCCCCGGTGAAGTCTCGCCCCGACGAGAATATTGTTAAGGAAATCTTCGCCTCGGCGAAGTCTCGCCCCGACGAGCTTTTTGTTAAGTAAATTCTCGCCCTGGCGAAGGATCAGTAACTGAAATTTTAAAATTTTATTTTTTCTTTGTGATTTTACTATGATGCTATGAACAAGTTTAAAATTTATATTAAGGTATAAAGTGATTAATGAAATACCACGATAGTTGTTAAGCAAGTACTTGTTGATTATCGAATGATAATCGAGATGTTACAATGAAATAGGATAAGATCGAATTTTAAAGTGTATATTGTTCTGTAACTAATTATTGTTACCATTTTATAATCGAAATGTATAGGTCGATTAAGCAACGTGAATTATTTAAATCTGTAATCTACGCACGAGGCAAGTTTTCCTTCCTTAAACTTGTTATTTCCATTGAGCAAGATTATTAGCCTTAGCTTATTATTATTCAAGCAATGTTGTTATCATGCTTAAGTGCTGAAGCTTTGTTCCAGTTATTTGTTATTCGATTATTGGTTGTTGTTTCCTTTGCTATCTGGATCAGTTTTCTTATTGTCCTTTCCTTTCGCCTTGCCCTTAGCCTTCTTCTTTTTATTATTTTCAGAAGATACCTTGGGCCTCTTCCTTTTCTTGGAAGAATCAGCCACCAATAAGACTTAGTCCTTCTTAGATGAGAAGTGACCTTCAAATGTTTTCAACATATTAAGTAACTCAGGCAAGCTAATGTCCAACTTATTCATGTGAAAATTTACAACAAATTGTGAGAAGGTGTCTGAGAGTGACTGCAAGATCAAATCTTGACTTAACTCCCCATCCATTACGAACCCTAGCTATCCAAGTTGTTCAATCAGATTAATCATCTTTAGGAAATGAGTCTCAACAGTAGTGCCCTCAGTCATTTGAGATCGGAAGAGCTCCTTAGATATCTGATATCTAGCAGTACTACTTTGCTCATCATACAACTCCTTAAGGTGCAGCAATATAGTAGGAGCATCCATAGTTTCATGCTGACGCTGAAGTTCGTTACTTATGGATGCGAGCATGATGCATTGAGCCTATGATTGCATCATATTGCCATTTTCTGAAAGTAGCAATCTCTTCCTCAGAGGTTGTTTCTGCAACAGTTGCAGGGACAGGCTAATTTAGGATATAAGAAATCTTTTTAGCAGTGAGAACAATTCTCAGATTCCTAAACCAGTCTGTGTAATTCGGTCCGATCAGTTTGTTAGCATCAAGTATGCTACGCAGTGATAATGAGTTTGACATTTTTCAAACTCTACATGTGAAATAGACAACATTTTAGCATACATTCATATTATTAATTACCAAAATAAATTAGGTCTTTATTTAAATTGGTATCTCCCACTATTTTTATCAAACTATATTACTCTCAATATATAGTTCGGCAAATCTAATTAAAGATTTGCTAGTGAGAATAAGAATCTTATTTCAAATGTATATGCCTTGTGGTGACACAACAAACTATACATAAATAAATAAGTAGACAATTATTGTCAATTACATCACCATGTAACTCCTTTTATTTTGCCTCTTAGATTATTTTGATCAAGTGGTGACACATCCGAATCAAAATTATCTAAGTTAAGTCCAACATAGCACTTCCATATTTGTGAAGAAAAAAATATCGTCCTTGTGGTGACACAACAAAACAGTAATGTTCAATTCCTTAAGCATCAAATGTGATAAGGCAACATCTTAAATATTCTAATACTTGTCTTGTGGTGACACAACAAACTCATATTAAATATTCAATACTCTATCACTTTACCATGCTAGAAGGCGACGTTCGATATTTCAAATATATCTTTGAACGTTACAACTTAATATAATTTCTTTGAGGAGTTTGTTATTAATTGTCTCATCTTGTTTAGCGCGCATGCACATATATATATATAAAATACGCGTCATATTATTTAACATGCGAAGCATGTTTTATAATATATAATATATATAGTAATCATGCACATATAGAATACTATATTTTACCCGGATTGATTATGGACTTTTATTCTAGTTTCGTTCACTAGAGCCACCAAGTGAACCAAAAGGTCAAACCTAAGGTGCAAGAACTGAATTTAAATATAACTATTACATTTAAATCCCGGGCTCCATTACAAACGGGTCTTCAAGCGCTCCTTGCTCCTTTGTCTCCAATTCTTCAAAATAATTCTAACTAATCCTATTACATAAACTATTTACAATAAATAGAAACCTTGATCAGCAGTCAAGGGGAAGTACATAGGAGGAAAATAAAATTTACATCAAGAAAAACTAGAGAAGACGAGGTACAAAGACTCCATTTATAAAACTCATTCATTTAAGCATCCTCTAAAATAAATCCAATCACACATTGACCAATAGTCCATAATCAATCCCATTTATTATCATACATATCTCCATATGCATCAATAAATAACATTCATCTCATGAATAATAAAACCATTCCATATATGCATTGATATCATTTAATTGGCAAAAAGTTTGCTAATATTTAGTTTTTAAACAAAATAAACTCTTTTATTTTAATCAAAAACCAAATCAAAATTAAACTCCTTTAATTTTAGCAACCTGAAATCCAATTCCAAATAAAATAAACATCTTTATTTTAAACTTACTCCAATTAAATAAACCATTTACTTTAATTGAAGAAAAACAAGATTTTTCAAAATCTACCAACCGGCGCGGCCGCGCTCCAAAATGAAGTAGGAGCGACGCGGCCGCGCTGCACCCCCAGAAACAGTTTCTGGGTTCGGGCGCGACCGCGCTCCAGAATGAATTAGAAGTGGCGTGGCCGCACTACATCGCAGATGCAGAAAATCAGTTTTGCCCAAAAAAATTGATTCAATCACATACCCATACATACATAGAATTATCAAAATCGATAATTAACACAAGGATTGGCTCTAATACCACTATTAGGTTTGTATATAACGCATGTATGCAATCAAATTACATAAATAGAGCGGAAGCGTGATAAAATTAGATTTTAAAATTTTCATACAAACCATCACCATGAACTTTCCTTGTGTTCAATTATCAATTAAACGAAAGAGATAGAGAATAAGAATTATACCCTTGTAGAATTCTAGCTTCCTCGGGTACAAGTTCAACTCTAAAATCCTTCGTTTTCTCCTTGAATTCAACGGTGAGATTCCTTCCTTTGATCAACGTTAGCCACCCAAGTGTTTGGCCTTTAGAGGTGATCCACCAAGGAATAATACGTACTCAAGAAGATTGGTGTTGACAAAACCCTAGTTTTTATCTCTATAGAAATTGCAAGTACTCTCCAAACAACATTGGAAGTGTGTGTAACCCTAATCCATAACAAAACTCCTCTTATTTATAGATATAGGTAACCATCCTAAACTATTTAGGATTAGGTTATTATTATAATTAAACTCTTTTAATTAATTAAACTCCTAATCCAATTAGAAATTTATGAGAGTACTTTTATTAATTAATTCTCAAACCCTTTTAGAAATTAAATAATAATAATAATAATAATAATAATAATAATAATAATAATAAGACTCTTCTTATTAATTTATATTTAATATTTCCAAAATATTAAATAATAAATAATAAGATATTTAATTTATTCTATCTCCATAGATTAAATTAAATATACTTAACTTATTATTACGATTATGTCATGTACTTCTTAAATAAATATTTTTCCTTTTGCGGTGTAACCTTTTAGGTTCTCCATATTAAACCGGTTGCGAATAAATGAATTAGAACAATTCTAATCTTATTTAAATAAATAAATTAAACTATTTAATTCATTTAAATAAATAATATTTAGTCTACAATAAGGGTAAGTTTCCTTAGCGATCAACGACTTTTCAGATAATATAAATTTCAACATTAATCACAAAAGAACATTTTAATGAATAGTTACCATACAATTCAATCCTTCTATCATACAATGTCCCAATTAAATATAAGACATGGAAATACCGACAAGTTTTATTTTATTTAATTATATGCATTTCGATTCTCAAATGCCCAACTCTAAATTATGCAAATTAGAAACTCATTTCTAATTTCATTCTGCCTTGGCCAAGGACTACTGAGTTATCATTTTATCGAATCATATAGGACATTCTCATCTTTTACTAGATGTGGTAGATTCTTTGTTGATCATTCACCTATCTCCATGTACAACTTATTATACCCGATCATACCCTTTGATATACCCTAAAGATACTATGATGATCTCAAGTCCAAGGATCACTTGTACTACTATCACTAGAGGAATTCCTATTGACAGACAAGTAAAACTTCATTATGTATTCCTACAACGAGTCACATTTAGTGAACTTATTCTCCAATAAGCACCTACATACTTGCTTTAGTGTCTCCACACAAATGATTATGAGATCAATCATCCTCTTCCTAAGAGCAAGCAAAGTATGTACTAATCTATCCGGATTCACTAATCCCCTTTTAGTAATCCAACGATTAGGAACGGTTTTAGTTTTAAGCTTTCTAAGAATTTAGATCTCATTAGCATGATCATCATCATTATTCTAAAAGCATTGCTTAAAACTATGGGTTTATCACATATTAAATAACAACACCATGTAGATAAAGTAAAATGCCTTTAATAAATTAATTATTTTATTAATAAATGAATAAGATTACAAAGTATATGCTATATCATATCAAATATGATTGACTTGTGTGCATACTACTTTTCAAAAAGTCTGAAATATATCTTCATACAAAAGGAGTTGAACATGAGGTAGAGGAGGTGGTTAGAGTTGATCAAGGATTATGATTGTGAGATTGTATATCACCCGGGAAAGGTGAATGTAGTGATCGACGCCTTAAGCAGAAAAGGTCGGGAAAAGTTATCAATGTTAACGACTTAAGATGAGCTAATAACAGAGATGGCTAGGAAGGAATTAGAGGAGAAGTTTTCGAAAGAGTCAGGGGAAAAGTTATTTTTAATAGAGACTCGTTCAACTGTATTGGACAGAGTAAAGGAAGCACAGCTCCAAGATGAAGATTGTGAGGGAATAAGGAGGAGGATTTCAGACGGCGAAGAGGGTAAGTATAGACTCGATAACAAAGAAGTAATAAGATTTGAAGGAAGAATTTGGGTACCGTTAGTACCGTAGTTAAAAGATGAAATTTTACAAGAGGCCCATTGTTCAAGGTACTCGATTCATCCCGGTAGCATCAAGATGTATCAAGACCTTTGAAAACATTTTTGGCAGGAGGGCAAATTCAAGATGTAGACACCCAAATTTTGCACTTCGTATACTAACCTTGGCAGGAGGGCAAATTCGTCAAATGGACCGGCCTGCGAGAGCAAAAGATGGAAAAAGTACAGACGCTCGACGCCACCATGACAATGTGCAACCGAAATCGACGTGACAGCAAGGCCATCCGAATTTGGCATTCCCGGAAGGTGTGGCACGCCTCCCAATGATTCCCGGACTGTAAAATACGAGCCTGTCAGCGAAAACCAGCGCCACGGCACGAGAATCGAGGCATAGCACGAAAATTGAGAAAGTCAAGCCAGCCAGCCGCGGATTGATCTGCGGCCAAGTGGGTGCGCCAGCACGGAAACCAGGAAATCAGCACTATCAGCTGAGTGCGATGGGAGGTGGGCCAGCCAGCCGCAGATGGATCTGCGGCCAGCCGCAGATCAATCTGCGGCTGGCTCTGGCCAGCCTATTTCAGCCCAGTTTCGTGCAGCATACAGAGGTTCATCAGCAGCAGAAGAAGGAGGCGGCATCAACTCGGGAAGAACAGCAAAATCAGCAACAATTAAGAGAAAAAAGAGAGAAAAATAGTGAGGAATTGTATCCATTTTGTGAGACTATATATCATATATTTCTACTCTATTCAATACACAAATTTATATATATTGTGTGGATTATTTGCAAAGTGAAAAATCCTTTGTTTTAGCATTTTGTTTTACCATTTTTGTTGAAGCTTTTTGTCATCCAAATTATATTAAATGTAGTTGTTCTTATATATTGTTGTGAATCCATGGATTGAGGGCTATTAGTGAGGGTTCCAAATGGAACGAAATTCCTCCTAATGGCCCGATGATATCCATTTGGTGAATTTTTAGCTCGTTGTAATGATGTATTGTACATAGATTGTTTAGATTGCTATTTTTAGGATCTTGTGGGTGTGTAGCGATTTTGGATGTGAGCCTAGGAGCGCGACCCCGTGGTCCAAATCCGATGATGGACATCTATTGATATATGTAATAAATTCGATGTATCTTTCATTGTAAATATGTAATCGTCGGGCCTTAAAACGACGCCAAGGCGAGAATCGTGTTTAAGGCCCCAAAATAGTGAAACTTGTGATTGTAGGCGTTTGGGGTTATTTTGATGGCTTACATGCCCATGAATAGCTCCGACGCGTGTTTATGCTCGATTTGATTTATGAGATGAAATTGATTTCAAAGCTAAGCGATAAGATTTTCATAAAATCAATCAAACTAGGTTATTAGCATCACGAGGCTTAAAATGAGAAGTGCTAATGAATGTCGATTTCTATGTAAAGGAGAAAGCTAAAGAAAATCGTTTTCAAACGTCACACAAAAATGATTTTATAAATAAATGACGTTTTATTAAACCGTTGTGCATAGGGTTAAAGAGATCCTAGAAATATGCCCGTCATTTGAGTTACGAAGGCAAACGTATAGATCTCGATTCATATTTTGACGAAGGTTTAAAACTCTTGTTTTGCCAAAACGACACCTAATGGAAATCTTGCAGTTTTGACAATTAAAATCAAACCTTTCTCATAGAGCTTTCTCGTGTATGCTGAAAAGACATTCCGAAGCGTTTTCAAATTAAAGCACGACTTTCCCTAAAAATCCAAATGATTCTTTCATACAAACTCACCACAACATTCACATAGGTACACATACACACACTCGCGCACACACACACATTTCATGAATTAAAGGATAGGAAAGCATCAAGATTGCGGTAACCGTGTTTCACGGAAGTCGGGGGGTGCCTAACACCTTCCCCTCGCTTAAGCAAGCCCCCGAACTCTATGAATCTCGATTCGCAGACCAATTAATTCGGAGTCACATATGAGCCAGCGATTTATAAAAAACGAAAACTCGGATGAGTTGGTACATCCATTTCAAATATACCAACTGGCGACTCTGGTTAATTGGCTCATCATAAAAAACGATCTTTCAAAACCCCGTCGACATCAAGGCCGACCTTTTCCAAAAATCATCTAATAAAAAAGGCCAAAATCGGAAAGGACAAATATCGCCTTTAGAGGCGAAAAACCGGCGTCGACAGTGATCGACGCCTTAAGCAGAAAAGGTCGGGAAAAGTTGTCAATGTTAACGACTTAAGATGAGCTTATAACAGAGATGGCTAGGAAGGAATTAGAGGAGAAGTTTTCGAAAGAGTCAGGGGAAAAGTTATTTTTAATAGAGACTCGTTCAACTGTATTGGACAGAGTAAAGGAAGCACAGCTCCAAGATGAAGATTGTGAGGGAATAAGGAGGAGGATTTCAGACGGCGAAGAGGGTAAGTATAGACTCGATAACAAAGAAGTAATAAGATTTGAAGGAAGAATTTGGGTACCGTTAGTACCGTAGTTAAAAGATGAAATTTTACAAGAGGCCCATTGTTCAAGGTACTCGATTCATCCCGGTAGCATCAAGATGTATCAAGACCTTTGAAAACATTTTTGGTGGCCAAACACGAAGACAAAAGTCACGCAGTGCGTCAGTAGGTGCCTAACTTGTCAGAAAGTTAAGGCCGAGCATCAAAGACCAAGTGGGTTGTTACAACCATTAGAGATTCCGGAGTGGAAATGGGAGTATATCATGATGGATTTCATGGTAGGACTTCCAATAACACAGAAGGGGTACGACGCTATATGGGTTATAGTGGATCGTTTGACGAAGTTAGCACATTTCCTACTGATCAAAATTAAGTTTAACCTAAACCGATTAGCTAAACTCTATGTTAAAGAAATCGTTTCAAGACATGGAGTGTCGGTTTCGATCGGTCAGATCGAGATCCGCGTTTCACGTCGAACTTCTGGAAGAGTTTGCAAGAGCAAATGGGAACTCAATTGAGGTTGAGCACGACATATCATCCTCAAATGGACGGGCAGAGTGAGCAGACGATTCAGACCCTAGAAGATATGCTACGGGGCCTGTGTAATGGATTTTAAGGGGAATTAGGACGACCACTGTGATGTCCCTAATTCCAGGTTACCTTATCCTCGAATTTGGTGCATCACTATACAACCCATACGTCATTCTAACAATAACTTAATGCGGAAAATAAAATATTTACATTGATTTAACATAAATATTCTCGTCCTAAGTCTCGAAACCATAACTAAAATATCACATAACTAGTATACAAAGACTAAAACATAATACTAATAAGCCTGAATACATAACACAACTTAGAACATAATCTTAACAAGTCTTAACACAAGACAAGAACAACAACATAGTAGGACAAGCTATTATGTAGCTTTGCCTTGGCTCTTATCCTTTCCTAGGCTCTCGCCACGTTCTGTAACAACTGTATTGTTTAAGGAAAGCAAGGGTGTGACACCCCCAAATTCAGGTACCAATACCTGAATTTGGTGCTCACGATAAAATACATCCATACACCTCTAAACAACATAAATTAACTAATGCGGAATAAATAAACATATGTTGTTCATTACAAAAGGTTTACTACGGTCCCAAGGTCTATAACCTTAAATAAAATACATCGCAGAATATATTAATAATACAAAACAATTCCACGATTACATAACGGGATAGTACATATAACTATTCTTTAAGCTTTCCTTTGCCTTTGCCCGCTTTGGAACTCTCCGGCTTAACTGCAATAGGTTCATGATATAGCAAGAGTGAGCAACTACTTTGCTCAGCAAGTTTAAAAGCAAGAATGAAGATATATCATGAATGAATAAGAATAATAGCTGCATAGATCAACAATTTATGAACATTGATGAAATAGCTGAAATGACATAATCAAAGTTCAAATGAAACAATGAATAATGATTATTTACTGCTGAGTGGTCTAACCGACCATGAACTTTTGGCCAAAGAGTCAATCATTCGACTAACTCTTTTAAAACCTGGCCCCGTCAGTTGTACTCGAGGGGATCAACCTCTTGTACACCATGTATATGCATAACATTTAACTCTTACTGCATCGAATAACCGACACATTATAATCCCCTAATAAGGGTTGCTCTCTCAGTCCAAGAATCCGTACCAACTACTGGTTTGGATAACTTTTAAAATAATAACCTGTACATGTCTAATCGAAACAAATGGCGTAGACTGTTTCCTTAAATCGTTCATGAATAAAAAACTTCAACGCTTCACAGTCCAACAACATATAATGAATTCAAATGCACAAGGTGCGAATATCAATAATTATCTTGGAGGTGGAGTAATTGACAATAATTAATCCACTAATATGATTCAAAAGTGATAACTCCATTTGAGTCATGAAACTTGCAACGATATACGATACCTGTATAAAATATGAAACCTGCTCAAAATTTAATTCGAGTAAGGTTAAGGGAAACTTGCCCAACACAAGGGTTAGACAAGCGTTAGGAAACTTGCCTGAAGCGCTGCTACAATATTACAACACACGCTCCTTAATATCCTACACAAATAAGTACATATTCACATAACAATTAGTCACATACTGGATACCAAATAATGGTTTATGCTACTCTATAATGTTTCATTCTTATTAGAAACATAATATTAAACAAGATTATACACACTAGTTACGGCGTTACGATGCTTGCACGTCTGTACGCCAAACTTGATTATTCGAACGTCCATTCGATTTATCTAATACTCATTGGTTAATTCTAAGTATCATTATAAATCATAACATTCATGTTTTAGAACTTAGAACAACATCCTTTAGCGTTGGAAGCATCACACGTTGCATACGTGCATGTCCGACGCCCTCCGATTGCCTCCAAATACACTACAGTCCTATAAATGGTCAATTTAGACCATACTACAGACCTCAAATTGAAAACCTTAAAGAACGAAAGTTGTAGGTCTACTCGTTCTCTTTCCGAATCATCTTGAATCATCTCAATCCGAGTTTGTATGAGAAAGTTACACCCGTTTTACTAAAGGACGTCGAAGTTGTTTTGCCTAGGGTCTGTGGCCAGCGCCTAGGCGCTCAAAATGGCCTATGGCCAGCGCCGGGGCGCTCTATCTAGTAGCTGAGCTCGTGGCCAGTTCGTTTTGCTTCCCGGATGCTCTATTTTCTGGTGTTCTAGACCTACCTTGCTTCCAACCACCATAACTCCTCCTATACACCTTCAAATTGGTCCATTTCGGACTCTATGGACTCCTAAGACATAGAGCTACAACATATCAAAAATTTAGAGTTATCCATTAACATTAACATGGCCAAATCTTAGGCCAACGTATCAACTCATGCTATATTTTCGTGTTCTTGGTGTTCTTCACAAAAATCATCACCAAATCTTTGTTTTAATCACTTTTTACTCCATTCTAACTGGGTTAAACTCATAACCCATGGAAGTACAACATCATAACAACAAACAAATTAAACAAACACGAAATCATAGCTACAAGGTCCTGTAAATTGTCCAACAGTCCAAAGTCCATGTTTTGTCCATTGTTCTTCATGTACTTTATCCTCCTTAAGCATAGGTACGGATTTATTGCGTTTTTGTTCTACTTTGATGTTGTTAATGGCTTATATAATCTCTTAACAACATTTACAAACATCCAACAAAAACAAAAACAACAAGAATCGCAGCAAGACCCAACCCACAAGCACAAAAGCTTACAAACCAAGAAAACTTTGAAAAACCTCAACCAAATGAAATGGAGTGGATTGAGTTAAAGTTTTACCTTTGTAGCTACTTCTTAGATGTTTGAACTCCTTTAGAGCTTGGTTAGAAACTCTCCTCAACCTCCTTGAGTTCTCCCGAAGCCTTTACTTCAAGTTAGCTCACACCCACTTCTTTCTCTCTCTAGAAGTTTTGAAGGTTGAAGATGAAGATGGTGATGATGGTGTAGATGCTTAGCTTGCTATTCCTTCTTCCTCCTTGCTCAAAACCTGAACCTATTCTTCTCTTCCTCTCTTCTTCTTCTTCTTCTTCTTCCTTTTCTTCCTTGCTTTTTTCGGCGACCTTCTTCTCCTTTTTCTGGCGAACTCCGGCGACTTCTTTCTCTTCCTTCTTTGCAGCTATCTCTCTCTTTCTCTCTCTCTCTATCAGCTGATGGGAATGCGAGGAGTGTGGAATGTAAGAGAGAATGAATGTTTGAATGATTTGGGAGAAGTGGGAGAAAAATGGGAGTGGCTCAAGGTGGAAATTCCACTTGCCGGCAATACTCCCCCCCACTAACTCATTCCTAGCAATTTGATTGGTGGAAAATGGTTTGGTGGTTCCCACTTGGAATAACAAGCCAAAATAAATACCTGAAAACACCAAAAATATATCCGAAAACTCCCATCTTTGTACCAAAACTGGCAAATAACTCTACCCAAAATTAAAATGGGTATTACCATAATTATTGGGATGCATAAAAATAATTATTGTGGGATTTGTCCAAATATTCGGAACACCCATATAACACATTTCAGATACGGATAAAATCACGTATCAGCTTAAATAAAATTTTCGATACTTGGAAAAATTATTCGTACACATACACGCATTAACAAAATTATTTAACATCAAAAAAGACAAAAAATATATCTGGCATGAATAGTGCATCGGGATGCGTGACGCGAAATCAATTATTCACTTAAACAAAACCATAACACGAAATATTTCATGCATTTACATAATCCAGGTTGTCACACAACCTTTAAACACGTAACACAAAAATAATATTAATAAAATATAATATATTCATCAATATTCAAAAATTCGAATTACAAGGTAAATCCAGAATTCCCAGTCGTTACAAAGGGTGAGTAAAAAATTTGCCCAGCAAGTATAATGACAATAAAGGTAAATAATCATCAATAAGGTTTTGCAATCTTAAGGGTTTCGACGAATATTGAATAACTCGGGAAATTAATATATAGATTGTGAATAAGGTCAGTTTTCAGAGTTTCAATTTAATTCTTTACTATCAACGATGAGTCACTATGGACTGAAGAATAATTCAAAGATTTTCACTATTTCAATTCAATGAATCATTTGATGCTGAGTGGCCATTAAGGACCCAAAACTTCTACTAGAATCATCAGTATTACACTGATAACCCAAAACAGGTACAATAGGTGATCAGCCTAAAATACCCAGCGTTATGCATAACCCTCAAATTTACTGTTCGCGTGTGACGCCCCCAAATTCGGGTCTCCAAATACCCGGATCCGATCATCACGATCCAATACAAACATTCACCTCTAACAACATATGGTAACTAAAATGCGGAATATAATAAACATACGTTGTTCATTACAAAGGTGTTACTAGTCCCAGAATACAAAAAAACCTTAAACACTTACACAATCCATACCCTAAATAAAAGTCAGGGTTTAAATTACATTAACAGTAATTAACTACACGTAAATTTAAAATCTGCTACATGAAGTCTATTACTTCATCTTTTCTTTCCCTTTGTTCTTCCCTGATGTCTCGGGTTTAGCTGCAATGAAGTCATGATATAGCAAGGGTGAGCAACGAGTTTGCTCAGCAAGTTTAAAGTACAAAAATAAGGATATATCATGATGAAAGGGATATAGAAAGAGATTTTAACAATAGAATTATCAGAAGCAAGACAATAAATGCTTTTAGAACAATTGATAGTCAAGTAGACTTTGAACAATAACTTCCAAAGGAGTCAATAGCTAGTTGACCCTCTGGTTACTGGCTACAGAATGAGTACTTGAGGGGATTAGCCTCGCGTACGCTATGTGTATGCATAACATTTAACTCTGCTATTTGTACCTTATATACGGTACCTGGGGTACTCCCCTATAATAAAAAGGGTGTCCATTTAGTCTAAGAATCCTTACCATCGATTGGTTCAGATAGCTTTTCTAAATTCTCACATACTTGCCTGACCGAACAAGGGTTCAGACTTAACCATGAATAGTTCACAAATTTCTAAACTTCAATAAATATACGAATTCAAATGCACGAGTGCGAATGTCAATAAATACAAAGATGTGGAATAATTTTAAAGTAATTAGACCACTTAAAGCATGCTTGGAGGTAAGATTCAAGCTTAAAGAATAACTTGCAATATATACCTTTTTGCACAAATTAAAAATAATGCATAAGGTTTAGAAACTTTGCTCAATGTAAAAGTTGAGTAAGATAGAACTTGCAAAAATCAAAGTTTCGGGATAGAGAACTTGCATTCAATATACTGAAAGAATGGAATTAGAGAACTTGCCTGTTTGCTCCGCTACAAATAGTTCTAGCTTTAATTAATTGATCTTGAGTGACCTATCATTGGATAAAGTCGACTTATCAATTAATATGACATAGTTATATAGTGGCACACCTCACTATACCATTTATTTGGCAGGTAATACTTCACCATATTACCATTCATCATTAGCTAAACAGGAATTAATTAATGATCTTTAGCTATTAAAATAATTGATAACTAATCATGCACACTTATTCTTTGAATACTCTGATTATTACCCTTACTTGTCTCTAACTATGGGTTAACAACCTTTATTTATTATTATTTGATAACAATAAATAATTACTTTATTATTTCGGTTCATACTTAATCATTATTGAATAGTAATAATTAAATATTTATTGTCTCTATTTATTACTGATAAATAATAAATAATTACTTTATTAACTTCATTCATATTTAAATATTAATTAAATGATAATTAAATATTTACTAACTTTATTTATTATTTATTGATAAATAATAAATAATTAATTTGTTAATTTTTTATTTGTTATTTAATATTAATTAAATATTTATTAAATATTTATTTATTATTTGGTGATAAATAATAAATAATTAATTTACCAATTTATTCATATTTAATTTGTACTTATTAATCAAATTAAATATTTATTATCTTTATTTATTATTCATTGATAAATAATAAATATTTATTCTATTAACTTTGTTCATACTTAATTATTATTAATTAAATAATAATTAAATATTTATTATCTTTATTTATTATATATTGCCGAAAAATAATAAACAATTATTATTTTATTACTAATATTAACTAAATAATAATTTAGATACTTATTATCTTATTTGTTATTTATTATTTAAATAATAAGTAATTATTTTATTATTGTCTTGCCCAACAGTCGGTCCCTACAACAAGCTGAAATTGACTCTCCTTTGATTCTTATAAGCTAGAGTGCATTGACAATTTATTAACTCTCCAAACAGAGCCAAAGCCTGCAATTTCCACACGGTTCATACATGACTATCCTAAAGAAATCACAAACAGCCACAATTAGCCATACACAGTAGACCAAATACTGGGATTTATATAAGCCTAATCGATTGATTACAATACAATAAAGGCACAAAATTGGCCCTTATAAACATTTCAACAAACAGTTGGTGGTCGACTCAAAATTAAGCAAACGCATGATTCAGACATCCACAACCCATCCTTGTACCGCCTGGCCTTTATGGCTTTCTATACATAGATTTCCCCCAAGCCAAATGGCAACAGAAACCAACAGCAAAATAAAACAGAAAAATGACTACACATCCCACATTTGTTTCAGTTATTTTTTTGAACAGCCAGAGTTTCAATACAACACAATATCAACTTGTAAATCCCAAATAGCATATATTATAACTAATATCATGTATCACGGTACAACCAACCAAGCCCAATTGGCAAGAAATTTATACAAAAAAAAAACTAAATAGAAAACTATCACAGTGGCCCTAAATCCTTGGTTATACCTTAAAATCGAATTGGGTTGAATTGGGGTCCTAGCTGTCCTTCGATTCGCTTGTCTCCTTCTCCTCCCAAAATAGATGACGAAGCCGGTGGTCATTCACGGCCGACCCCCTCTGCTCTCTCTCTTTTCTGCGGTTCTATTTCCTAAATTTGGGCTTGAAGAAACGGCAGCTTGGCTAGGGTTTGGGTACAATTTATAGAAGAACCTTTACCCAATTTGGTTTGGGTATTATCTAAATTGGCCAGTTAATAACCATTGGTCGGAGGGGGAGGTCGTCCGTCGTTCCTATCGAGCCGACTGCGACAACGCCGGCAGGCCTCGAGCCGCGCGCTCCCATCCGTCAGTCGCCGGTCGCTTGGTGTCCTTCGGTCCGAACGTCGCACGCTCGGTCGCCCACTCAAACCCTTAATTAATCCGTCGGTCGGTTGCCCCATGTTGTCGCCGGCGATTGACAGCTCCCATTCCTTCTCCTGTCACTCGCTTAACTGATTCGACTGATGGAGGGTTGGGGGCTAGGGCTTTGGATCCCATTTTCGCTGCTCGGTTGGATGTGAGGTGAGGGTTTGGTTAGGCTCGGCTTAGTCCTCCATTTCTCTTTCTCGTTTCTGTTCGATTTGAGGGGTTCAAGTGTTTTGCCCAGTTATTCCCAATCACCCACCGACTGCCCCAATTGGTTTTAGGACTAACACCAACCCGACTGGAAAGAATTGGGGCTCATCCCAAATGGAATTGGGTCGGATAAATTGAAAGGTGGCCCAATAGGGACTGGAATTGAATTTGGGTTCACCCCAATTTGACATTGGGCCAACTGGAATAAAATAAAAAGTCCCAATTAAAATTACTAACATTATGCTGCAAACGTTTAAATTAAATAACCAATTCAATTAATTAATTATTTAAAATATTTCTTTCAACAATAATTTCTCGTTAGAATTATTTAAATTCGATAATAGTAAAATGAAATTATTTATTACTTTTCTTCCAAATTTTCTTGCAACTAAATCCTTAGGGTTAACTCACTAATTTAAATCAAACTATTAATGAGTCCCTTTAATGCAAGAAAATTATTGGACCATTTGATATATAAAAATTCCTACATGGATCCAATTAAATTCTTAAAATTATATAAAATGAATTGCATATATCAAAATAAATTGATACAATGTTTAAAATTTCCTGGACATTACATCCTCTCCCCCTTATAAAAATTCCGTCCCCGGGATTTCAATCTAAGGTTAATCAAATAACTGGGGGTAATTTGCTCTCATCTTCTCTTCGAGTTCCCACGTGGCTTCTTCCACCGCGTGATTCCTCCAGAGTACTTTAACCGAATAAATGATTTTATTTCTCAGCGTCTGTTCCTTTCTATCCAGTATTTGAACAGGAATCTCCTCGTACGATAAGTCCTTTTCGACTTGAATTGGCTCATAGGAAATAACATGCTTGTAATCTGGCTTATACGGACGCAACACTGATACATGAAACACGTTGTGAATGTGCTCAAGTTTAGGAGGTAATGCTACCTCGTACGCCACTTCGCCTATTCTCCTTAATATTTCAAAAGGTCCTATGAACCTAGGGCTCAGCTTGCCCTTCTTCCCAAAACGGATCTTCCCCTTCCAGGGAGATACCTTCAAAAACACAAAGCTACCAACTTCAAAGTCTTGTTTTTGACGATGTAAGTCGGCGTACTTCTTCTGGCGATCCTGGGCTGCTACTAACCGTTGTCTTATTACTTTAATGATTTCCACGGTTTGTTGTACCAATTCTGGTCCCAACAGTCTCCGTTCACCAACTTCATCCCAACACAACGGCGTTCGACACTTCCTTCCATATAACGCTTCGTACGGTGGCATACCGATGCTGGCGTGATAACTATTATTGTAAGCGAACTCTACCAATGGCAAGTGATCGTCCCAGTTGCCACCTAAATCCATCACAACTGCCCGGAGCATATCCTCTAGGGTCTGAATTGTTCGCTCACTCTGACCATCAGTCTGAGGATGATACACCGTACTCATTCTCAACTGTGTTCCCAATCTTTCCTGTAGACTTCTCCAAAAATTCGACGTAAAGCGCGGATCTCTGTCAGACACAATAGATACCGGCACTCCATGTCGCGATACTATCTCTTTCACGTAAAGTTTCGCCAACTGCTCCAATTTGTACCTGATCTTGATAGACAGAAAGTGGGCAGACTTGGTCAAACGATCTACGATCACCCAGATGGCGTCTAGACCCTTCTGTGTTGTCGGGAGTCCTACCACAAAATCCATAGTGATGTGCTCCCACTTCCACTCGGGAATCTCTAAGGGTTGCAACAATCCGCTTGGCCGTTGGTGCTCTACCTTGATCCTCTGACAAGTTAAACACCGGCTGACGAATTCTGCAACTTCCCCCTTCAGATGCGGCCACCAATAATGCTGATGAAGATCTTGATACATCTTGGTGCTACCCGGATGTACCGAGAATCTCGTATTATGGGGCTCCTGCAAAATTTCTTCCCTTAAGTCTGGTACATAGGGTATCCAAATCCTTCCCTCGAATCTTAGCAGCCCTGTACTGTCAACTTTGAACTTCAACGTTTTTCCCTCCAATAGTTGTTTCTTAATACCAATGCATTCTTCATCAAACTCTTGAGCCTCCTTTATCTTATCCAGTAGAGTCGGACCTACTGTCACGGTGAACAATTTTTCGTCCGTCTCCATCGGATCCTCAATCTCCATTTCCAGACGTTCAAAGTCCTTTATCAACTCCTCTTGAACTGTCAGCTGCATCAATTTCACCTTGCCTTTTCTGCTTAAGGCATCAACCACTACATTTGCTTTGCCCGGATGGTACAGAATTTCACAGTCGTAGTCCTTGATCAATTCTAACCATCGGCGCTGCCTCCTGTTCAGCTCCTTTTGAGTGAAGATATATTTCAGACTTTTGTGATCTGTATATATCTCGCACTTCTCCCCGTATAGGTAGTGCCTCCAAATCTTCAAGGCGAAAACTACCGCTGCTAATTCCAAGTCATGAGTCGGGTAACCCTTCTCATAGTCCTTCAGCTGACGTTATGCGTACGCCACAACCTTGCCGTGTTGCATCAGTACACAGCCCAAACCCTTGTGTGACGCATCGCTATACACTACGAAACCCCCAGTGTTGTCGGGTAAGGTCAACACCGGTGCTTGGCTGAGTCTCTTCTTCAGCTCCATGAAACTTTCCTCACATTTCTCCGACCAAACGAACTTAACTGCTTTCCTGGTGAGGTTGGTCAACGGCGATGCTATCTTTGAAAAATCCTGTATGAACCTTCGATAGTATCCCGCTAATCCCAAGAAACTCCTGATCTCTGTTGGCGTCTTCGGTTGTTCCCAGTTGATAACTGCTTCCACTTTTGCTGGGTCCACTGAAACACCATTTTTATCGATGACGTGACCCAGAAATTGTACCCTCTGCAACCAAAACTCACACTTAGAAAACTTTGCATACAAGTTCTCCCTCCTGAGAGCTTCCAATACCATCTTCAAATGTTCAGCATGTTCCTCCTCTGTCTCTGAATACACCAAGATGTCATCGATGAATACGACTACGAACTTGTCCAAGTACTGTTTGAACACTCTGTTCATCATATCCATGAATGCTGCTGGTGCATTCGTCAATCCAAAAGACATTACCAAAAACTCGAAGTGCCCATAACGAGTCCTGAATGCAGTCTTCGGAATATCTTCCTGCCTCACCTTCAGCTGATGATAACCTGTCCTTAGGTCGATTTTCGAAAAGTATTTGGCTCCCTTAAGTAGATCAAATAGATCGTCAATCCTAGGAAGCGGATACCTATTCTTAATCGTAACTTTGTTCAATTCCCGATAGTCGATACAAAGTCGCATAGAACCATCTTTCTTCTTTACAAACAGAACTGGCGCTCCCCACGGGGACACGCTCGGTCTGATATAACCCTTGTCTAGCAGTTCCTGCAGTTGCACCATCAACTCTTTCATTTCTACAGGTGTCATTCGATACGGCGGCTTCGATATTGGTGCGGTCCCCGGTGCCAAATCGATAACGAACTCGGTTTCCCTGTCCGGCGGCAGTCCCGGAAGTTCATCGGGGAAGACATCAACGAAATCCCTCACGATGGGTATTTGACTCATCTCATCCCCGACCTGACGAGTATCGACCAAATAACACACGCAACCTTTCTTAAGTAATCTCCTTGTTTGCATCATAGTAAGACAACAAGATTGTCTTGGTGACTTACTGCCATAGAATACCACCTTCGACTTATTAGGAGTCTTTAGGTGTACACATTTCTTCTTACAGTCAATAACTGCTCCGTGAATTGATAGCCAATCCATTCCCAAGATTACATCAAACTCTCCCAGCCGAATTGGTATCAAATCCACCTTGAGCTTAAATCCTCGCAACTCAGCACTACAATTCCTATGAATGCATTCTACGAGGATAATTTCCTTGTTTGCTACTTCTACGTTCATAGGGTGTTCTAACCTTTCACAAGGTAAATTTAACTGACTAGCAAATTCTTCGGAAACAAAAGAGCAAGTAGCACCCGAATCAAATAACACATATGCATTTATATCATTGATTGGGATGATACCTGACACCACGTCTTTGGACTCCATGGCATCCTGAACAGTCATGTTGAACGTGCGGGCTGTTGGTCGGTTGGCTTGACTGGCTGGTGCCCTGTAGTTCAACCGGTTGTTATTCCCGCTGTTGTTGTTACTCCGGTTGCCACTCCCGACATCGCTCTTCCTCTTCGGACAGTCCTTAATCTGGTGGTCGGGTGACCCACAAGAGAAACATCCTCCTTTCTGTTTGTTCGGACACTGAGGAGCCATGTGCCCCGGTTGTCCACACCGGTAACAAACACTCTTCCCCTTCATGCATTCCCCAGTGTGGTTTTTCCCACAATTGCTACACCTGCCAGTTTTCTTCACCTCCCCTCCAGATTGGTTTCCTCCGGATTTATTGCTCCCGAACGATTGGCTTTCATTCCATTTGCGCTTATTGGGGTTGCTGCCCCCGCTGCTCCCTGCCCTAGCAGCCTCCTGGTTCTTCTTTCTGTCTTGATTAAATCGGGCTACTGCTTCATTGCCCCCTTCCGCAATGATAGCCCTTTCCAGCAGTTCAGCGAAGTTCTTAATTTTCAATATTGCAACTGACTTCTGCACCCAGGGTTTTAGTCCCAATTCAAACCTTCTCGCCTTTCTGGCCTCGGTGTCCACCTGATGTGGGGCAAATCGGGCCAACTCATTGAATTTTGCCGCGTATTCGGCGACAGTCATATTCCCTTGTTTCAGTTCGAGGAACTTCACTTCCATGTCCTGCTGTGTATTCTCCGGAAAGTAGTTTTCGAAGAACAACTCTTTAAATCTTTCCCATGGAATGACTCCTTCACCTGCTCGACCCTTATTGGCCTTCCACCAATAGTTCGCCTCGCCCTTCAGCATGAACGTGGCAAATCCTGTCTTTTGTTCCTCGGCCACCCGTGCGACCTCGAAGACCTTCTCTATCTCCTCGATCCAGGTCTGTGCTTCTATCGGGTTAAGAGTTCCCTTGAACTCGGGTGGTCCAACCAATTTGAAGTCTTTAAAATTTGCCAGATGATGCGCTGGCTCGGCTGCTGCTTGGGTCCCTCCAGGTGGCGGTCTTGATTGCATGGCTTCTGCCAGCATTTCTGCGAACATTCTCATTGGATTGGATTGATTTCCAACCTCACTTTCTGACTCTTCAACCTGTCGGTTACGTGGTCGTCCTCTTGGCGGCATGATTTGAAGTCTGGCCGACTTTTACCTATAGTTTTATATTTTACACAATATGTCATTAAAATCAGCAATCAAGGGTAAAATATCTATCAACACATTTGATTTAAGTGAAACATCTGTATTTATATTCATATGCCACTGTTTTGTTACAAGACTAAACCTGTGGCATACTTCTATAAATGCGCCACTGTGTGCCCTATCAATCATTCCCCCTGAGACAAAAGTGGGAAATCCTAACCTTTCATCCCTAAAGACCACAAAAGTTGGGGTGTAACTGCTACCCCAAGCATAAATACAAATATAAAGTTTCACAAGACAAACATGAATACGTCCCTAATATAACAAAAAGTGGGACTGACTGTACTAAAGACAAAGTAACCATCATATCAAGTCACTGCATGTCGTGACGAATCCGTGCCTGCTGACCAGAAGAGAATGCTCCATCCCCTACCCTGCGACGAACAGAGCGGCTAGACTCCCCTACCTCCGTCCGGGGCCCCCTGTAGGCTGCGTCTAAGGCATATCCTAGGGTCTCTATCCTCACTGCTCTGGCCTCCAACTGGTCCTCTAACTGATCAACCCTTCTGGCCTCCCTGACCCAGGCCTCTCTGACATGCCTCCTCTCAGACACCTCCAGCCCAAACTCAAACCTCATGGCCTCCTACTTCGCCTTCAGGTGGGCGATCTGTAGATCCCTCTGCTCCAGCCTCTCTCTCAACTCAGCGTTTCGGGCCACCAACTGATGTAACAGTGGTCCGATCTGCTGCGCTGAGGACTCGTAACCCTGCAGCTGTACCTTCGCCACTCCCAAGTCATGCTCGAGCTGGTAGGCTAGGTCTCTATACTGGTCTTCTCTAATCTGGTGGGTCTGGTTCTGCTCCTCCAGATGAGCTATCCGAGCCTCCAGCTCCTCGCTCCTGCTGGTCAGTCCCTCAATGATATCGTCAACAGTGGACCCCATGCCATCAACATAAGCAGGTGGCTCATCTCCCTCGGTCTCGGGGTCCTCCTCCTCAGCATCCGGGTCCTGACTACCGGACCTCATGACTCCACCTATAACCGGCTCTGGTAGCTCCCTCTGATAGTCCTCCTCTGGCTCGGACTCCTCTAGTGGTACCCTTGGGGCAATAGGAGCATACCCCACCAACTGCTCAGCAACTACAGGTATATCTAGGAATGTCTCCTCCTCCTGGGCTCCACTGGTCCCTCCTATGTCAGTCATCCTACAATCACACCGAAAATCAACATTAGTACAGCAATAAAATATATTCATTGAAGAAATGAAATTATATTTCATTGGGTACTACTCGACTCGATGAATTCCCCAATTCATCAAAACCACATATAATAAATCTCCTCGATTTATCTCCTAACACTCAATACGAGTTTACTATGAAGGTTATAACCTAGGTTTCGCGATCCTAAAATTTATAACCTACAGCTTTGATACCAACCTGTGATGCCCCCAAATTCGGGTCTCCAAATACCCGGATCCGGTCATCACGATCCAATACAAACATTCACCTCTAACAACATATGGTAACTAAAATGCGGAATATAATAAACATACGTTGTTCATTACAAAGGTGTTACTAGTCCCAGAATACAAAAAAACCTTAAACACTTACACAATCCATACCCTAAATAAAAGTCAGGGTTTAAATTACATTAACAGTAATTAACTACACGTAAATTTAAAATCTGCTACATGAAGTCTATTACTTCATCTTTTCTTTCCCTTTGTTCTTCCCTGACGTCTCGGGTTTAGCTGCAATGAAGTTATGATATAGCAAGGGTGAGCAACGAGTTTGCTCAGCAAGTTTAAAGTACAAAAATAAGGATATATCATGATGAAAGGGATATAGAAAGAGATTTCAACAATAAAATTATCAGAAGCAAGACAATAAATGCTTTTAGAACAATTGATAGTCAAGTAGACTTTGAACAATAACTTCCAAAGGAGTCAATAGCTAGTTGACCCTCTGGTTACTGGCTACAGAATGAGTACTTGAGGGGATCAGCCTCGCGTACGCTATGTGTATGCATAACATTTAACTCTGCTATTTGTACCTTATATACGGTACCTGGGGTACTCCCCTATAATAAAAAGGGTGTCCATTTAGTCTAAGAATCCTTACCATCGATTGGTTCGGATAGCTTTTATAAATTCTCACATACTTGCCTGACCGAACAAGGGTTCAGACTTAACCATGAATAGTTCACAAATTTCTAAACTTCAATAAATATACGAATTCAAATGCACGAGTGCGAATGTCAATAAATACAAAGATGTGGAATAATTTTAAAGTAATTAGACCACTTAAAGCATGCTTGGAGGTAAGATTCAAGCTTAAAGAATAACTTGCAATATATACCTTTTTGCACAAATTAAAAATAATGCATAAGGTTTAGAAACTTTGCTCAATGTAAAAGTTGAGTAAGATAGAACTTGCAAAAATCAAAGTTTCGGGATAGAGAACTTGCATTCAATATACTGAAAGAATGGAATTAGGGAACTTGCCTGTTTGCTCCGCTACAAATAGTTCTAGCTTTAATTAATTGATCTTGAGTGACCTATCATTGGATAAAGTCGACTTATCAATTAATATGACATAGTTATATAGTGGCACACCTCACTATACCATTTATTTGGCAGGTAATACTTCACCATATTACCATTCATCATTAGCTAAACAGGAATTAATTAATGATCTTTAGCTATTAAAATAATTGATAACTAATCATGCACACTTATTCTTTGAATACTCTGATTATTACCCTTACTTGTCTCTAACTATGGGTTAACAACCTTTATTTATTATTATTTGATAACAATAAATAATTACTTTATTAATTCGGTTCATACTTAATCATTATTGAATAGTAATAATTAAATATTTATTGTCTCTATTTATTACTGATAAATAATAAATAATTACTTTATTAACTTCATTCATATTTAAATATTAATTAAATCATAATTAAATATTTACTAACTTTATTTATTATTTATTGATAAATAATAAATAATTAATTTGTTAATTTTTTATTTGTTATTTAATATTAATTAAATATTTATTTATTATTTGGTGATAAATAATAAATAATTAATTTACCAATTTATTCATATTTAATTTGTACTTATTAATCAAATTAAATATTTATTATCTTTATTTATTATTCATTGATAAATAATAAATATTTATTCTATTAACTTTGTTCATACTTAATTATAATTAATTAAATAATAATAAAATATATATAATCTTTATTTATTATATATTGCCAAAAAATAATAAACAATTATTATTTTATTACTAATATTAACTAAATAATAATTTAGATACTTATTATCTTATTTGTTATTTATTATTTAAATAATAAGTAATTATTTTATTATTGTCTTGCCCAACAGTCGGTCCCTACAACAAGCTGAAATTGACTCTCCTTTGATTCTTATAAGCTAGAGTGCATTGACAATTTATTAACTCTCCAAACAGAGCCAAAGCCTGCAATTTCCACACGGTTCATACATGACTATCCTAAAGAAATCACAAACAGCCACAATTAGCCATACACAGTAGACCAAATACTGGGATTTATATAAGCCTAATCGATTGATTACAATACAATAAAGGCACAAAATTGGCCCTTACAAACATTTCAACAAACAGTTGGTGGTCGACTCAAAATTAAGCAAACGCATGATTCAGACATCCACAACCCATCCTTGTACCGCCTGGCCTTTATGGCTTTCTATACATAGATTTCCCCCAAGCCAAATGGCAACAGAAACCAACAGCAAAATAAAACAGAAAAATGACTACACATCCCACATTTGTTTCAGTTTTTTTTGAACAGCCAGAGTTTCAATACAACACAATATCAACTTGTAAATCCCAAATAGCATATATTATAACTAATATCATGTATCACGGTACAACCAACCAAGCCCAATTGGCAAGAAATTTATACAAAAAAAAAACTAAATAGAAAACTATCACAGTGGCCCTAAATCTTTGGTTATACCTTAAAATCGAATTGGGTTGAATTGGGGTCCTAGCTGTCCTTCGATTCGCCTGTCTCCTTCTCCTCCCAAAATAGATGACGAAGCCGGTGGTCATTCACGGCCGACCCCCTCTGCTCTCTCTCTTTTCTGCGGTTCTATTTCCTAAATTTGGGCTTGAAGAAACGGCAGCTTGGCTAGGGTTTGGGTACAATTTATAGAAGAACCTTTACCCAATTTGGTTTGGGTATTATCTAAATTGGCCAGTTAATAACCATCGGTCGGAGGGGGAGGTCGTCCGTCGTTCCCATCGAGCCGACTGCGACAACGCCGGCAGGCCTCGAGCCGCGCGCTCCCATCCGTCAGTCGCCGGTCGCTTGGTGTCCTTCGGTCCGAACGTTGCACGCTCGATCGCCCACTCAAACCCTTAATTAATCCGTCGGTCGGTTGCCCCATGTTGTCGCCGACGATTGACAGCTCCCATTCCTTCTCCTGTCACTCGCTTGACTGATTTGACTGATGGAGGGTTGGGGGCTAGGGCTTTGGATCTGATTTTCGCTGCTCGGTTGGATGTGAGGTGAGGGTTTGGTTAGGCTCGGCTTAGGCCTCCATTTCTCTTTCCCGTTTCTGTTCGATTTGAGGGGTTCAAGTGTTTTGCCCAGTTATTCCCAATCACCCACCGACTGCCCCAATTGGTTTTAGGACTAACACCAACCCGACTGGAAAGAATTGGGGCTCATCCCAAATGGAATTGGGTCGGATAAATTGAAAGGTGGCCCAATAGGGACTGGAATTGAATTTGGGTTCACCCCAATTTGACATTGGGCCAACTGGAATAAAATAAAAAGTCCCAATTAAAATTACTAACATTATGCTGCAAACGTTTAAATTAAATAACCAATTCAATTAATTAATTATTTAAAATATTTCTTTCAACAATAATTTCTCGTTAGAATTATTTAAATTCGATAATAGTAAAATGAAATTATTTATTACTTTTCTTCCAAATTTTCTTGCAACTAAATCCTTAGGGTTAACTCACTAATTTAAATCAAACTATTAATGAGTCCCTTTAATGCAAGAAAATTATTGGACCATTTGATATATAAAAATTCCTACATGGATCCAATTAAATTCTTAAAATTATATAAAATGAATTGCATATATCAAAATAAATTGATACAATGTTTAAAATTTCCTGGACATTACATCCTCTTCCCCTTATAAAATGGGGTTTGTTCATTAATTCGGAACACCTATAATATACATTTCGGATACAGATTAAAACACGATTGTGCTCAAAACGAAAATCTGACACTTGGAAAAATTATCTATTTACATACGCGTATTAACAAAATTAATAGAAATCGAAAAAGACGCAAAAATATTCGGGCGTGAATAGTGCCCATGAATAGTGCATCGGGAAGCGTGCTCAGTGAATAGTGATTTTGGCCATTTCTCGCGCAATCAATTTATTCACTCATACGAGACACAACACATACACATATTCTAGGTTGTAGTACAGCCTTTAAGCACGTAACACAAGATAATAAAATAAAAATAAAATTCATTTTATTCACACATAAACTCGGGTTACAAGGAAATTCAAAATTCCCGATCGTTACAACCACTTACCTTTAGTAGAATTCGCTTATAATAATAGTTATCACGCAAGTATAGGCATGCCACCTTATGAAGTATTATACAAGAGAAAGTGCAGAACACCACTGTGTTGGGACGAGGTAGGGGAACGTCGACTGTTGGGGCCAGAAATTGTGCAACAGACTGCAGTAATCGTTAAAGTCATAAGGTCAAGGCTAGTTGCAGCTCAAGACCTACAGAAGAAGTATGCAGATCAGCATCACCAGAAAAGAGACTTTGAAGTCGGCAACTATGTATTTTTGAAGGTGTCTCCCTAAAAAGGGAAGATACGTTTTAGGAAGAAACGGAAGCTAAGTTCAAGATTCATAGGACCATTTGAAATATTAAGAAGGGTAGGAGAGGTGGCTTACGAAGTAGCCTTACCTTCTAAGTTGAAACACATTCATAACGTGTTTCATGTGTCAGTATTATGACCCTGTAAGCCAGATTATAAATATGTAATTGAATATGAACATATTCAAGTAGAAAAAGACTTAACATATGAAGAAATTTTGATTCAGATAATTGATAGGACCTTATGAAGTATTATACAAGAGAAAGTGCAGAACGCCACTGTGTTGGGACGAGGTAGGGGAACGTCGACTGTTGGGGCCAGAAATGGTGCAACAGACTGCAGTAATCGTTAAAGTCATAAGGTCAAGGCTAGTTGCAGCTCAAGACCTACAGAAGAAGTATGCAGATCAGCATCACCAGAAAAGAGACTTTGAAGTCGGCAACTATGTATTTTTGAAGGTGTCTCCCTAAAAAGGGAAGATACGTTTTAGGAAGAAACGAAAGCTAAGTTCAAGATTCATAGGACCATTTGAAATATTAAGAAGGGTAGGAGAGGTGGCTTACGAAGTAGCCTTACCTTCTAAGTTGAAACACATTCATAACGTGTTTCATGTGTCAGTATTATGACCCTGTAAGCCAGATTATAAATATGTAATTGAATATGAACATATTCAAGTAGAAAAAGACTTAACATATGAAGAAATTTTGATTCAGATAATTGATAGGAAAGAGCAAGTCTTAAGAAATAAGGTAATACCTTATGTAAAGGTAGTATGGAGGAACCACAATGCCGAAGAAGCAACGTGGGAACTCGAAGATAAGATGAAGAAAAATTATCCTCATATTTTTATGTAACCCTGTATTTTGATTCTGGGGACAGAATCCTTATAAGGGGGGGGGAGAGCGTAACGATCGAGAATCGTACTTAGCCTTGTAATTCGGGTTTATGATTTTTATTGAATAAAATGAATTTTTATGAATATTATTTTGTGTTATGTGTTTAATGGTCGTATTATGTCCTAGATTGTGTTTACATGTTAGAATTTACGAATTAAGGTTTCGTATGAGAAAATAAAAAATTATCGAGAAAAAACATAAAAACACTATTCACGCTAAAAACGCCTTTTCTGTTTTTCGATTTTTCGAATGACGCCATAGCATTTATATGATGTCATGAAACATAATTTCTAATAAAACTTAAAAACGAAAAACACAATTTTTCGGCTAATCGAACGAATTACGAAAGTTAATTAAAAGGCTAATTTAATTGTTAATCCTTAGGGCTTTATTATTGGGAGCCCAAATGGAAGTAATCCTAAGAATGAATTAATAAAGGCCCAAACTAAATGTGATGGAGGCCCAAAGAATGGCCTAAACCAAGATTAAACCAAGTCCAAACCAAGCCCAAAACTTAAATAAATCAGGATGGGTCAAAGACGGGTCAATGGGTGGGCAAAAAGGAGTTAGAGCAAGGCCAAGTGAGGGACCCCAAGGGGGGATACCCAGCCACCAAGCTTCCTTAGGAAGCTTAGCCAAAGTCTTGCAAGTTGCAAGCTCACATTAATGTCCAACCACTTGCCATTAAGTGCCTTAGCCAAGAAAGTCTTGTTTCATCATTTTAATCTAACCTTAGTTAATTAAACTGCTAGATGATTAAGTTAACTAGGGCATGGTTGTAAGATGTTGGAAGATTAAAGGGATAAACCATACAAGACCTAAGTAGAGGGGACAACTTACAAACCTTAGCAAAGATGTCTTAGTGACCATACTACCCTTACTCTTGCATTTGCTATAAATAACAGGCCATTCTCTTCACAAACTCACCAATTCACCAAGTTAAGAAAGAAAACTATAGCAATATTGTGTGTGAGAGAGAGTCTTAGATTAAGGAAGAAAAGGAAGGAGAAGAGCTAGAAAATAACTAACTCCATTAAAGCTTAAGCAAGATCAACAAGAAGATAAAACCCTAAAACCCTAAAACCCTTTTAGCTTTGTATTTATATTGCAATGTTTTGTTAGTGGTTGTTGTTGTTTATGGAAGATCATGAAGGATCTTGGTGATATAAGGATGGTTGTGGTTTATATATGTTAAACTACCTGGTAATATGTATGTTAAGAGAACGAAAAACTAAAAACGTAAGCCCAAACGTAAGGATAGACAATATTTGTGTAGAGGACTTTAAATAGACTACTTTAAATCATTATTCGTAAGCTACTCTTTAAAATCCGAAAAAATAGAAATATAAATATGTGTGTGATGAAGATGTTCCAACTAGAACGAAGTAAAAATAGTTATGGCAAAAATTTTAGTAAAACATGTTAAAATTTGAAAACCCTAACTTGGTACAACTTTCGGGCCAAGTTTACGGGTAGTTAACGATTCCAGAAAATATCAATTTTTTAGAGATTTAGTAGTTTGTAGTAAACGTGAGCCATAGGCTCAAGAACGAGCTCATTCTGACTTCGGATGAGCGAGTTACAATGATTTGAAAATTTGACGTTAGAAACACTTTATGACCAAAAACTGAGGCTACGAATGATTTTTGAGCCACTATTTCGGCTAGTTAGAGAATCAAAAATTTTATTCCGTCCAGGAAAAGTTGTAGAAAATGTTACGAGCTAGAAAATGGCTCAAGAACGGACTCATTCCGATAAGGGTTGAGCGAGTTATGAAGTCACGAAATAGGTACGACGAAAATAAAGACTACAACAATGCTGACCTCACTTATAGTAGGTTTTGGTCTAAAGTAGACACCTAAGCAGAATGAGTTATCCTGTCTAATTTATAACTGAATAAGAACTTAGTCTAAAGCAGACATCTAAGCAGAACGAGTTATACTGTTTGAATTGTTGACGTCACTTAAATTAGCTTTTGGTCTAAAGCAGACACCTAAGCAGAACGAGTTATACTGTCTGAATTGCTAACGTCACTTGCAGTAGCTTTTGGTCTAAAGTAGACACCTAAGCAGAATAAGTTATATTGTATGATTTATAACTAAAAGAAGAACTTAGTCTAAAGTAGACACCAAAGCAGATGGGTTCTCCCTGTCTGATTTAATTCTGTAGCTAAGAATTTATAAAGTTTGGTCACGTTAACTAAATTATAAAATGCGAACAACCTAAAATGAGAAGTATTATAACGTAAACTAATATATGGCGTCAATTATGTGGCTAATTGGTATGTGAATATGAACTTAATTGTGTAGGCCATTTGAAGGGTGACTTAGCGTAAACTTATAACGAGCGCATAAGGCAAGTTTTTTAACTTTATTCGACCATGTTCTTATAATTGTTTGATGATGTTTCAAAGTTCAAATTTACACAATGCATATTTGATTGTGTGAATTCCATACTTATGCAAATCTTTTAGTATTTGTACAAGTGTTCAAGCTATACTATGACATAAACTGTTCAAGCTTTAAAGTTCGATATTCATGAACTATTTAAGAAAAATGTTGATGCCATTTGATTCCAGCTAGACACATATTAAAATGTTTTATTGATTAGCTATTAAATCATTGAAATATTATTGATGTTAAGTAGAGCTATCCAACTGAAGTGTTTTGGTTAGGATTTCGATGCATGTATGAGATGAACAACCCTAATATTAGGGGCAAATTTTAGTCGGTTATTCCGTTAAGGCCATAAGGCGCCTAAACAAACGCATATAGTTGTTTAAAAATAGAGTGTTGATCAACATAGAGTACAATAAGCTGATCACCTAGAAGTGCTCATAAGCATACCGGTTTATAGTTGAATTACTGTGAAATCTTTTTATGAATGAAAATTAAGTTCAAGGTCTTGTGACCACTCTGTATGTTGTTTCAAAAATTGTTTTAAACAAAAGTAAAGTATTGTTCCTGTTTATTCGGAATGTTTCACAACTATTATTCAGTTGTTGAAGTAATATGATATGATTCTGGATTTTGTTGTTATTCAACTATTATACTTACTCAACAATTATATGTTCATTCTTGCTTTTAAATTAAATGTTTTAGCTAAGCCCAAGCGAGTTGAAGGTTCCGGTAAGGACAAAGAAAAAGAGAAGATGAACCCGTAGCAGATGTTATATAATAATATAGAGATATTATGTAATTATTATTATTATTATTATTATTATTAATATTATTATTATTATTATTATTATTATTATTATTATTATGTTTTGAAGATGTTAAGGTCTTAGAACCTAGGATTGGACGGATATGATGTAATAATATAGTAATTACATTCGTATCATTAAGATTATATAGTTAGATATATGTAGATGTTGTAGTACCGTGTAATATCGGACCAAGGTTTGAAGGTACCCAGATTTGGGGGCGTCACATTTGTTAACTCCAGCGCGATGGGATGCATGCTGGGTCAGAAGGATGAGATGGGAAAGGAACGAGCTATATATTACCTCAACAAAAGGTTCAGTAGTTGCGAGCAAAACTACACCTTGATTGAAAAAACTTGTTATGCTTTGGCGTGGGCTGCGATAAGACTGCAACATTACCTGCATGGTCATACTACCTATTTGATCTCCCGCATGGATCCATTAAAATATATATTCGACAAACCAATGTTGAATTGCAGACTATCTAGGTGCCAGCTGATCCTCCAACAGTTTGACAATATCTACGTAACTCAAAAATCCATAAAAGGTCAAGGAATCACGAACCAGCTATCTGAGGCACTCTCTGGTGGGTTCGAACCTCCAGAAACCTATTTTCCTGATGAAGATGTGATGGCAATCCAATGAACAAGGCGCGAAGATGAAGGTCAATTTAGGAAAATGTACTTCGACAGGGCCATGAATATGAAGGGAGTTGGAGCTGGGGCAGTCCTAGTATCTATCACAGGAGAATAATACTCGGTGGTAGCCAAATTACTATTTAATAGCTCCAACAATACAACAGAATACGAGGGATGCATTCTTGGACTAAGGTTTGCCCGGAATATGGGAGTCAAACATTTAGCCGTCTTTGGAGATTCAAAATTAGTTATTCGACAATCTATGGGTGTGTACAACACGAAGAGACTTCACTTACTAGCTTACCATCGACATGTTATCAAGATGGCTAAGGAATTTGAAGACATCGCCTTTAGACATATTCCAATAAATAGAAATGACTTTGCGGATGTGTTGGTAATGCTGGCATCATTAATCCATGTATTTAAAAGGAAGGGTGCACCTGCTATCGAATTTGTAATACAAAGCACCCCCGCTTATGAGAGCTACCTCAGAGAAATTTCAGACAAGGTGTCTCAACCCAGACGACCCTGGTACCACGACATGAAGGAGTATTTGTGAGACAGATCCATTCCCACTGGGGCAAATCGAACCTAAAGACAAAGGATCCAAAAGATGGCGATGAAGTTCTACCTAAATGGAGATGCTCTGTATATAAGAAAGACATCGGCGTGGGACTCCTGAGGTGTTTAGACAAAGACTAGGCCCAAAGGCCCATGAACGAGGTGCATGGTGGAGTATGCGGATGCATATGAGTGGCCCCTTACTGGCAAAGAAGGTCTTAAGAACAGGGCATTATTGGTTATCACTCAAAGCTTATTGTGACGACCACGTCAAACGATGCTATCAATGTCAGGTTCATGCTAATATTATTTATGCTCTTCCTAACGAGCTTCAATGCATGACTTTGCCTTGCCCATTCTATATGTGGGGAATGGACGTAATTGGCCCAATCAAGCCCAAGGCTAGCAATGGACATCGATTCATCGTCATGATCGATTACTTCACCAAGTGGGTAGAAGCAGCATCCTTACCTAAGGCAACGAAAGAAACCATCGTCGGTTTCATCAGAAATAATATTATCTGCCGATACAGACAGCTGGAAGTTTTAGTATCTGGTAATGCCAAAAACCTAAACAACACGATGATGAAGAAGTTGTGCGGAAAATTCAAAACCAAAAATGAATGGTGTTGTAGAAGCCGCAAATAAAAACATCAAAAAGATTATGTAAAAGATGGCGGCTAACCACTAAGGGTGGCCAGATTTATTGCTCTCACATTGCTCGCTTACAGGACATCAATCCGCACTTCGATCGGGGTAACCCCTTACTCCTTAGTATATGGCATGGAGGTCGTGTTACCAATTGAGGTCAAGATGTCATCTCTCAGAATATTAATGGACACCCAAATCGACAAAAATCAATAGATGCAAGATCGGTACGATCAATTGTCTTTAATGTATAAAAAGAGGATGGTAGCCATATTCTATGGCCAATTGTATCAACATCGAATCTCTCGATCCTACAACAAGAAAGTCCGGTCTTGAGAATTCAAAGAAAATGATCTGGTGCTAAAGAAGATCATTTCATATCAAGACGAAGCCAAAGGAAAGTTCGTCCCAAATTGGGAAGAACCCTTCGTCGTCAAAACGGTCCAATCGGGCGGAGCTTTGATTCTACAAGAAATGGATGGTGAGGTATTCCCACAATCGCTCAATGCCGATTCTGTGAGGCGATACTATGCTTGAAGAGCAACCCTATGCATCATCCTCAATATAAAAAAAATCCCTCTATGATCTCTCTGCTGAACTACGTAAGACCTGATCTCCTCCCTTATAGGAGTACACAGGCAATCAATTATGGTGCAGTCTAATCCTTATAAAAAAATTTAAATCCCTTCAATAGTTCGGCAATCGTGAAACTCTTCAACTAATCATCTCCAATGAACTGCGAAAAACCTAGTCTCCTCTTGACCCATAAGAGTACGTATGCGGACATCCTGACACGGTCTATACCCAAGCACCAACCTACTACCCTCAATTCGAAACCCGAAACTTGGACATCCTGGCACGGTCCAAAATATACCAATCTCGACTAAACCCTCATACCTAGCTAGCTCAAGTCGGAGATCCAATTCGATGAAGTCCGACGGCATCTCGATGTCAGCCATCGAATCTGATGCAAGTACCTAAAATGAGGGAAACAACAGTATATCAAAGTAGTAATCATCAGGATAAAATGGCTATTAGATAAAAGCAAAAAATACATCAAAAAGGGAAGTAAATTGAAACGTATATCTTTTTATATATATGAATTGTTTCAATATACAAGTTTTTTGCTTATGATAAATAATGAATGTGGTATATTCCATGCAGTAAATAAAATGGGGTGTGAGCTATAAGTCCAAGGTTAGACGAACTAAGAAGGCAAAATAATTGATGGTCTTCGTAGTCTGGGGAGCAGATTTGAGCTCCTGCTCCACTGAATCGATGCGCTCTAATAAAGTTATCATCGTACGAACAGTACCATCCTGGTGATCCAAAACACTCCTGGCCTGATCCACGACCTCCTTCGCATATGACTGGTGGGCATCTTGATCAACAATGGCAGCATCTCTGGCCACGAAAGTTGCATCTCTCTCGACATACGTTATATCCCGACTAGCCAAGGCTGTCAACATCAAAGCACGCGCCTGGTCCCGCTTAAAAGTGAGGCTATGCACACGACGCTCAAACTCAGATCTCGAGGCAGCAGTAAAAGTAGGAACCGCGGAGGCACCACCCTCGGCCAAGATCCTAGTCAATCCCATAAAGAGCTCATCCTCGGTCACTTCTGCAGGATCATCCTCAGGATCCCCCATGGGCTCCCCTCCAGATGAACCATCCCCTATCTCTGTCAAACACTCAGTAGCAGCCGCTAAGTCAGTGTCCAACCAAGCCAGATACTCGAAACTCTAACCAGGATGACTGAAACGATCGGGAATTTTAGATATCCTTGTAACTGAAGTTATGTATGAATACAATGAATTTTTATTTATATTTATATTTATCTGTGTTACGTGCTTAGAGTTGTGTTGCAGCCCAGAAAATGTGCATATGTTAAATTTTACGTGTTGTTGTGTCATTGGAGTGAATAAATCAATTTTGCAAAAATTCATAAAATCACTATTCACAGAGCACGTTTTCCGAGGTACTATTCATGCCCAAATATTTTTACGTCTCTTTCGATTTCTATTAATTTTGTTAAGGTGTGTATGCGAAGGAATAATTTTTTCAAGTGTCAAAAATTTTATTGGAGCTGATACGTGATTTAATCCGTATCCGAAATGTATTATATGAGTGTTCTGAATAATTGGACAAATCCCATAATAATTTTTTTACGTGTCCCAATATTTTATGGGAGTACCCATTTTAATTTTGGGTAGAATTATTTACCAAATTTGGTACAAAAGTGGGAGTATTCGGGTATATTTATCTGTGTATTCGAATTAACTGGAGAGGCAATTAACCCTCAACCAATTAGGAGAGAGCATTAATTGAATTAGCCAATCAGATGAGGGGTTAGACCGTCACAGTACACCATACATTGGTAAGCAATTAATGGCAAACATCCTCCTCAATATTGATTCCAAGGAGCTCGGGTTAGCAAATTTTACTCTCCCAATTCATTCCTCATCCTCCCGAAGCCATCTTATCCTTCCATCCATTCCTTCCTCTTCTCATTCAAACCATCAGCATACTTCCTATGTGCAAGTAAGGATAGAGAATAGAGAGAGAACTATAGAGAGAGAAAGAAGAAAAGAAGAAGAAGAAGCAAGCTATAGGAAGAAGAGAAGAAAAAGAAGGCACGGGAGCTAGAGGAAGGAGAAGAAGAATCCTAGTAGCTTCCATAACAACCTTAGAAGTAAGAGTAAGAGGTAAAATCATCTTTCCTCCATTGTTAAAGTTTTCGAGTTTTTGAAGCTTTCTTGATGGGTTTTGCGTTTCTGGAGATTTTTGGTTGTGGTTGCTTAATATTGTTACCAAGACACCTTCTAAGCTATTAATACCATTAAAGTGGAACAAAAATGAAGAGAAATCCGAACCTTGGCTTAAAGGATGAACTATGGACATTTTTGGACTTTTGGACCTTCGAACTGTTTAGAGGACTGTATAGCCTGGACGGTGTAATTATTTTGATTGTTTGTTGTTATATTATTGTACTCCCATGAGTTGTAGAGGTAACTTAGTTGGAACATACCAAAAAGATGCTAAAACGAAGTCATAGTTATGATTTGAGTAAAATGCATCGTGACTGCGAAAAATAGAGTATGCAGTTTACGTTTTGGCTTAAGATTCGGTCATGTTAGCGTCCATGGGTCGTCTTATATTTGTGATATGTTGTAGCCCCGTGTCTTACGAATCCATAGAGTCCGTAACGGACCAAATTGATCGAGTATAGAGGGAGATATAGGAGCTGGAGCGGACGGAGGTCTTGACCTCACGGTTCTGCAACTACAGAACCTGGGCTACTGCATGGCGCTGTTCTAAAGTTGAGCCCGGGTCGGGTCAGGCCGGACCGGGTCGGGCCGGGTCGGACCCAGTGAATTTTTCCCGCGAGTCTAAAACTTATATTTTTGTACAAAATGATTAGAAACACTTGTATCTTGTTAAAGCATTATGTGCTTAATTTTATACCAGTGTCAACCAAAGTGATGTTGTCTTAAGGCGTAAATTAAATAAACTGATTGCAAATTACGCTTGGTTTTCAGGGGGTGCTGCCCCCCGACCCCTAAGAGCTAGGCAGCCGCTCGCTCACTGGGGAGCAAGACCCCTGACTGGGTAGTCGTAGCGACAGTTAATGTATTTTGATGATGTGATGACTATATTGAACCTAGTCCATATATGACTAATATTTAAGATGATTTTAATGAACCGTAGGGTATTATTTTTGAAGGACGATTAATGTCAAGATTTTAACTCACGCGCAAGGCAAGTTCCTTACTCAACTCTTATTTAATTGCGCGAGTTTTCCTTACTCAATTTATTTATTGGGCAAGTTTCGAATTCATTTATCTATCGAGCAAGTCTCCTATCTTATTTAAGTTATTATTGTGCAAGTTTATTTACCCTACTCAAAATTATATTCGAGCAAATATTATTTATTGAGCAAGCTTATTGAGCTTCTTGACTCCGTTCAAATTACTTATCAATTTAGCAATTAGTATGCTAGTATTCATACTTTTATTCAAGTATTGCAATGAAAGCCCATTTCATGCAATGTTATATATTGTGTGATTCCAAAGATTATGAATTGTTAGTCATTCAAGATATTATTGATGCTATTAGGCATGTTGTTGAACCTTAAGGTTCTTTATTCCATAAACTGTTTGAAAGCTATGTCAAAGCTAATTATTCCAGCTAGACACTTATTGATTTGTTTATTAAAGGGAGGTTAAGTCCTCCAACTATTATTGTTGCTAAGTAAAACTGTCCGATCAAATTGTTTTGGTCTGGACTCCCATGTAAAGCTGAGAAGAACAACCCTTATAGCAGGGGAAATTGTATAAACGTCGGGGAACCGACACGCGCGTAAATGGAAAATGTAAGGCTTATGCATAACGCCAGGTATTTTAGGCTGATCACCTATTGTACCAGTTTTGTGGATTATCGGATGAATTTCCAATAATTCTAGAATAGAGTTCAGTGCCTTGGTGCACCCTCAGTATTGAATAGTTTCTTTCTTTGGGAAACTTTGAAATCCTTGGATACTTCAAAAATCCTTCGGTCCATAGCAACCACTATAACGGTGATAAAAGAAGTTGTTTATTTCTTTGACTTAGATAAATTTTTACCCTTGTGAGCTATAAAGTTATTCATGTGATTATTCATTGCTATTATACTTGCGGGGCAAATTTGTTGCTCACCCCTTGCTTTCCTTAAAACATTTCAGTAAGTGCAGCACGTGGCGAGAGCTCAGGAAAAGATAAGGGAAAGGGGAAAGCTACTGATTAGTTGTAATTTGTTATTCTAGAATTACCGTTTGTATTAAGACTTATTAATTGACGTTGTGTATTAAGACATATTTACCCTTATGTATTATGTTATGTTTTGCTGTAGTCTTGGTTTCGAGACTTGGGACAGGGTTATTTATGTTATATCAATGTAAATATTCCTTTATTTCGCTATAAGTTATCGATTGTATAATTCTTGTATTAGGTAGTGATGAACCAGGTCCGTGGCTCAGGTGACCCTGATTTGGGGGTGTCACAATGACTTTCACGAAACTCTATCGTCTCCCGATGTGCCTAGAAGCCATAAACCCTTGCTAGATCAGCCTCAGTGGATGACAAAATAGGAAATCTATAGTCAGAGGCATCTGTAAAAGAATGAAGCTCCTGCAGCTGATCAAACTGTCCCATCACCGCTAAAGGATGATAGGTGGTCACACCCCTCAGGGCAGTAAGGGGGATAAAATCTAGATATGCTACATGGGTCAGAAAGCTCAGAAAAGAGCAATATCCAGAGTTCATCAGAATCGAGAAAGGTTCCTCTATGGATGAGAGAAAAGTTGTCCATGACGCCGCGCCCACACATGAAAACAGGCGGAAAGAATACATTGTGGCGATACTGTAACCAAAGCAAAAATCATGATGGTGAAAGCCCCTGATAGGCCTCAGATGAGTTATAAACGAAACATATAGTAAAACGGAGCTACCACAGAACTCCCTGTCTCCAAAGACATGACAATAAGAAGTAGATATATATGTCTCTACAAAGATTAGTGGAAGAATAGTATGGTCATCATGAAGAGCCTTGACCACCATCACCACCGACATCCAGATGGTCCATGTAGATGGGCATGTACAAGAATAAAATAACACACATCAACAGCGCATCAACCCGCGATGCTCTCCATCTCTCCTCTGAAATGGCAAAATCATCCTGGAAGGCAGTGTAGCTCCCAGATAAGCTGAATCGGTCGATCAAAAAGTCGAGAGACACAATATGTCCACTAGACACCTCGGGTAATAAGGTCACCCGCCTCAATCCGGTGGTAATCAGAAACTGTCGGTGCATGTGACCAACTAAAACTCTAGTGCAAGGACCCACCAAAGAAAAACCCGTAATCCGTGCATAATCCTCAAGCGTCAGAGTACTGTGTCCCGAATCGAAAGACATAACGATCCGGGATCCAGTAAGAAAGAATACCATCGATGAACCCCTCGAGCACCTAGAACGAGAGGTACGACATAGAATGTCCCAAAAGCCTCCCCACAATAATGCGATCTGGGGCAGGCAAATCATCAAACCATCCCCTGAGTCAGGAAGTTGTACCTCCAGATGAAGAATGATTTAACCGAGTCACTACTGATGACAACATCTGTAAAATACTATCAAAATAAGACTAAACAGGGGTCAATTCTATCCAGCATATATGATTAACATGCATCACGACAATAAGAATGAAGTTATGTGCATAATGATGACAAATTGATAAAGCAAATCCATGCATAAATAATATGATCAATACATCATCTTTATACCCAATATATATATATATATATCTATATATACATCATCTTTATACATACATGGGAAAGAAAAATAAAATGTATAGGGAAGGAGCACAGGCGCCCCAATAACTAATAAAATCTAATCTGTAAAGTCAATATCATCTATGAAAACAACATCATCATCAAACTGACCCACTATCGCTAAATCCTCCTGACTCAGAGCCTCTTCATCAAAGTTCAGGTCTGGGCAATAAAAGGTCGAAGCACCGACCCCATGAACACCAGCTGCACCAGGACCAGTACCCGAACCGAAACCTAACCCATCAAGATCACAAGTATAAGCCTTTATCGGATATCTACCCATCTGACAGATGAAAAAGGACAGCTGATCCACCTGGCGGGTCAATGTGGCAATCTGATCTAAATATGTCAGATCCCAAACACAGGCCATCCAGTCTGTCATCATCACTGAGCCAGGCATAATGTCTCCCAAAAAATAAGTAGCTCAGGTTTGTGCATGAATGGTATGAGGTCTACATTAAGCAGAGAAGACATCTGAAGTGCTAGGTCCGTCCAATAACTGGAATCCATCCTCACCCCCCAAAGGGATCTCCGAAACCTGTGCATTTATGGGCTAGGACCTCCGGGAGGGAGGATAAAAAGGAATACGGATCTCCCCAGATACACATCTGAAAGCCCTCTCCCCGAGATACAACTCTCAACCACCATAAGTCAGCAAGGGAGCTCGGCGGGTCGATAATGAAAACTCCAGGCCAATTAAAAAACCAGCAGCGAACCCCTTGGTTAAAAACTCGAAAGTATAAGGGACCCAGGTCACGTCGAAAGCAGAAATCAGCTCCAACTGGAGACGACAATGAGCAAAACTATCCGGGACCGGTACCTCCTCCAAAGTGCTCTAGTGCCATCAGCGCCCACAGAGGTAAGTATCCGGACCCAAAGTGGTAATAAGCCGTAAACATGGGAGCCGCTCATAAGCCCAAAACTAAGCAGAGAAGACATCTGAAGTGCTAGGTCCGTCCAATAACTGGAATCCATCCTCACCCCCCAAAGGGATCTTCGAAACCTGTGCATTTATGGGCTAGGACCTCCGGGAGGGAGGATAAAAAGGAATACGGATCTCCCCAGATACACATCTGAAAGCCCTCGCCCCGAGATACAACTCTCAACCACCATAAGTCAGCAAGGGAGCTCGGCGGGTCGACAATGAAAACTCCAGGCCAATTAAAAAACCAGCAGCGAACCCCTTGGTTAAAAACTCGGAAGTATAAGGGACCCAGGTCACGTCGAAAGCAGAAATCAGCTCCAACTGGAGACGACAATGAGCAAAACTATCCGAGACCGGTACCTCCTCCAAAGTGCTCTAGTGCCATCAGCGCCCACGGAGGTAAGTATCCGGACCCAAAGTGGTAATAAGCCGCAAACATGGGAGCCGCTCATAAGCCCAAAACTAAAAATAAATAGCGATTACGTCAATAAAAAGGACGGGAAAAGAAGACAAAAAAGGAAACGAGAATGGTATGTAAAACCCTACCAGAAGGAATGGATAGAAGTCGAGCCAAGTGTCAGTCTGATCCTCAAAGCGGATGTGCATACCCTGGAGAAAGTACGCAAAGGTGAAGGAACCCCAGTCATAACCCCCGATCCTATCAACACACCTAAGAGCCCCTCATGATAGTCAGGAAAAGGCGCCGTAGAAGTTGATCACGCGCCCTCACGTCATCAGGAAATGGCTCAGATAAGGCCCCTCCTATAGCATCAACTATTAAGGCGCCTGAACGGATGCTCCGGACCTTAAAGACCGTATCTCGAGGTGTAAATCCCAACAGAGATCAGACAGTCGTGGGAGAAATGTTTAATTCCAATGGCACACGGTGACCAGAAAACTTTATGTCGGTAATATAGCGCCAGTCCATGGGTGTCATCATCACCTCACAATCTAAAAAATGGAGGGACTAGCTCTGATGGAACCACCTCTCAGATAACCCTCTGAGATAACCCCAAGGACATCGACGAGGGGCAATAGTGAAAAACTGCTCGAATCCACAAGAATCCACGAGCTCACGGTAATCAGAATAGAGGGAGTGGTAAAGAGCAGAAATACTAAACCAGTTGCTCCAGGGCTGGGTAAACTCCGGGACCTATAAATCAAGCTAAGGTTCTCTATACCTCGTTAGTGCACAAGTACGCTGACGGATGACGACTCAAGTCTGAGCCTAAGAGATCTGACATCACTTTTCGAGCACTAGGCAAGGTGCGACCTCGAGTGGGTGGAACGGAGACGTCCAGGTCAGGAACTCCACCAATTGCATCAACAGCCTCGTCAGGGTTTACGCGGATAGGGCGAATGCAAGCTTCTGCTAACTGATGAGGATGGCGCGTCACTCAAGGAGATGGAGCCAACGAAGCTGACCTACGAGGGAGAACTCCAAAAGATGCTCGATGAGCAGTGGAACTGCTCGGTGCATCAGATATATCTAACCACGAAAAGATGATTTGAATAAGGTACATTTCTATTTTAGGTACATTTCTATTTTATCCTATTTAGTTCTCTAAAATATATATTTATTGCATTATCTTGAAATAATAAAATTAAAATAAGCGCGAGAGTGGGAGAAAATATGTTGCTTCGAAAAGTGTCTCATAAATAAATATGAGTCATGGCTTGTAGAAATATAGGTCATCTAGATATCATGCATTGCATACGTATGCATTAGGTGTTTTAATTCATTTTTTTATATATACTTAGATATAATACGAGTATGTACAAGCATTCAGTAATAGGATCCACAAAAGTTTTTTGCCATAGTCCCCCCTATAAAATGGACTTTCCCCATGTACGTTACCATGCATATATACCAATTTTCAAAATACCTATGCCACAAACAATAAAAAAAAGCGTAGTTCATAATGCAATAGAATTTAGCTACTAAATAACCAACATAACCCATGCAAGAGCTGCAAAAATATCATAAAAAATTGGAATCTAAAATAGTCTTCATCAGTAAAATATGCAATTTTTATCCAAAAAGGGCGACGAAAAACGTTCTTCGATTTTAAAAATTCTTACATCTAAATGCTCAGCATAATATATTACGTGCATGTGTAATGACCGCAAATCTTAAGCAATATTATTAAAGTTAAGAATTTAATTTTTATTATTAATTAAATTCTTTTGCATATTAATTTAAACCCTTAAATGATTTGGGTGACTATGTGTAGTTATATGTAATTGATTTAATAGTCCATGTGTGTAATTAAAGTAATAGTGGACTAGCCTAGTAAATTGTTTAAACAAGTCCAAACAATTAATTTTGTTATGGACTTGTAGATGATTAATGATGAAGTGTAAAGTATTAATGGTACTAACAATTTATACTTCCAATAGGAACTTATAGTGGGCTAGCCCAGTTGGTTGTAAACAGGCCCAATCCCAAGTATTGGCGGATGGACTTGTAATTTGGGGCATGAGGGTAATAAATTCCTTGTAGACTTATAAATTGAGGTACCTGGTATATATATATATGCCTTGGTCCAGTAAGTGTAGGCCCACACCAATAGCAAGCTTGCAAAGTCTATTCGGTGAAGCCCAATTGGGGATTTACCCTTAACAGTAGCGGAACTTATTGTATCGGTAACATAGGATCTCTTTAGTGTGGTATACATAATCTATCTAGGCCAATGGCCTATTACCCTACTCTGCGTAATAATCACCATAGGTATGGCGGGGGAGGGAGTTGGTAGTACTTCTTACCTAATCTCCCTTAATCCATGGGTACATTCATGGAGTGTTGATCTTACAGTTTGGAGTAGAGACCAACGGATGGGGAAGGTTTCTCTATAAATAGAGCTCCTATTCCATTTACCAAGCTTGCTGAGATTGTTTAGTCTGATTTAGAGAGAGAAACATTGTGAGTTGAGTGATAAAAGAAAGTCCTGAAGAGACCCTTGCAGTTCGGCAAACCTCAGAGTTTAGGAAGGAAGAAGAGAGTACACAACCTACTCAAGTCCTTGTTCAAGAAGGTATAACGTCATTACCTTACGTATTTTCTTTTGATTCATTTAAATTGGTTTCTTGCGAGTCGGGTTGCATGATATGCATGAGTTAAGTATGAAGTGGTAATAAAAGAATAAAGTTAAAACTTTGTAGTCCCAGGGTAGCCGTACAAAAACCTGCATATCATATATATATTGGACTGGATAATGACTTAAACTAGAGTCATAAAAATGGCCTTATCCATGTTACCCAGTTAATATTGGAAGGGGCCAAAGCCATTCCGATGAGGTTCGCCACCTTACTCCAAACGCATGTACCTTAGTAACGGGGTTAGACATAGGTTATCACCCAGCCCCGAACCGTGAAAAGGATTCCGAAGTGGAATCCATAGTCGAACCCAAAGGCTTTGGTAGCCACTATAGGTTTGGTTCAGTACCGAGCCCGAAGTCGTACCCCTGATGTCAGTAAGACTCGAACGTGACTCCCGAAGTTATGAATCCATAGCTGAAATTCTAAATGTAATGTGACCCGAACCTTCGACTTCCCGAAGCCAAATATGAGAATACCATCTGACCCCGAAGAGGACCCCCGAACTATGAAAAGTTCCAAAGTGGAGCCGAAGTCAAAATCTTATAGGCAGCAGGTCGGTCAGACCCAAACCCTGATTTGTAGAAGTGTACAACCTCAGATTGACCAGCCAAGGGATGTTCCTTAAGCTAAAAGCTTGGATTAAGCCTTAGTCCCAATAAATTGTAGAAAGGACTTTACAATCGAAGAGTGATATCACTCCGATCGTAGAACACATTTATGAACCATAAAGCAAGTCAGCCGAGTCGGTCAAAGGTCATAGGATGAACTCGGCCAAATGTAGAGTTTCACTAGTCAATCGTAGAGTGTACTCTGTCAATTATAGAGCTTCACTAGTCAGCCATAGAACAGACCACATGTGTCTCTTGAGTAAGTCTATTAAGTCCAATATTGATGTTTAATCATAACTGATTAGAGGGTAAATTATAATTACTGTATGGTAATTGCAGAACATGGATTAGCATATATTGTAGCAGTAGCCAGGCAAGTTCCTAACCTTGAACTTCTTACATATTGCAAGTTCTTTGACCTATTTAAATATTCTTTTGCAAGTTTCATAACTCAAATTTAATAACTCAAACTTGAGTTATTATTATTTCGAAGTATGTTAGTGGATAATTATTGTTGATTATTTCACATCTATAATGATTATTGGTATTCGCACTTAGTGCAATTGAATTCCTGTTCTATTTATCGAACTGTGAAATAATTTAAGTTTTATTATTCATGGACTGTTTATGAGCTAGATCTACGCTAGTTGTATTGGCTAGATCTAACATGTTTAAATTTGTTAAATTAAATATGTTTTAAAAGCTGTCCACACTAGTTATTGGTACGAACCCTTGGACTGAGAACAATAGCAATCTTATTAAGGCAATATATCAAAAAACCGAATATCTGCCCGTTTATTAAGTGTTATGCATATTCACTGGGTATAAAAGCTTGATCCCCTTAATTACCAAAACCCATTAAGAAGTCCAGTTTAATTACTGACAAACCTCTGAATTTGTTCATTGTCATTGCTGACCACTCAGCAGTATTAATTCAACTTTTCATTTATTGAAACTTGAATTCCCATTCTTTCAAAATTATCATATATTGTTGAAAGGTTCAAAGTTAAAATTCATTTCTAATCATGATATATCGTTCTTGTATTTAAACTGGATGAGCTAATTAGTTGCTCACCCTTGCTATATCATGATATTATTACAGTTAAGCCCGAGTGTTCGAGAAAAGAAAAATGCAAAGGCAAAGTTCAAGAGTAGTTTAATGTGAATGTTTAGCTATTATGTTATTTTATGTAATCTATTTATGTAAAACTTTTAAGATTCTAAGGGTATGTATTAAGTTAAGGGTGGTAAACCTTGGGAACAATGTAGAACCTTTTGTAATGAACAATTTATGTTTATATATATTCCACTTTAGTTTATAGAATGTGTATGAAGATGATGGATCGTGAGCACCAAATGTCGAGGTTATGAAACCCGGATTTGGGGGCGTCACAGGTTGGTATCAAAGTTGTAGGTTATAAACGTTAGGATGCGAAACCTAGGTTATAACCTTAAGATTAAACTCATATAGAGTACGCTAGGAAAAGGGTTGGGGAGATCCTTTGAGTCGAGTTGTGTTTGGAGATGGATTGTGGAAAGTCATTAATCCGATGTAGTGCATAATAAAATACTATTTCATTTCATCAATGAATATATTTTATTGTGATACTGATGTTACCTTATTGTGGTTTTGTCTTTTGTTGTGGATATAGGATGCCCGAGTTTGGTGAGTCTAGTCGAGTTGTCGATGAGGAGACTGAGGAGGCTGAGGTGGCTGCAGAGGCCATGGAGGCCGAAGAGCCAATTGATATAGATGAGTTTATAGTTGAGGCTATGGAGGAGGTGGGGTATTATGTTTCGCTAGAGGAGTTGTCAGCCGAGGATTATCTGGTAGACCAATTGGCAGATAGGAACTTGGAGGTAGAGGACCGAGTTAGAGATTTAGAGGAGCAGAATCAGACCCACCAAGATATGGAGAACTTGTATAAGGAGTTGGCATATCAGCTGGAGAATGAGTTGAGAGAGATGAAGGTACAACTACAAGGATACGAGACTTCGGCGCAGCAGATTGGGCCATTACTTCATCAGTTAGTCACCTGAAATACTGAGCTAAGAGAGAAGAGCAGGAAGGATTGAAATTTGTTGAGCTGAGAGTCGAGCACGAGGCCATGAAGCTCGAGTTCGACTTGGAGATTGCAGATAAGATCCGTACAGAGGATGCTTGGGTTAGAGCTGCTAAGAGGGTAGACCAATTAGAAAGAGAGGTTGAAGCATGTGCAGTGAGGATCGAGACTCTAGGGTTGGCACTGGACACCGCCTATGGGAGTCAAAGAAGAGGGGATAGGAGGCACCCCGTGGATGAAGTAGGGACTAGTCGTTCGGTTCGTCGCCGAGTGATGGATGGATATGTGCAGCAGGTGTAATAACCCAAGATTTTCGATATATTAAAATAAGAAATTTTACGTATAAATTTTTTTTTATATAATAAAATTATTTTTATTATATATTAAAGCAAGTATGGGAACGTGTGTAAGGAAAGGAATGTGAATATGTAATATGTATATATTTATTTCATATATAGTTTCAAGTAAATTTCTTATTAAAGAAATAGTTGATAACTATAAATTATATTCGGTTAATAAGTTAATTTTTATACTACAGATAAATGATTATTTATAAAAATATGGTTAATATATTATTTAAAGGATAAATGTATATTTTAAGAAATGATTATTAATATTATTATTATTACTATGATTATTTTATGATAGGAATTTGTAAGATTAGTCAATTTATTTTAAATTGACTAAGTATGGTAAATGAGACATAGATAAAGGGATGATCAAAGCCTAATTTGATCTATGATTATGAATTTTAATGATTAATACAATTATTATTATAATTGTATTTAAATGGATGTATGTTTGTATTATGGATATAAGAATTTATTTTCTTAAGAAAATTTGAATACTAAATATAAGTATTGATTATATTTGAATGTACGTACAATATGTGATTCAATGTGTATGAAAATTATTTATTAATAATGATAAATACGTTATGATTTATGTGAAAATGTGTGTAATTAATTGCTAGTTAAAATAGAGCCCACTAATAGTTATTTAAATTAGTGGACTAACCTAAGAATATTAATATTAAACAATTAATAAGATAGTTAGTTAATTAAATATTCAATTAAAGTGAATATGGTTAGTGAATAAATTTTGTACATTAATTAATAAAGACTATGTGATATATGAATGGTTAATTTTTATAGTCCAATTAGTAAGAAAAACTAGTGGACTAGCCCATTGGATTAACTAACCAAGCCACTAATTTATTTAATTGTGGACTTGGATAATTAATGTGTGGACTAATTAAATTAGCCCAATACTTATTAAATTAGTAGTCCAAGAAGCAAAGTAAAAACCTTTGCAAACTAGTAGCCCAAATAGAGTAAAAGGGAGCCCAAATGTATTTGCAATAAAGTCCAATTAGTGACTCACTTGGAAGATATTTTTGTCAACTTAATTAGTTTATTAAAGCAATCAATAAAGGACTAAAAATGTGGGACAAGATTAAAGAGGGCTGCCGGCAAGGTGTATCATATGAGGGTGAGTTGTCAAAATTTGAAGGCTTGCTTGTTGGAAGAAAAAATAAAGTACAAGTTATAATTTATGTCCATCACCAAGTTGTCAAAATGAGTCTACTTTGCAATGATGGAGAAATAGATAGATATAGTAAATATATCTATAGTTACTGTAAATATTGGTTTGTATAGCAAAAAGCAATATTCATCTCCTTCATTCGGTAAAGAGAGAGAAAGATAAATCAAAATAGAAAGAGAAAAAGAAAAACAAGAGAGAGAGAAGAGAGCATTTTGGCAGCCACGGACGAAGAAAAAGGAAGGGAGTTTTTGGTGTGCTCAAATCCCCTAAACAAACCTTAGGAAGAAGGGGAAAGGAAATCAAGCAAAGGTATAATTTTTCAAACCTTAATCTAGTTTATTTTCATTTGTTTTGGTGTGATTTGTGTGATATGAAGTTTATGGTCTTGAGGTCTAAAACCTTAGATCTATATGTTAATAAGTGTTTTGTGTTTGGATCTTACCTATTTGGGGGTTTAAGAGTGTAGAAAAAGAAAAGACTTAAAACTAGTTTCTAAAAAGTTAGAAAACCCTAACTTTTCATCACTTTCTAAGTTCATAACTTGAGATCTGTAAACTCTTTTTATGATCCGTCAAAGAGTAATGCTAGATATATAAGTTAACTACAAAACCCAAGTGGTAGAACTTTAGTTAGTACAAAATTCGTATGGACTGTTTTGGTACAAACAGTCCACATTTTTCTCGAAAACTGAAATGAGCCCGCTGACTATTTACATCCAGGGGTAATTTCGTCAACTTTTTCTGCTCTAAAAATTCTAGAAAAATTTGAAATGATAATACGAGAAGTTATCTGAGTCCTGTAAAAATTGGAAGATTTTTAACCATGTATAATGAAAGTTATGGATTTTATCGTGAAGGACTATTTTCAAAACTAATCTTGAATAACTCTTTGTGGTTAACTCCAAAACTTATGAAATTATTACTGGGAGTATATGTATATATCAGGAACATACCCTGAAAATTTCAAGATTTGTGGATGTAATTTTGATTTATGAAAAATGTAGCAAGATGTGGCTATTTTGGACTATTTAAATATAGTAAATGGATTTTAAAAGTTTCGGAAAACATATATTTTCATAAGGGGACTATATATAGTCTATTTCTAGAAAATAAATTATTTTGAAGTTGTTTTGCTATTTTTCGTGTAAATGATGAAGTTATGTATAAATGGATTTAATTAATTATGTGAAGTTGAAAATTTGGAAAATGAGATTTTATGACTTGAGAACCTTAAATATGGTTCATACAGATTTTTGATATGGGTTTTGGTCATTTGTAAGGTGGTATAATGTTTATGGCATTTTAGATCGATTAAATGAATTATTTAATAAAATAGAAAACAGTTTAAATCCAGCTAGCTGAATTAGTGAATCCAGTTAGCTGAATTAGTGAATCCAGGTTGCTGAATTGAATAAAGTGAATCTAGTTTGCTGTATTGAAAGTTAATGAATCCAGGTTGCTGGATTATAAGAAAGTTTGAATCCAGATTGCTGGATTGCAAAAATAGTTGGCTGAATTGAATAATTTGAATCCAGGTTACTGGATTGTAATCCAGGTTAGAATCTAGTTTGCTAGATTGGAATCCAGTTTGCTGGATTGCCAACTAGTTTACTGGATTTAGAATCCAGTTTGCTGGATTGGGTATTTAACCGACAAAATCATAAAGAAAGACTTATATAATGAAAAAACTTAGTGTTAATTCATAAAGTAGTGGTACAGTCGTACTTTTTAATAGTCGATGTATAGTATCTGGGCTAAACAATTCCTTCAGGGAGCGGAGGTATATACGAACTGGCAACCGATCTAATTCACTGTGAAAACAGTGTAGACGAGACGGAAACTAGTTTGTTGGTTGTTTGTGGGAAACCACTCAGCATACTATATTGAACACTGTTAAAGACTCGATGAGTGCTAACTTTAGAATTGAATGCGTATAGTGTTAATGTGTTATCTAATATTTGATTATGTGGTTGAATGTTAGATAATTTACTTATAAATAAGTGATATTATAAGATATAATATGAATTGATGATTGAAAGATCAATCTTAGGACTGGTAGGTCTTACGAAAGAAGTCATATTAAATTGCGTAGCAGTAGTCAACATCCAAGGCAATTTTCTAACTTACACAACTTCGTACATTGTGCAAGTTCCTAATTATCGTTATGATTCTTATATATACAAAATTGTTCTGTTCTTTAGGCAAGTATCTCATCCTTTTCATTTACTTTATGAATTGGATCTGTGTAAGCAAGTTTCTAACCTACACAACTTCTTTTATTGTGCAAGTATCCGCACCTACGCATTTATTTTATGCAATAGGTGTATGTATGCAAGTATTCTATCCTTTGCATTTACTTTATGCAATGGATCCATATGTTATGCAAGTATTCTTAAACTTTATTCAAGCTATCTATTGATTTCAAATATCTCGATATTGTTTCATGTGATGTATTTATAATCAAAATTGTTCTGTTCTTTGTGCAAGTGTCCTCACTTGTACAAATTGTTTTAATTATTATAAATTCAAATTTACTTCGATTTGTTCATTGTTAAAAGTATCTCATTACTGAATTGCTATGACTCATATTGAAAATTTGTATTCTAAGTTTGGTTATGCAAGTGTCCCCACTTGTATGAACTATTGTACATTATCAATTACCCTTGAATTCGAAATTCATGATAAGTTCTGATACATACTATTAAATTTCGGTATGTATACCTAATTTAAAGATTGTCTAAGCTATTTGTCCCAGGTAGACATGGTTTGAAAAGTATTTGTCGAATATTATTGATTATGATAAAGTCGTCCAACTAAATTGTTTTAGTTAGGACTCCAGGCTGAGTATGAATAACCCTAAATGGAAAATTTTATGCGCTAAAAGCGGTGATAAAAATTTTATGCGCCAATGGCGGAGATGTATTCTATAGTGTTGATCAATACAGGGCACAACAGGACTGATCATCTTCCGTGTCCGTAAGACCAGACGGTTTACAGATGAATTTCTATTTAAACCTTTTCAAAAATGAAAAATAACAGTTCATGGTCTGTTGACCACTCAGTATTCAAAAGTCACTCAGTTGTTTCAAAAATCTTAAAATGATTTGATCTGTTGTTAAGAATGGTTTTAAATGACTTCACCACTATTGATTCGTGGTAGAAGTAGTCCTCAAAGAAAACATTTACTTCTTTCGGCGCATTATTATTAATTATTATTACTTGATGAGCAATTGAATGCTCATTCTTGCTTTGACTTAAATGTTTTCAGCTAAGTGTGATCGACTAGAAGGCTCTGGCAAAGACAATGGCAAAGGAAAGCTCAAGGATTAGGTTTCAAGGTGTTATCTGTAATGATTAGTCTTTTGTATTGTGATCATATATATTATGTAACATGTAAAGAATGTAATTAAAGGTTGCCATACCTGGGGAATAGATAACTCTGATATAAATATTAAGTTTGTAATTTATTAAACAGCTCAAAGAAATAATATCGTGATGCACCAAGTACGGGTTTCAAGTACCCGGATTTGGGGGCGCCACAGCAGGAGCATGTAGATGCAGTTTATCATGGCATACAATGATGTGATAGTTTAGATGTCTTATATGGTATATAGATGTAGTTAGTACCCTTTTTGTTTATAGGGTTATATATGTATGATGTAAACCTCAGACTATGAGAGGTAGAATATGGTTATGACGCGTCCCCACTTGATGTGTATAGGGGGAAAGTAGTTATGGTAAATCCCATCTTTTGTTGCCTTAGTGGGATAGATAGCGTTTATAGGAATATACCAAAATATTGTATATGTGTGACACTTTTATTTAGTATATGGATATAAATACAACATTATGCTTACATGTTTGTCTGAGTTTGAATGGCGCATTAAAATTTTAAATACTAACACTAATAAAAGATGAGCATAAAATGTAAAACACAAAAAATTATTTAAGATTTTGTTTACTCAGACAATGCCGCCAAGAAGAGAACACCGAAGGGAAGAAGGATCCGTTAATAATAAAGAAGGTAACACAAACCCTATGCAAGATTTTGTGAATATGCTGGCAGAGGCTATGCAGAACCGAGTACCAGCCGCAGGAAATCCGCCAGGGAATCAATTGGCAAATTTTAAAAACTTTAAGGCAGTAGGTCCGCTAGAGTTTAAGGGAACAACAGACCCAATCGAAGCTCAAACATGGGTAAAGGAAATAGAGAAAGCCTTTGTTATTGCGAGAGTCACTAAGGAGCAAAAGATGGCTTTTGTTACTTATTTGATGAAAGGTGAGGCGAACTTCTGGTGGGAATCCAATCAGAATAGGGTCGGAGAAGGAGTGGTAACGTGGGAAAGATTTAAGGAGCTATTTTTTGAGAATTATTTTCCACGAAGTATGCAAGGAAGGATGGAAGTTAAATTCTTAGAATTGAAGCAAGAGAACATGTCAGTTTCGGAGTATGTAACCAAGTTCAACGAGCTAGCAAGGTTTGCACCACATCAAATGGATACGGAAGAACGAAAGGCGCGACGTTTTGAGAACGGGTTAAAACCTTGGATATTTAGTAAGTTAGCAGTGCTACAGATGGATTCGTTTTCGACTTTGCTAGAGAAGGCAATCATTGCAGAAGGGGGAAATGAAGCAGTATCAAAGTATAACCGAGAGAAAAACAAGAAAAAAGAATGAAGGTGAAAATCAAAATGTCAGCAGCGGTGGTAGCAATAACAACAAACGCAAGTGGGACAACAACAGTGGTAATAGCCTGGGAAGTCAATAACGGAATTCACAGCAGAAGAAACAGGCGTGTAATAAGTATGGAAAGAATCACTCGGGGGAGTGCATGAAGGGAAGGAATGTATGTTATAGTTGCGGACAAGAGGGGCATATCGCTCCAAATTGTCCTAAACCTAAGCAAGGAGGATGTTTTTCATGTGGAGAAACGGGACATCGATTCAAGGACTGCCCATTGAAGAAGGGTACTGAAGGAGGGAGCGACAATAAAGGTAGTAATAATAAGTTAACTATTAGAGCACTAGTTCAGCCAAGCAAGCCGACAGCCCGAACATTAAACATGATTGTGCAAGACGTAGTAGCATCAAGGGACGTGGTGTCAGGTATTATTCCGATCAATAATATAAATGCTTATGTATTATTTGATTCGGGAGCTATGATGTCCGATTTATATAACGACAATTTACGCACAAGTATACGCGGTCAACAAGTAATAAAGTGTAAATACAGTATCGATCCCACGAGGAATTATTACTAGTCTTTTCCAAGTACTAACCTTTTATCATCTTAATCTTATTTAAACAAAAATGATAATTATTTTTGTTGTTTTGCATTAATGAAGATAACAAATAATCAAAGAACTATGGAAAGCTTTAATATAATGAAATCAAATAATAACAAGTCTAAGGTCACAATTTCCCCCAACACTTTATTTGAATATCCTAACTCTCTCTTTTCAACTAGTTAAATCACAAGAATTGTTATCTGAGAAATCACAAGTATATACAAGCCTCTCTCGATGGTCAAATACGTATTTCCTAATGCGGTGTATAGATATATCTCTATTCTACACACTAACAAGAATCCAATATCAAGAATAATTAACAAGACACGTGTCACCAAATCTCATTAATCACCCTATCAATTACCAACTTTCGCAATAGAAATCATTAAGCATGGATTCTCAAATGGATACAAGTGGTATTTAGGTATATGTCTATCCTAAATACAATCAAATTATCTATTCATGAGGATAATAAATAAAACACACGTCACTTAATTTCATAAATTACCCATAGGAATATCTAATTTTCACGTGATATCATAACAAGGTCTTAACACTATAATCCATTTCTCAATTTCATATAGGTTCCCAAGGTAATTACTAGCTAGGTAATTAATATATAAAGCACAAATTATGATACCCAATTCACAAATGATTAACCAATATCAAAGAGAGAGCATTCAATTCACACTATGAATTGGGTTCCATTGAAATCTTAGAAAATGAGTTCTAGTTCATGGTAACTACAAATAACATCATATTCAATTTATACATCATGTTGGATTACAAAATAGAAGGGAAACTACAGATAAAACCACTTTTGTAGATTCATATGATGGGTTGATGATGAACACTAGCTTCTCCTCCTTGATTTTGCAATCCTTGATGTTTTTGCTCTTTGGCCTTGCTTGATGTAGCTTGATTTTAGCACTTTGGCCCTCTAATTGGATGTATTTGGTAGCTTCCCCTCTCTAAATTTGATGTTAGTAGTGTTAGAATATGTAAGAATTGTCTTTCTAGCCGCCCCCTTGGTGTTATAAGAGTTGGGTATGAGAAACCCTAGCTTAGACATCAAAAATTGGCCAAAAATCGCGAAATCTGACTGCATCCAGGGAGTTACCGCCCCGGCGGTGAAAAATGGCCTGAATTCCTTTGCCCCGGCGGTGAAATAGTGCTGGAAATTACTGCCCCGATGGTGGAATAGTGTACCCCGAATCAGTTTCGACATCTGTTAGTAAAATGGCCATAGCTTCTTCGTCCAAACTCGGATTAAGGCGATTAAAGAGGCTATGGAAAGCTAAGAAGTAGCTCTACAACTTCCATACGACCATAACTCTCTCATACGAACTTCAAATTGGATGATTCAAGATGTTCTGGAAAGATAAGACAAAGATCTACAACTTCCGTTCTTTGAGTTTTGAGAGATTCGGATTGGATCATGGGTCAAATTGAGAAACAAGCAGCTGAAATGTCAAATTCAAGCCAAAAACGCATTGATCCAATGGGCCTTTATTTCAATTCCTACAAAACAACGTAAAAACACATAAAAGCATACAAAAACATATAAAAGTAATACGAAACTACATTATACAACAATAAGATGAAAACACATAAAACCAAACGAAATGACTTAGGATTTACATATTATCAAGCTCAAAAGTACTTAATTTGTGTGTATAAAACACACTCATCAAATACCCCCAAACTTAAACCTTTGCTTGTCCTCAAGCAAAACACACGAACTATAAAAATTAAACATTTCTAAATAAACTAACTTGAGCAATGAATTAAAAAGCTAACCAATGGTCTCAAAGCATAGACACATGAAAACTCAAGGAAACTTTCAAAACATTGCAAGTCTAGATTTACAATTAGCAAGTCATAGCTTGCTTTAGGTCTCTTCCATGTGTGTGTGAGTACCCAATAGCACTAAACCAATCAAGCTCGGATGAAGCTATGCAACCACATTACCTTATGAAATAATCATAATAAACCCCAAAACAACATATTTAACACATCACTCACCGCAAATGTATACAAATCATAATTCCAAAAAAATTTGAGAACCAAGGGCTCTAGGTGAGTGCATTTTATGCTCCATCTCAACTCTAAGTACGCTCAAATGGGCGAGTGCGTTTTACGCTCAACCTCAACCCCTTGCAAGATTTGCAATATACAATTTTCTTTCTTTAATCACAATTATAAGAGAGTGCGTTTTACGCTCTATCTCTCCTACGCATGTGTCCATGAGTGAGTGCGTTTTACGCTCCATCTCAACTGTGACACCCCCAAATCTATTTAACATCAAACACAGGATATGGTGCTCACGACACATCAAACACCATCACCTAACTACACAAGCTTCATAAATATTAATAATGATTACAATAGTATTCAAATAAAAATCCCAGGTTTACATAACCTTAAACATAAACTTAGCGTTTATCGCTACAATATATCAATGCGGAAATCTAAAACTATTACAAAAATAAACTTTCAATTCTTCATCTTAGCTTTTCCCCTGTCCTTGCCCGAGCCCTCTGCCTTCTCCCCCTTAACTGAAATGTTTAAGCAAGAATGAGCACAAATGGCCCAGCAAGTATATAACATAATATGATAATGAATATCAAGGGTAGAATCATCTGTTTTGACATTTCTCCATAATCGAAAGGATATTCAAGAAGTAGTGTCGAATGTCAAAGACAAGAGTTCTAGAATTTTCAACAACATACTAAGGGGTATAAGAACCCTGAACATTATTTTTAATTCAACGAAAACCATCAGAAGTTTTGACAATCAAATAGACTGTAAAACATTCTCTGCAAGTATTCTACGTGATCAGCCTTTCGTACCCTACATTGTGCACAAGTATAAAGTTTAATCGCATAAGCGTAAATGGGATTATACGCCTGTCATCAGTTTTACCCCGTTAATCGGGTTGTTCATCTTAGTAATCATGCGAGACCGCACCAAAACAATTTGGATTGGTAGACTTTAAGTAGCTACAATGAATTTGAATAATTCAAATGATAAGTGCTTTGCATCATTAGAATCTAGCCGGAACAAAAGGCCAGAAATCATTCTTAAAAATAGTTCATATTTAATTAAGAACTTATACACAATTGAAATAAAGTCACCCACAATTGAACTTGAACAAGACATAAACTCGAATGAGATATAACTTGCAACATGAGACGGTTGTCAATAAATTCCACAAATTAAGAAACTTACTTTCATAGGAACGAAATGCAGTAAGATAGGATACTTGCATTTACAAAAGTAAAGTTAACGAAGATAGAATACTTGCCTTTCGCGTAGTTTATGGTTATTGCAAAACTTTACTACAAATATCCTATATATATATATATATATTCATATATAGATATTCATTAGCCAGTCATTCACATTAACAGATTCTCGGATTCTATTCACTCAATACATACCTAATGCAATGGTTTCATGTCTATAGATGACTATTACAAACATACATTTAACGAAATATACATTTAAAGCAAATCATCATATATCACAAATTGTCTCTTTTGTTTTTACTCCAAAAGTTTCATTTATAAATCCCGTTCAAACCTTTTGAAACATTGGTTCTATATAGCCATTACATACTTAGACAGTACAAACATTCCAATTGACACATAGTAAAACTTATAAGAGGCTAATGCATATGTACCAAGCTTTAGTTCATAAACAGACCCTCTTGGTAACTCTACAGCACGACGCGGCCGCGCTGCTCTTATGCCTGGAAGTGGCGCGGTCGCGCTACTCCCATTCAGACCCAGAACTGAGCTTTTCAATCCACAACTCTCTTTCTACCATGTTGGGGTCTTAGTAAATAATAAATAACCAATATACCCATTATTCTGAAGTTTTTCAAATAAATTAGGTTCATGTATTCGATATTTAATATATCATTTTGGAATTTCTTTCAAAAAAAGAAACAAGCTTATTAGCTCTTTTCCTTAAAGACTAGCCATGATCATATTTGTCCCTCATTTTATTGCCACATAGGTTCTAATACGCATGCTCAAATGTTAATAAAATATATTTACATCATTTCTTCAATACAAGATAGCTTATACTTTAAAAACTTATTCATAAACAAATTTTACCAAGTCGCCACATGTATAACTAGCTTAGACATTATATCAAATACATTTTGATGCATATAGGACTCTATTACTCATATTCGAAGACTTAGATTGCAAAAGAAATCAAATTCCATTTCTGAGGTCCAGCGCGGCCGCGCTAGTTTTGGCTTGGGAAGTGGCGCAGCCGCGCCACTTCGGAACAGACTCAAAACAAACTCGGTTTCCTGCACATCTTGAATTCAATTCACATAGCTTAGCTTTCATAGCTCTAAACCCAAAAATCACTTCCTATGACTTAGATTACCTTAAATAGCATGTACATAAACAACATAACCTATCTTTTCTTCCAATTCATGCTTTTAAACAATTTAATCTCATTTAAGCAATTTAACCAACATGAAATATGTTTAACATTACTTGACTGAATTCAGAGCACGTGAATTATATTTAAATCTAGAATTTTCGATCCTAACAAATATATGATTATCAATTAATCAATATTACAACAATCCACAACCCAAACAAATATATTTCCATGCCTTTCAACTATATTCTCATAAGATCATGGAAAAGGGTTTATGGATTACCTCTTATATAGATTCCTTCAATTGAATTACTTAGATGATGCTCCTCCCTTTGCTTGATTACTTCACTGTAAGTCTAGAGATTCTTCAAGCTCTCACTCACACTCTCAATTTCTCTCGGTAAGAAGATTTTAGCAAAGAAGAGAAGTGTACTAGATAGGTAGGATTTATAGAACCTAGTTAATACTAGAATCTCTTCACGAACCCTAACCCCCACTCCATCAATTTCATCAGTTATCAGCCTCTTGGAGTTTCCCAGGAGTCTATTGCAAGAATTAAAGAAAAGGAGTTGGGAAAGAAAGAGTTTTTGGGTTAATAGAAAATGTAACTCCCTCCTTTCCAATATTTTCCTTCTCCAATTGTTCCAAATTAACAGTCATGTGTGTCACACCAAGTCAGCTAATGCATTTTTATTTCCTTTAAATAATTATTAACTCACCACATGACCATCAATTCAAACACAACAAATTTGGACACCTTGCTTCGAGTGATGTTTAAACGAGTTCTAGAGTTTATAGATATTTTCCATAAGCATTCGATTATAAAAGCCTTCTCTAAGCATACAACTAGCTCAATACTCATGGGTAGGTGCAAAAGAGTGAAAGGACGATTAAGCAAAACAATAACCAACAATAACGATTAAGCACAAAGACTAAGCAACATTTATCCATTTTCCACGAGTTAGAATTAATTCAAACAAGTTGCTATCATTGACCATGGATAAATCAAATTACATCAATGCTCAAGGGACACATCTTAAAAATAAATATTTTTTTTTCAAAATAGCAAACAAACATTAAAATGCACAAATAGCTAACACATGCTATGAAACTATGATGCCAATGCTGTATGATCCACCCCCAAACTCAAAGTGAATAATGTCCTCATTGTTTATAAGATAAAGAAATGAAAACTGAGAACTTCCCTAATTAGCCAAGCGTCATGCTCAACCATAGCCTTCTAAACATTTGAGTCTGATGTCGGTAAGAAGATTTTAGCAAAGAAGAGAAGTGTACTAGATAGGTAAGATTTATAGAACCTAGATAATACTAGAATCTCTTCATGAACCCTAACCCCCACTCCATCAATTTCATCAGTTATCAGCCTCTTAGAGTTTCCCATGAGTCTATTGCAAGAATTAAAGGAAAGGAGTTGGGAAAAGAAAGAGTTTTTGGGTTAATGGAAAATGTAACTCCCTCCTTTCCAATTCTTGCAAACACGTTCCTTCTCTAATTGTTCCAAATTAACAGTCATGTGTGTCACACCAAGTCAGCTGATGCATTTTTATTTCCTTTAAATAATAATTATAATCATTTGATTAATTAAATAAATTATTTGACCATTTTGCCCTCCGGAATTTAATATTTTCGATATTAATATCTATTCCTACTAAAATCGATGTTCCAAACGTCGTGGGATTATTTGTTTCGTCAAATTAGTTCCCGAAATTCGCGGTTGACTTTTAATCCGAAAAAAATCAACCGGTTGACTTTGATCAAAAAGTCAACCCCGACACATTCTGTGATTATAGTCTATTCTGACTAATTTCGACGTTCCAGACTCACATATACAGTTCGCGTCTTCAAATTTCACTCCGAACTTAAATTTGAGTTTTAACTCCATTTCTTGCATTTAATAAATTTGTTAACTACTTAGTTAAATTCAAATAGTTACATTAATCCAAACCAACTATTTAAATACATCTCATCACGTAACTCAATAATATATATATATATATATATATATAACACATACACATATATTTATTAAAAAAATCACTCAAGAGATTCACATAAATTTAATTTATTAACTCCATTAAATTACATAGTGATCTCGGGTATTACATTCACCCTCCCTTATTAGAATTCCGTCCCCAGAATCATCACAAAGCTAAACAAAAAGATTAGGGTAACTTTTCATCATCTTCTCCTCGAGTTTTCACGTAGCTTCGTCAGCATTGTGGTTCCTCCATACTACCTTAACAGAAGGTATAATTTTATTTCGTAAAACTTGCTCTTTTCTATCAACAATTTGCACAGGAATTTCTTCATAAGTTAGATCTTTCTCAAACTGAATGGGTTCATATTCTATGACATACTTATAATCCGGTTTGTACGGTCGCAAGACTGACACATGGAACACATTGTGAACATGCTCCAGTTCCGGAGGTAAGGCTATTTCATAAGCTACCTCTCCTACCCGCCTTTACACTTCAAAGGGTCCTATAAATCTCGGACTCAGTTTTCCATTCTTCCCAAATCTCATCTTCCCCTTCCAGGGAGATACTTTCAAAAAACATATAAGAACCGGCGTCAAAGTCACGCCGCTGCCGATGTTGATCAGCATATTTCTTCTATCGATCTTGGGCCGACACTAATCTTACCCGTATTAACTTGACAACATCTGCAGTTTGTTGTACCAATTCCGGCCCTAGCAGTTGTCTTTCCCCTACTTCATCCCAACACAGCGGGGTTCTGCACTTTTTTCCATACAGAGCCTCATAAGGTGGCATACCAATGCTTGCATGATAACTGTTGTTGTATGAAAACTTCACTAACGGTAGATGGTCATCCCAACTTCCTTTGAAATCCATAACGCATGCTCTTTAGCATGTCCTCTAAGGTTTGAATTGTTCTCTCACTCTGCCCATCTGTCTAAGGATGATATACAGTGCTCAACCTCAGTTGCGTTCCCATGTGCTCTTGGAAGCTTTTCCAGAAATTTGCTGTGAACCGTGGATCGCGATTTGACACAATCAATATCGGTACTCTATGTCTGGAGACAATTTCTTTAATGTAGAGTTTTGCCAACTGATCCAAGTTAAATTTGATCTTGATCGGTAAAAAGTGCGCTGGCTTAGTTAATCGATCAACGATCACCCATACTGCATCATAACCCTTCTGTGTAGTTGGAAGCCCTACCACGAAGTCCATCGTAATATACTCCCACTTCCATTCCGGTATTTCCGAAGGTTGAAGTAACCCGCTCGGTTTTTTATGTTCTTCCTAAACTCTTTGGCATGTTAAGCATCTGCTGACGCACTCTGCGACCTCTCTCTTCATGTTAGGCCACCAATAATGTTGATGAAGATCCCGATACATCTTTGTGCTTCCCAGATGAATCGAGTAACTTGAACTATGAGCTTCTTATAGAATTTCTTCCTTTAACTCAGTTACCGCTGGCACCCAAATTCTCCTCTCAAATCTTAACAGTCCATCACCATCCACACTAAATTTAAGCCCTTCCTCATCTACTATTCTTTTCCTCACCTTTTCACATTCCTCATCGATGCCTTGCGCTTCTTTTATTCTATCCAATAGAGTCGAACGAGTTTCCACTGCGAACAATTTTTCATCTGACTCCTTTGGTCTTTTTATCTCGAGTTTCAATCTCGCTATTTCTGTGATTAACTCTTCTTGAGCTGTTAACAATGCCAACCTTTCGTTTCCCTTCTTACTCAACGCATCTGCAACCACGTTAGCTTTTCCTGGATGATATAAGATTTCGCAATCGTAGTCCTTAATTAGCTCCAACCATCTCCTCTGTCGCATATTCAGCTCTTTCTGTGTGAAAATATACTTTAGACTTTTATGGTCCGTGTATATTTCACACTTTACACCATATAAATAGTGCCTCCATAACTTCAGGGCGAACACTACCGCAGCCAATTCCAGGTCATGGGTAGGATATCCCTTTTCGTAATCTTTTAACTATCTTGATGCGTACGCAATAACTTTACCATGTTGTATAAGCACACAACCAAGTCCTTTGTATGGCGCATCACTGTAAACTACGAAGTCCCCCGAATCATCTGGTAAAGATAATACTGGTGCTTCACTTAATCTTTTCTTCAGCTCCTGGAAACTCTCCTCAAACTTCTCCGTCCAAACAAATTTTACCGACTTCCTTGTCATATTAGTCAGAGTTCCTGCTATTTTCGGAAAATCCTGAATGAATCTTCTGTAATAACCTGCCAAACCTAAGAAACTCCTTACTTCAGTCGGCGTCTTCGGTTGCTCCCAATTAATCACGGCCTCCACCTTGGCTGGATCCACCGATATTTCGTCCTTATCAATTACATTACCCAGAAATTGAACTCTTTCCAACCAAAATTCACACTTCAAAAATTTTGCATACAATTTCTCCTTTCATAACGCCTCCAACACCATCCTTAAATGTTCAACATGATCCTCCTATGTCTTAGAATAGATTAAAATATCATCTATGAACACAACTACGAACTTATCCAAGTATTGCCTGAATACCCAGTTTATCATGTCCATAAATGCCGCTGGCGCGTTCGTTAACCCGAATGACATTACCAAGAACTCGTAATGGCCATAACGAGTCCTGAACGCTGTCTTAGGAACATCTTCCTTCTTTACCTTCAACTGATGATAACCCGTTCTCAAATCAATTTTAGAAAAATATTTCGCTCCCTTTAACTGATTAAACAAATCATCTATCCTAGGTAGTGGATACTTGTTTTTGATCGTTACATTGTTCAACTCCCGATAGTCGATACAAAGCCTTATTGATCCGTCCTTCTTTTTCACAAATAAAATTGGTGCTCCCCAAGGAGACACACTCAGTTGGATATACTTCTTATCTAACAACTCTTGCAACTGTACCATCAGCTCCTTCATCTCCACCGGTGCCATTCTGTATGGGGCTTTCGAAATCGGTGTCATTCCAGGTACTAGATTTATAACGAATTTAATCTCCTTATCTGGTGGTAGACCTGGTAAATCCTCCGGAAACACATCGGAAAACTCACTTACAATAGGTATCTGGCTCATCTCTACTCCCACTTTCTGGGTATCAACAATATGGGCCAGATAACCTACACATCCTTTTCTCAACAATTTCCTAGCTTGCATCATCGTCAAACAACCTGAGTGTCTAGGCAATTTGCTACCATAGAACACTACCTTAGACTGATTTGGAGTCTGAAGGTTTATACACTTCTTTTGGCAATCTATCATTGCCCCATGGTTAAATAACTAATCCATACCTAGAATTACATCAAATTCTCCTAGTTGAATTAGAATTAAATCCACAGGTAACTTATACCCCCTTATATCTACAACACAATTCCTATGAATATGGCTAACATAAATTATTTCCTTATTCGCAACTTCTATGTTCATAGGGTGTTCCAGTTCTTCCTAGGGTAGGTTTAATCGTTGGGAGAATTCATGCGATACGAAGGAACAAGTAGCACCCGAATCAAATAACACATATGCAGATATATTATTGATCGGAATGATACCTGAAACCACATCCTTTGATGCGACCGCATCCTGAACTGTCATGTTGAAAGTCCTTGTTGTTGGTCGATTCTGAATTGGTGGTCTAGAAATTGTAAGATTCCCACCGTTATTTCCCCTTCCTCCATTTCCTCCACTTGAGTTCTTCTTCGGGCAATTCCTAGCCTGATGATCCAATGCTCCGCAATTGAAGCATCCATTCTTCTTTGGTGCGGGGAAATTCGGAGAGATGCGCCCCTCCTGTCCGCAATTGAAACATACATTCTTTCCCTTTAGGCAAGCGCCTGAGTGACTCTTTCCACACTACTCCTTGTAAGCCTCTGCTCTTTTCTTCGAATCACCAAATTTACCCCCAAAACTTGTTGGGTTGCTGTTGTTATTGTTGTTGTTGTTGTTGATCCACTTCCTCTTGTTACCACTACTACTACCTTTCCCTCTATTTCCTCCCTCATTCTTCTTCTTCTTTTCCTTGTTGAATTTCATCAGGGCTTCACTTCCGCCCTTAGCAATTATAGCCTTCTCCAGGAGAGTAGCAAAGTTGTTCGTCTGCAACACTGAAAGTCTGCTATATAGCCATAGCTTGAGACCCTGCTCGAACCTCCTCGTCTTTCTCTCTTCAGTGTCGACCTGATGAGGTGCAAACCTCGCCAGTTCGTTAAACTTTGCGACGTATTGGGGTACCGTCATGTCATCTTGCTTCAGCTCCAAAAATCGCATCTCCATGCGACTCTGCATACTAACAGGAAAATAATTTTCAAAAAAAAACTCTTTAAACCTCTCCCAGGATATTAAACCTTCTCCAACCCTGTTCTGGTTCGCCTCCCACCAAAAATTAGCTTCACCTTTTAGCATGTACGTGGCGAAGATTGTTTTCTGCTCATCTCCTACTCGGGCGATTGCAAACGCCTTTTCGATTTCTTTGATCCACGACTAGGCTTCAATGGGTTCTGTGGTCCCTTTGAATTCAGGGGGTCCCACGCTCTTGAAGTCCTTAAAGGTTGCCACTTGGGCCGTCGGAGGGTTATTGTTATTATTCGGGGTCCGATTCTGTAGTGCCCCAACTAGTAGGTCTACAAATTGTTGCATAGGGTTCGGTTGATCCCCAGCATTACTGGCTGACTCTTCTGGTGTTTGCTGACGACGTCTTCCTCTTGGCATTTTTCTGATAAATAAAATTTATATGTTATCATCTCATAACTTAATCTTACAACATTTATAGCTTATATATAAGCTTAATCATCACATCACACATATAAATAAACATATCTTATTAATATGAAAAACCACAAAACCAAGGTACTTAACATCTTATGGCAAAATGCTATTTACATCCCTTAACTTAAAACTGAAATTTAAATATTTTCATCAATAGATAATCATTTGATACGACACTAATAAAAATTTCATAACAATATAAACTCAAAGACCCCTCCTCATAGCATCTTCATATTCCTCATCTGCCATGTCCAGAACTAGCCCTCGGCTTATGGCGTGTCTAGACCGGTGCTCTTCACATGGGAAATGGTATACCCTATGCTGGAACCTGCCATGCGCTGAGCTAAATGCGTACCGTATCCTGTCCATCCTAACCTTCTTATTCCTTACTTCATGCTCTAACTCATCCCTCTGGTTTTGAGCTCTTACACGGCCTTTCATCTCATCCCTCCAGTAAGTGGTAATCAACTGTTTATCTGTTTGAAGACCCTAAACTCTCGCCTCCAATCCGTTTATCGTATTTCCCAAGTGGGACCTAATGGCCAACTTTTCTACCCTCAACCTATCTGCCTTCTGGTCTGATGCATGCAGCTTGTCAGCCAATGCCCCGAGTAGTGTCACTGCCCCCTTCTCCTCTTAGTACTGTTTCCTCTAACTCATGGACTCGATCGTCTAACTCCGTGTTCCTGTCAATTAACTCATCTAGCAGCTTATCCTCTGGTGCTTCCTCAGAGTCCTCCTCGGGCTCCTCTTCCTCGGGATCCTCCTCAAGATCCTCCTTAGGGTCCTCATTTGGGTCTGAATCAGCTGTTGCCTCAGCTATGGGCGGAGGTACAGCTGCTACTAACTGCTCACTAATCACATGGATATCTCTAAACTCCTCTTCTCCTAACATCCTACAATCAAACAAATAACTAGATTAGCATATTAAAAATAAACATTTTTTTTAGTAAAAGTAACTAGACTCAACACTTTAAACTCTATGTGAGCTCATCTCTTTCTATCTTCACTAATTTTTCTACGGCTATAATCTAAGGTTCTCCCACCTAAGGTTTATAACCTACATCTCTGATACCAACCTGTGACGCTCCCAAATCCGTGTAACATCAAACACAGGATATGGTGCTCACGACACATCAAACACTATCACCTAACTACACAAGCTTCATAAATATTAGTAATGATTACAATAGTATTCAAATAAAAATCCCAGGTTTACATAACCTTAAATAACCTTAAACTTAAACTTAGCGTTTATCGCTACAATACATCAATGCGAAAATCTAAAACTATTACAAAAATAAACTTTCAATTCTTCATCTTAGCTTTTCCCCTATCCTTGCCCGAGCCCTCTGCCTTCTCACCCTTAACTGAAATGTTTAAGCAAGAATGAGCACAAATGGCCCAGCAAGTATATAACATAATATGATAATGAATATCAAGGGTAAAATCATCTGTTTTGACATTTCTCCATAATCGAAAGGATATTCAAGAAGTAGTGTCGAATGTCAAAGACAAGAGTTCTAGAATTTTCAACAGCATACTAAGAGGTATAAGAACCCTGAACATTGTTTTTAATTCATCAAAAACCATCAGAAGTTTTGACAATTAAATAGACTGTAAAACATTCTCTGCAAGTACTCCAGGTGATCAGCCTTTCGTACCCTACATTGTGCACAAGTATAAAGTTTAATCGCATAAGCGTAAATGGGATTATATGCCTATCATCAGTTTTACCCCGTTAATCGGGTTGTTCATCTTAGTAATCATGCGAGACCGCACCAAAACAATTTGGATTGGTAGAATTTAAGTAGCTACAATGAATTCGAACAATTCAAATGATAAGTGTTTCGCATCATTAGTATCTAGCCGGAACAAAAGGCCAGAAATCATTCTTAAAAACAGTTCATATTTAATTAAGAACTTATACACAATTGAAATAAAGTCACCCACAATTGAACTTGAACAAGACATAAACTCGAATGAGATATAACTTGCAACATGAGACGGTTGTCAATAAATTCCACAAATTAAGAAACTTACTTTCATAGGAACAAAATGCAGTAAGATAGGATACTTGCATTTACAAAAGTAAAGTTAACGAAGATAGAATACTTGCCTTTTGCGTAGTTTACGGTTATTGCATAACTTTACTGCAAATATCCTATATATATATATTCATATATAGATATTCATTAGCCAGTCATTCACATTAATAGATTCTCGGATTCTATTCAGTCAATACATACCTAATGCAATGGTTTCATGTTTATAGATGAGTATTACAAACATACTTTAACGAAATATACATTTAAAGCAAATCATCATATATCACAAATTGTCTCTTTTGTTTTTACTCCAAAAGTTTCATTTATAAATCTCGTTCAAACCTTTTGAAACCTTGGTTCTATATAGCCATTACATACTTAGACAGTACAAACATTCCAATTGACACATAGTAAAGCTTATAAGAGCGTAATGCATATGTACCAAGCTTTAGTTCACAAACAGACCCTCTTGGTAACTCTGCAGCACGGCGCGGCCGTGCTGCTCTTATGCCTGGAAGTGGCGCGGTCGCGCTACTCCCATTCAGACCCAGAACTGAGCTTTTCAATGCACAACTCTCTTTCTAGCATGTTGGGGTCTTAGTAAACAATAAATAACCAATATACCCATTATTCTGAAGTTCTTCAACTAAATTAGGTTCATGTATTCGATATTTAATATATCATTTTGGAATTTCTTTCAAAAAAAGAAACAAGCTTATTAGCTATTTTCCTTAAAGACTAGCCATAATCATATTTGCCACATATGTTCTAATACGCATGCTCAAATGTTAATAAAACATATTTACATCATTTCTTCAATACAAGATAGCTTTTCCTTTAAAAACTTATTCATAAACAAATTTTACCAAGTCGCCACATGCATAACTAGGTTAGACATTATATCAAATACATTTTGATGCATATAGGACTCTATTACTCATATTCGAAGACTTAGATTGCAAAAGAAATCAAATTCCATTTCTGAGGTCCAGTGCGGCCGCGCTGGTTTTGGCTGGGGAAGTGGCACAGCCGCGCCACTTCGGAACAGACTCAAAACAAACTCTGTTTCCTGCACATCTTGAATTCAATTCACATAGGTTAGCTTTCATAGCTTTAAACCCAAAAATCACTTCCTATGACTTAGATTACCTTAAATAGCATGTACATAAACAACATAACCTATCTTTTCTTCCAATTCATGCTTTTAAACAATTTAATCTCATTTAAGCAATTTAACCAACATGAAATATGTTTAGCATTACTTGACTGAATTCAGAGCACGTGGATTATATTTAAATCTAGAACTTTCGATCCTAACAAATATATGATTATCAATTAATCAATATTACAACAATCCACAACCCAAACAAATATATTTCCATGCCTTTCAACTATATTCTCATAAGATCATGGAAAAGGGTTTATGGATTACCTCTTATATAGATTCCTTCAATTGAATTACTCAGATGATGCTCCTCCCTTTGCTTGATTACTTCATTGTAAGTCTAGAGATTCTTCAAGCTCTCACTCACACTCTCAATTTCTCTCGGTAAGAAGATTTTAGCAAAGAAGAGAAGTGTACTAGATAGGTAGGATTTATAGAACCTAGATAATACTAGAATCTCTTCATGAACCCTAACCCCCACTCCATCAATTTCATCAGTTATCAGCCTCTTGGAGTTTCCCATGAGTCTATTGCAAGAATTAAAGAAAAGGAGTTGGGAAAGAAAGAGTTTTTGGGTTAATAGAAAATGTAACTCCCTCCTTTCCAATTCTTGCAAACATTTTCCTTCTCCAATTGTTCCAAATTAACAGTCATGTGTGTCACACCAAGTCAGCTGATGCATTTTTATTTCCTTTAAATAATTATTAACTCACCACATGACCATCAATTCAAACACAACAAATTTGGACACCTTGGTTCGAGTGATGTTTAAACGAGTTCTAGAGTTTATAGATATTTTCCACAAGCATTCGATTATAAAAGCCTTCTCTAAGCATACAACTAGCTCAATACTCATGGGTAGGTGCAAAAGAGTGAAAGGACGCATAAGCAAAACAATAACCAACAATAACGATTAAGCATAAAGACTATGCAACATTTATCCATTTTCCACGAGTTAGAATCAATTCAAACAAGTTGCTATCATTGACCATGGATAAATCAAATTACATCAATGCTCAAGGGACACATCTTAAAAATAAATATTTTTTTTTCAAAATAGCAAACAAACATTAAAATGCTCAAATAACTAACACATGCTATGAAACTATGATGCCAATGTTGTATGATCCACCCACAAACTCAAAGTGAACAATGTCCTCATTGTTTATAAGATAAAGAAATGAAAACTGAGAACTTCCCTAATTAGCCAAGTGTCATGCTCGACCATAGCCTTCTAAACATTTGAGTCTGATGGTGGATAAACTAGTAATGGTTGTGGCTCAGGAACATGCATTGGGGCGGCTTTCGGATAATAACCAAGCAATTCCTTACAAAACAATGCTCAATCAGGCCAACTTTCTTTTAGACAATTCGTTGACTACGGGATGTACGCTGACTGAAATTCTTCATTAAATACCTCCCCCAAACTCAGTTTCAACAAAAATTGCTAAGTTATTGTAATATTCAATCAAATCATAGCAATGAGTAACCCAAAATCCTCCAATTGAGCTAACACAAACTCAATTGGGCAACTAATTTACATTTATCCAAATTTCAACTATGTATGATTACCCAATGCAAATCCAAGTTCAACATTTTAACTAACCAAGAATACCCATCACAATTGACAATTTGATCTTACTTGTATGCAAAAATTAGAGTGAGTACCTTTTTTTGTGTTGACAAAAGAAGTTGTTTGATAGTACCTTCAATTTGGAGATGAATACTTTTAAATGCTCAGTGGGTTGAAGATGAATCGTCGGGGTAAGAAATTATACTGCGTTTGGCTGCCGGGGCGAGCTCGCTGTCGGGGCGGGAACTTTGTTCTTCATTTTGCCGCCGGGGCGCCAACCCCCTGTATCCCCAAAACTTGATTTTTTAGCTTTCCAAAGCAGTAACCAACCTCAAAACACCCAACCTGATACAATGCAACATACCAAGCATACATTAGACAATTTGAGCAAAGAATGGGCCTATAGAGCAAATAAAACTCACAAGCAAAACTAACAAAAACACATACATTGAAAACTTAGAAACTTGAAAATGCGAAACTAGTGTAATTGAAATATAACAACTAAACATAAAGGATACAAATAGAGATAATGGGTTGCCTCCTATCAAACGCTTAGTTTACAGTCCTCGGCCTGACTAACTCCCTATTTTTATCCAATTCCCCTTCGATAATTAAGGAACCCATCATCTATTGATAGCCATGTAATATTTTAGGGCTTCTCCTCAGTAAGGGTCATTGTTTCAAGTTCACCTAGCTTGTTACTTTTGGGAACAATCTCATTTAAGAGATTCACATAACTAGGCGATTGCTCCATTGTATTGCTCCATTGTGTCTGTGAAAGGAATGTTGAATTGAAACTCTTCAAACACAATAGAATCCTCAACTTTCTTCTCTTGGACCCCTGCATCATCACACCATGACTCTAACTTTATACTAGCTCTCAAGTCACATAGAGCTTTGCCGACGACATGACTACTAAGTGGACACGATTTTGCAAAACTGACTAGATTCTTAAACTTTGGTGGAGAAGGCACTTGGGGCACTAACACAATTGACTCATCTTCGTTTGAGCTCATACAAAACTCTTCGCGTACTGTGTTTTCCATATCCCCAATTGTCTCCTCTATTTCAATCTCTGGGGGCTCATCCAGTTGCAAATTTGGCTCGGGATTTCCATCAATCTCAGGAACCATGTCATTGGGCTATTCACCTTGAGGAAGATTGCTAATGACGTTGATAAGTTCCCCAATTTGGTTCTCAAGATTTCGAATCGATATCTCCTGACTTTTCATAGTCTCATCATTCGAAGCCATGAACTTATACACAAGTTCCTCAAATTTTGAGATTCATTCTTCCTAAGTAGGAGCTTGATTTTGAAATTCAAGGGTGTATGATGGGCTTGGAGCAAAAGTTTGAACTTGAATGTTTTCGCTCCAAGAAAACTCTGGATGATACCCCACATCCTGATGATAATTGTTGGGATAGGTGTAGTAGTTGGGGTAGTCGCCGAAATTGCCACCATACAGTGTCGCCTCGAAATTGATGGGGCAAGTATGCCTTGAATGGTTTCCAGCACAATAATCACAAATCACCGCCATATTTTGAATATTTTGTGCTTCTAAAGCCTCGACGATCCTCAAAATTGCCTCCATATGTGGTGATACCTCCTTAAGTTCATACGTTCCTGCCGCACTTGGTTGAGTCATTGTGTAGGGCCATTGATCTTTATAATTATCCATGATGTACCTTGCAAAGAAGAAAGTATTAACACAGAAAAATAAATGATAAAATAAACTAAAAACAAGTTTATATACAAGTTTAAATTAAGATCAATTTGATTATAATTAATATTGAAAAAACACTAGAAAAATAATTCCCCGACAACGACCCCAAAAACTTGTTGTCCGATTTATATAACGACAATTTACGCGCAAGTATACGCGGTCAACAAGTAATAAAGTGTAAGTAGAGTATCGATCCCACGAGGAATTATTACTAGTCTTTTCCAAGTACTAACCTTTTATCATCTCAATCTTATTTAAACAAATGATAATTATTTTTATTGTTTTGCATTAATGAAGATAATAAATAATCAAAGAACTATGGAAAGCTTTAATATAATGAAATCAAATAATAACAAGTCTAAGATCACAATTTTCCCCAACACTTCATTTAAATATCCTAACTCTCTCTTTTCAACTAGTTAAATCACAAGAATTGTTATCTGAGAAATCACAAGTATATACAAGCCTCACTCGATGGTCAAATACGTATTTCCTAATGCGGGGTATAGATATATCTCTATTCTACACACTAGCAAGAATCCAATATCAAGAATAATTAACAAGACACGTGTCACCAAATCTCATTAGTCACCCTATCAATTACCAACTTTCGCAATAGAAATCATTAAGCATGGATTCTCAAACGGATACATGTGGTATTTAGGTATATGTATATCCTAAATACAATCAAATTATCTATTCATGAGGATAATAAATTAAGCACACGTCACTTAATTTCATAAATTACCCATAGGAATATCTAATTTTCACATGATATAATAACAAGGTCTTAATACTATAATCCATTTCTCAATTTCATATAGGTTCTCAAGGTAATTACTAGCTAGGTAATTAATATATAAAGCACAAACTATGGTACCCAATTCACAAATAATTAACCAATATCAAAGAGAGAGCATTCAATTCAAACTATGTATTGGGTTCTATTGAAATCTTAGAAAATGAGTTCTAGTTCATGGTAGCTACAAATAACATCATATTCCATTTATACATCATGTTGGATTACAAAATAGAAGGGAAACTAGAGATAAAACCATTTTTATAGATTTTCATATGATGTTTGATGGGTTGATGATGAACACTAGCTTCTCCTCCTTGATTTTGCAATCCTTGATGTTTTTGCTCTTTGGCCTTGCTTGATGTAGCTTGATTTTAGCACTTTGGCCCTCTAATTGGATGTATTTGGTAGCTTCCCCTCTCTAGATTTGATGTTAGTAGTGTTAGAATGTGTAAGAATTGTCTTTCTAGCTGCCCCCTTGGTGTTATAAGAGTTGGGTATGAGAAACCCTAGCTTAGACATAAAAAATTGGCCAAAAATCGCGAAATCCGACTGCATCCAGGGAGTTACCGCCCCGACGGTGAAAAATGGCCTGAATTCCTTCGCCCCGACGGTGAGTTCGCCCTTGTGACGCCCCCAAATTCGTGTATCATCAAATACAAGATATGGTGCTCACGATACATTTATCTTTCTAAATAAACTCCATAAATTAAAAATAATAATAATAGAATATATAATAACATCCAAATAAAATCCAGGTTTACATAACCTTAAATAATCTTAAGCTTAGCGTTTATCGCTTCATTACATCAACGCGGAAATCTAAATCTATTACAAAAATAATCTTTTAATTCTTCATCTTAGCCTTTCCCTTGTCCTTGCCGAGCCCTCTACCTTCTCACCTTTAACTGAAGGGTTAAAGCAAGAATGAGCACAAATTGCCCAGCAAGTATATAAAATAATATGTTAATGAACATCAAAAGTAGAATCATCTGTTTTGACATTTCTCCATAAATGAAAGATTAATCAAGAAGTAGTATCCAATGGCAAAGATAAGAGTTCTAAAATTTTCAACTGCATATTAAGGGGTATAAGAATCCTGAACATTGTTTTAATTCACCGAAAGCCATCAGAAGTTTTGACAATCAAATAGACTGTAAAACATTCTCCGCAAGTACTCCAGGTGATCAACCTTTCGTACCCTATATTGTGCACAAGTATAAAGTTTAAACACATAAGCGTAAATGGGAGTATATGCCCGACATCAGTTTTACGCCGTTATTCGGGTTGTTCATCTTAGTATTCATGCGGGACCACACCAAAATAATTTGGATTGGTAGACTTTAAGTAGCTACAATGAATTTAAATAATTCTAATGATAATCATTTCGCATCATTAGTATCTAACCGGAACAAAAGGCCAGAAGGCATTCTTAAAAACAGTTCATATTCAATTAAAAACTTATACACAATTGAAACTGAGTTATCATCAATTGAACTTGAACAAGATATAAACTCGAATGAGATATAACTAGCAAATGAGGAGTTCGTAAATAAATTTCACAAATTAGGAAACTTACTTTCGTAAGAACAAAATGAATTAAGATAGAATACTTGCCTTTCGCGTAGTTTACGTTTACTCCTTAACTATACTTCAAATAACCTATATATTCATATATAGATATTCATTAGCCTTCTATACTTATTAATAGACTCTCAGATCATACTCATTCAATACATATCTAATGTAATTGCTTCACGCTTACAAATATGTATTCCCAGCATACACTTAGCCAAATATAAATTCAAATCATATATCTCAAATTCTTGCTTTTGTTCAAAAGTTTCATTTATAAGTCCCATTTTGACCTTTTAAAAAAAATCTTGGTTCTAAATAGTCATTACATATTTAGACAGTACAAGCATTCTAATTGACACATAACAAAGCTTGTAAGGGTATATATGTACCAAGCCTCAGTTTACAAACAAAACTTCTTGACAACTCTGCAGCACGACGCGGCCGTGCTGCATAAATGCTTGGGAGTGGCGCGGCCGTGCTACTCCCATTACAGCCCAGAACTGAAACTTTTCATTCACAACTCTCTTACTAGCATGTTGGGCTCTTTTCATACAACACATGCACACAATATTAAGAAAACTTAAAACCAAAATAAAAACTATGCATTCTACATCAATTATCTCATTTTGAAATTTCTTTTTTGAAAACAAGCTTAATAGCTCTTTTCCTTAAGGACTGGCCAAGATCATATTTGACCCTTAGATTATTGCTATATAGGTTCTGATACACATGCTCAACGTTACTAGAATATAACTACATCATTTCTTCAATTCAAGGTAGCTTTTCCTTTAAAACTTATCAAATCATAACTTATAATTTAACTTTGTGATAACGTACTCATGATACAACTTAATACGTGTTTAAAACTTCTTCATGCTTAATGTATTGGGTTACGTTGGGTTCTAAAGACTGAACAATAAAAAGAAAATCCCAATTTCTGTTCTGGTGCAGGCGCGGCCGCACCCTGTTTAGCCTTGGTACCAGCGCGGTCGCGCTGGTACGCAGACACAAGTGTTACAGGCTGGTGCTGCTGCGAACCAGTTTTTTTTTTTTTTCAAAAATCTATACAATGGCAATTTAAACACAACCAAACATTATAACTCAACTAAAACAAGTTGTATATAGCATGTACACAAATAATACAACTGATAATCTCGTCAAATTCATGCTTTTTAAACAATAACACTCATTTAAGCAATTTAACAAACATTGAACATACATAATATAAATTTATGAAATTTTTGTGTATTTGGAACATAATTAATCCATAACTCATGTTCTTAATAGTTAATATCCTCAAACAGCAATCAGATATCAATCACAGATTTCCAACATATGGATTTCCACTCTGAACTTACATTTTTCTTACTATTTCTTAAAAAAACATAAACTAAAGGTTCCATAGAATTACCTATTGATGAATTCCCTTTTGGATTACAAAGATGATGTTATACTAGTTGTTTGATTACCCATCTGCAACTCCAGAAGTACTTCAAGGTCTCCAAGCTCTCAATTACACTCACAATTTCAGAATTTCCTTCCGAGTAGAAGTATTTTGCAAAGGAAAATAACATTTTGGGTTGGGAATACTTATAGAAATTGCCAACACATAAATTCCCCACCCTTTCACTCCTCAAACCATCAATTATCATCTCCTTAACATTCATTAGATGAATAAATAAAGAGAGAGTGGTTATGGAATGTGAGGAGTTTTTGAATTAAAATGAAAGAGAATACTCCCTCCTTTTATTTCTAGAACAAACGTGGCCTTCATCTTATTTGTCCCAATTCATTTGTCATGTGGGTCCCCTCCCCATCAGCTGATCCATTTGCTTTTTCCTTTAATCATTATTTTAATTATTTAATCAATTAATAAGCTATTTGACCATTTTGCCCTCTAAAATCAACATTTTCGATATTAATATCGATTCCTACTAAGATCGATGTTCCGAACGTCGTGGGATTATTCGTTTCGTCAAATTAGTTTCCGAAATTTGTGGTTGACTTTTTATCCGAAAAAGTCAACCAGTTGACTTTGATCAAAAAGTCAACCTCGGCACATTCTGTGATTATAGTCTATTCTGACTAATTTCGACGTTCTGGACTCAAATATACAGTCCGCGTCTTCAAATTCCACTCCGAACTCAAATTCGAGTTTTAACTCTATTTCTTGCATTTTATAAAATTGTTATCTTTCTTAGTTAATTCAAACAATTAAATTAGTTTAAACTAACCATTAAAAATATGTCTCATCACATAGCACATATACACACATTTAATTAATCACATCAAGTTTCACATAATTTCAATTAAAAAAAATATTCATCGAATTACATAAAGGTCTCGGATATTACAGCCCCGACGGTGAAATAGTGTTGTAAATTACCACCCCCGCGGTGGAATAGTGTACCCCGAATCAGTTTCGACGTCTATTGGTAAAATGGTCATAGCTTCTTCGTCCAAACTCGGATTAAGGCGATTAAAGAGGCTATGGAAAGTTAAGAAGTAGCTCTACAACTTTCGTAACTGGAGCTCGTCGAGATAATGGACATAGCAAGGCTCAAATTGAGCCCGAAGCAACTGCTGTGTAAAATTCATGCCCAATATGATGGTAAAATGACCATAACTCTCTCATATGAACTTCAAATTGGATGATTTAAGATGTTTTGGAAAGCTAAGACAAAGATATACAACTTCCATACTTTGAGTTTTGAGAGATTCAGATTGGATCATGGGTCAAATTGAGAAACAAGCAGCTAAAATGTCAAATTCAAGCCAAAAACGCATTGATCCAATGGGCCTTTATTTTAATTCCTATAAAACAACGTAAAAGCACATAAAAGCATACAAAAACATATAAAAGTAATACGAAACTACATTATACAACAATAAGATGAAAACACATAAAACCAAACTAAATGACTTAGGATTTACAAATTATCAAGCTCAAAAGTACCTAATTTGTGTGAATAAAACACACTCATCAAGCTACCTGTTCATTTGTGTCTGATGATTTTGCTAGAAGTCTAGATTTACCTCGTGAAAAGTTAGAAAACCCAATGAATATAGAGGTTGTAAATAAAGAAGTAATCCTTGTTTAGAATATCCATAGGAACTGTTGTGTGAAATAAGGGGACATAAGTTAAGCGTGAATTTAATTCTAACACGCTTAGGAGAATTTGATGTGATCCTAGGAATGGATTGGTTATCAGTTATTGACTGTCAGAAGAAGAGTATACGCCTTAAGACACCGAATAAGTCTAAGGTTATATTTTATGGTAGCAAGTCGCCAAGACAAACGTGTTGTGTGATGATGATGCAGGCCAACAAACTGTTAAAGAAAGGATGTGAGGGGTATTTGGCTCATGTAGTGGACAACCAGGTGGTGAATCCCAAAATAGGGCGGATACCTATAGTTAATGAGTTCGTAGACGTCTTTTCAGAGGAATTGCTAGGACTTCCACCAAACCGAGAGATAGAGTTCATGATTGATTTAGTACCAGGGACATCGTCAATATCAAAAGCATCGTATAGGATGGCTCTGGTAGAAATGAGAGAGTTAATGGTCCAGCAGCAGGAATTATTGGACAAGAAGTACATTCAACCGAGTGTCTCTCTATAGGGAACATCGGTATTGTTTGTAAAGAAGAAGGATGGATCGATGAGGTTATGCATGGACTATAGGGAATTGAACAAAATGACGATTAAGAACAAGTACCCGTTACTAAGAATAGACGATCTTTTCGATCAACTAAAGGGACCAAGTTTTTTCAAAGATTAATTTAAGGACTGGTTATCATCAATTGAAGGTGAGGAAGGAGGATGTACCAAAGACAGCATTTAGAACTCGTTACAGCCATTATGAGTTTTTAGTGATGTCGTTTGGACTGACGAATGCGCCAGCTACATTTATGGACTTAATGAAAAGAGTGTTCAAGAAATACCTGGATAAGTTTGTGGTTGTGTTCATTGACGATATTTTGGTGTATTCGAAAACTGAAGAGGAGCATGTCGAACATTTAAGGTTAGTACTGGAGACATTAAGGAAGGAGAAGTTGTACGCGAAATTTTCAAAGTGTGAATTTTGGTTGCAGATAGTTTAATTTTTAGGACACGTTAATGACGAGGGAATTTTTGTTGATCCTGCGAAGATAAAAGCGGTGAAAGATTAGGGACAACCGAAAATGCCGACGGAAGTTAAGAGTTTCTTAGGATTGGCAGGTTATTATCGGAGATTTATTAAGGATTTCTCGAAGATAGCAATGTCATTTACTAATTTGACAAGGAAGACTGTTAAGTTCATATGGACGGAGAAATGTGAAGAAAGTTTTCAGGAGTTGAAGAAGTGACTAAGTGAAGCACCTGTGTTATCCTTACCAGATAGTACGGGAGGCTTTACGGTGTATAGTGATGCGTCTCACAAGGGACTAGGTTGTGTGCTGATGCAGAACGGTAAGGTTATTGCATACGCGTCATGCCAGTTAAAGGATTATGAAAAGGGATACCCTGCCCATGACTTGGAATTGGCAGCGGTAGTGTTTGCCCTTAAGATTTGAAGACATTATCTCTATGCGGAAAAGTACGAGATATATACAGATCACAAGAGTCTAAAGTATATCTATACACAAAAGGATTTGAACATGAGGCAGAGGAGGCAGTTAGAATTGATCAAGGATTACGATTGTGATATTTTATACCATCCAGGGAAGGCCAACGTAGTGGCGGATGCTTCAAGCAGAAAGAATAGAGAGAAGTTGTTTGCATTAACAGGTCAGGAGGAACTAGTAAAAGAGATAGCTCGAATAGAGTTGGAGGTGAAAAATCTGAATGATTCAGATGAGAGGTTGATGGAGATGGATGCAAGTCCAACCTTATTGGATAAGGTGAAGGAGACTCAAGAAAATGATGAAGAATGTGGTAACATTAAGAAGCAGTTAGCCGAAGGTGAAGAATTAAAATATAAAGTGGATGGCATTGGATTACTGAGGTTCGAAGAGCGAGTTTGGTTACCCTCAGTACCAGAATTAAGAGAAGAGATTTTGCAAGAAGCGCACAGTACGAGATACTCGATTCACCCAGGAAACACGAAGATGTATCAAGATTTGCGTCAATATTTTTGGTGGCCGAACATGAAGAGAGAGGTTGCGGAATGTGTTAGTCGATGTTTAACTTGTCAACGAGTCAAGGCAAAGCATCAAAGACTGGGTGGATTATTGCAGCCGTTAGAGAGTCCTGAATGAAAATAGGAGCATATCACGATGGATTTTGTGGTAGGACTTCCAGTAACACAAAAAGGTTACGACGCCATATGGGTGATAATGGATCGTCTTACAAAGTTAGTGCACTTTTTGCCAATCAAGATTAGGTACAATATAGATCAACTCGCCAAATTGTATATCAAGGAAATAGTTTCAAGATATGGAGTGCCGATATCAATTGTATCTGATAGGGATCCGCGCTTCACGTCAAATTTTTGGAGGAGTCTTCAAGAAATAATGGGGACACAATTAAGGTTAAGCACCGCGTATCATCCACAGACCGATGGGCAAAGCGAGAAAACGATTCAGACATTAGAAGACATACTTAGAGCCTGTGTGATGGACTTCAAGGGAAGCTGGAAGGATCATCTTCCGTTAGTAGAGTTTGCATATAATAATAGTTATCACGCGAGCATTGGTATGCCACCATACAAAGCACTGTATGGGAGAAAATATAGAATGCCCTTATGTTGGGACAAGGTAGGTGAACGAAGACTGTTGGGGCCAGAATTGATGTAGCAGACCGTAGAAATCATCAAAGTGGTAAGGGCTCGTCTAGTTGCAGCTCAAGACAAACATAAGAAATATACGGATTTACATCGCAAGAGAAGAGATTTCGAAGTGGGAAGCTTTGCGTTTTTAAAAGTATCTCCCTGGAAAGGGAAGATAAGATTTGGCAAGAAAGGTAAACTGAGTCCGAGATTCATAGGACCGTTCGAAATATTGAAGAAAATAGGTGAAGTGGCGTACGAGGTAACTTTACCTCCTAAACTGGAACATATTTATAATGTGTTTCATGTGTCAGTGTTACATCTATATAAACCTGACTATAAACATGTAATCTCCTATTAGCCGATTCAAGTTGAGAGAGATTTGTTGTATAAAGAAATTCCTATCCAAATTTTAGATAGGAAAGAGCAAACGTTAAGAAACAAGGTTATACATTCTGTCGAAGTTCTTTGGAGGAACCACAATGCTGAAGAAGCTACGTGGGAGCTGAAAGAAAAGATGATGAGGAATTATCCGCATCTTTTTGAGTGACCTTATGTTGAAATTTCGGGGACAGAATTCTTATAAGGGGGGAGGTTGTAATGACCGCAAATCTTAAGCAATATTATTAAAGTTAAGAATTTAATTTTTATTATTAATTAAATTCTTTTGCGTATTAATATAAACCCTTAAATGATTTGGGTGACTATGTGTGGTTATATGTAATTGATTTAATAGTCCATGTGTGTAATTAAAGTATTAGTAGACTAGCCTAGTAAATTGTTTAAACAAGCCCAAGCAATTAATTTTGTCATGGACTTGAAAATGATTAATGATGAAGTGTAAAGTATTAATGGTACTAACAATTTATAGTTCCAATAGGAACTTATAGTGGGCTAGCCCAGTTGGTTGTAAACAGGCCCAATCCCAAGTATTGGCAGATGGACTTGTAATTTGGGGCATGAGGGTAATAAATTCCTTGTAGACTTATAAATTGAGGTACCTGGTATATATATATGTGTGTGTGTATATATATATATATGTATATATATATATTTGATATGATGTAGCATATACTTTGTAATCTTATTCATTTATTGAAGGCATTTTTATTATCTACATGATGTTGTGTTATTTAAAATGTGATAAACCCATAGTTTTGAGCAATGCTTTTAGAATCATGATTGTGAGCATGCTAATGAGATCTAAATTCTAGATAGCTCACAAACTAAAATCGTTTCTAATCGTTGGATTACTAAAACGGTGATTAGTGAATCCGGATAGATTAGTACATACATTGCTTGCTCTTAGGAAGAGGATGATTGATCTCATAATCATTTATGTAGAGACACTAAAGCAAGTATGTAGGTGCTTATTGGAGAATAAGTTCACTGAACGTGGCTTGCTAAGGAATACCTAATGGAGTTTTACTCGCCTGTCAATAGAAATTCCTCTAGTGATAGTAGTACAAGTGATCCTTGGACTTGAGATCATCATAGTATCTTGTGTATGATGAGTTATACTTTGACATGTCCCTTAAGACCTTTAGAGTATATCAAATGGTATAATTGGGTATAATAATTTGTACATGGACAGAGGTGAATGATCAACAAAAAATCTACCACATCTAGTAAAAGATGTAAATGCCCTACGTGATTCGATAAATGATAACTCAGTAGTCCTTGGCCAAGGCAGAATGAAATTAGAAAGGAGTTTCTAATTTGCATTATTTAGAGTTGTGCATTTGAGAATCGAAATACATATAATTAAATAAAGTAAGACTTGACAGTAATTCCATGTATTATATTTAATTGGGACATTGTATGGTAGAATGATTGACTTGTACGGTAATTATGCACTAAAAGGTTCTTTTGTGATTAATGTTGAAATCTATATTATCTGAAAAGTCGTTGATCGCTAAGGGGGCTTACCCTTATTGTAGAATAAATATTATTTAATTAAATAAATTGAATAGTTTAATTTATTTATTTAAATAAGATTAGAATTGTTCTAATTGATTTGTTCACAATCAGTTTAATATGGAGAACCTAAAGGGTCACACCGCAAAGAAAAATATTTGTTTAAGAAGTAAATGACATAATTATAATAATAAGTTATGTGTATTTAATTTAATATATGGAGATAGAATAAATTAAATAGCTTAATATTTATTATTTAATATTTTAAAAATATTAAATATAAATTAATAAGAGGAGTCTTATTATTATTATTACTATTACTATTATTTAATTCCTAATAGGGATTGAGAATTAATTAATAGAAGTACTCTCTCATGAATTCCTAATTAGATTAGGAGTTTAATTAGAATAGAAACCATATCCTAAATAGTTTAGGGGAGGGTTTTCCTACATTTATAAATAAGAGAAGTCTTATCATAGATTAAGGTTACACACTCTTGCATAAAAATTGTGGAGAGTACTTACAATTTCTATAGAGATAGAAACTAGGCTTTTGCCAACACCCATCTTCTTGAACAAGTATTATTCCTTGGTGGATCACCTCTAGAGGCCAAACACTTAGGTGGCTAACGTTGATCAAAGGAAGGAATTTAATCGGTGGAATTCAAAGAGAACACGAAGGAATTGGAGTTGAACTTGTACTTGAGGAATCTAGAATTCTACAATGGTATAATTCTTATTCTCCATCTCTTTCGTTTAATTAATAATTGTGCATAAAGAAAGATCATGGTGATGGTTTGTATGAAAAATTTTAAAATCTGATTTTATCGCGCTTCTGCTTTATTTATGTAATTTCATTGCGTGTTCGCGTTATACAAACCTAACAGTGGTATCAAGAGCCAAACTTTATGCGAATTATTAATTGTTTTGATTCTGTATATACATTGATATATGTTTAGAACAATTTAATTGGGCATAACTGTTTGTGTAAAATTATTTAAATTTTTTTTACTAAAAAAAATTTAAAAAAAACGTTGGTCAAAGTCAACTGTCAAACGTTGACTGGTCAACTGATGACGTGGCACTTGCTACTGATGTGGCGCTGACTGGTCAACTGTTGACTGCTGACGTGGCGCTGACTGGTCAACCTTTAAAAATAAAATAATTAATTTGGGGCTAAAAGGATTTAAACCCTTGACCTATTGGTCATATGTTGGAAGCCTTACCACTACACCAGAATCACTTTTGATTATGAATTAGAATGTTTAATATTTAAACTATATAATTCTGGGTTTGAAGTTTGACTTAAAGGCTTGTTTGATTATTTCTTTTAAAAGTTTATGATCAAGGGTTAACCTCATTTTTTTATTTTTTTTATTTTTTGTAAATTAAAATAAAGAAGTTTATTTTGATTTGGAATTTGATTAAAAAATAAAGGAGTTTATTTTTATTCAAAATTGGATAAATTAAAATAAAAGAGTTTATTTTGATTTGGAATAGGATTAAAATAAAGAAGTTTATTTTAATTGGAATTGGATTTCATGATAACTAATTAGAGTTGGAATTGGATTCCATGATAACTAATTGGAGTTCAAATTAGATTTTATACTAACTAATATTGCCCATTAAATGATATCAATGCATATGTGGAATGGTTTTATTATTCATGAGATGAATGTTATTTATTGATGCATATGAAGGTATGTATGATAATAAATAGGGATTGATTATGGACTATTGACCAATGTGTGATTGAAATTATTTTAGAGGATGCATGAATGAATGGATTTTTATAAATGGGGTCTGCATACCTCGTCTTCTTTAGTTTTTCTTGATGTAAATTCTAGTTTTATGTAATAGGATTAGTTAGAATTATTTTGAAGAATTGGAGACAATGGAGCAAGGAGCGCTTGAAAACTCGTTTGTAATGGAGTCCGGGATTTAAATGTAATAGTTATATTTAAATTTAATTCTTGCACCCTAGGTTTGACTTTTTGGTTCATTTGGTAGCTCTAGTAAACTAAACTAGAATAAAAGTCCATAATCAATCCGGGTAGAATATAGTATTCTATAAGTGCATGCTTACTATATATATATATATATGTGTGTGTGTGTGTGTGTGTGTATATATATATATATATATATATATATATATATATATATATATATATATATATATTATCCAACATGCTTCGCATGTTAAATAATATGACGCGTATTTTATATATATATGTGCATGCGCGCTAAAAAAGATGAGACAAATAATAACAAACCCCTCAAAGAAATCATATTAAGTCCTAAGCGTTCAAAGATATTCGGAATATCGAACGTCGCCTTCTAGCATGGTAAAGTAATAGAGTATTAAATATTTAATATGAGTTTATTGTGCATACACAAGGCGAGTATTAAATATTTAAGATGTTGTTTTTATCACATTTGATGCTTATTAAGGAATTGAATATTACTGCTTTGTTGTGCACACATAAGGGTGGTCTTTTTCTCTTCACATATATGGAAGTGCTAGGTTGGACTTAACTTAGATTATTTTAGTTCGGATGTGCACACACTTAACCATTATAATCTAAGAGGCAAAATATAAGGAGTTACATAGTGATGTAATTGACAATAGTTGTCTACCTATTTATTTATATATAGTTTGTTGTGCACACACAAGGCTATATACATTTGAAATGGAATCCTTATTCTCACTAGCAAATCTTTAATTAGATTTGCCGAACTATATATTGAGGGTAATCTAATTTGATAAAAATAGTGGGAGATACCAATTTAAATAAAGACCTAATTTATTTTAGTAATTAATAAAATGAATGTATGCTAAAATATTGTTAATTCATTTACAGAATTTTACAATGTCTAATTTACTATCATTGCGGAGCATATTAAATGCTAATTAACCGGACCAAATTAAAAGGACTGGTTAAAGAATCTAAGAATAGTTCTCAAGGCTGAAAAGCTATCTTATGTCCTTAATATGCCTATGCCTGCAATGGTCGCAGACAATGCCTCTGAGGAAGAGATTGCTACTTTTAAAAAGTGGCAAGATGATGCACAGTTGGCTTAATGCATCATGCTCGCATCCATGAGTAACAAGCTTCAGCACCAGCATGAAACTATGGATGCTCCTACTATACTCTTGCACCTTCAAGGAGTTAAAAGGTGAGGAAAGTAGGACTATTAGATATCAGATATCTAAGGAGCTCTTCCAATCTAGAATGACCGATGGTGTTACAGACAAATGTCCTAAAATGATCAATCTGATTGAACAATTGGGACAACTGGGTTTTATAATAGATGGAGAGTTGATCCAAGATTTGATCTGGCAATCACTTCCGGACTCTTTCTCACAATTTGTTGTGAATTTCTACATTAACAAGCTATATGTCAGTCTGCTTGTGTTGCTTAAATATGTTGAAAACTGTAAAGAGTCACTTTCCAACCAAGAAAGACCAAGTCTTACTGGTAGATGATTCTTCCAGGAAGCGGAAGAGGGCCAAAGGGTCTTCTTAAAAGAAGAACAATTCAAAGAAGGTATAAGGAAAGGCAATAACTAAGGACACTAAGAACAAAACTGATACAAATAGCAAAGGAGTTTACTTCCACTGCAATAAGCCTAGACACTGGAAAGGAAACTGTAAGGAGCATCTTGCAGAGGCTAACCAGAAGAAGCTTAGTGAAGCTTCGGTTACATATATAGGTTTGTTCATCATTGAAATAAATCTTTTTGTAAGTCAAAGTTCTACTTGGGTATTGGATACCGATTATAGTTCTCAGGTATGCAATCCAATGCAGAGACTAAGCAGAAGTAGAAAGCTAAACAAAGAGTAAGTAATCTTACGTGTGGAGAATGGAGCAATGGTTGCTACATTAGCCGTAGGAACTTATAGTTTAGCGTTGCCTATGGGCAAGTCTATTAAGTTAATAAGTTGTTATTATGTTTCAGTTCTCTTTAGAAACATTATTACTTCTGTTATTGGACAAGGAAGGTTCTGGTATTATATTTAAGAACAATTGTTGTTCTATTTATAATGATAATGTTTTGTTTGAAACTGGAAGATCACTTGATGGACTTTGTAAACTTGACTTACATGAAAAATAATTTTGCAAATTGGACAAACTAGTAAAAGAAAAAGGAGATGGTCATTCAAAGAGTTGAATATGTGTACTTGATGAAATACAAGTCTGAATCATTTGAAAGGTTCAAAGAATTCAGAAGTGAAACAAATTGACAAAGTATTAAGATTCTTTGATTAGATCAAGGAAGGAATACTTGTGCAATAAGTTTCTAGATCATTTCAAAAATGGTATTTTCTCATAATGGATACCTCCTGATACGCAATAATTGATTGGTGTATCTAAAAGGGAAAAATTGTACCTTGTTGGACATGGTGCGATCCATAATGATTTTTACCGACATTCTAGTATCCATCTGGGGTTATGCCCTAGAAACGGCTGCATATCTACAAAATAAGGTAACCTCAATATTCGGCCCCAAGACTCCATAAAAGTTATGTATAGGGAGGATTTCTAGTCTTAAGTATGTTAAAATAAGGGGTTGTCTAGCTTATGTGAAAAGGTTTCAAAAGGATAAACTTGGGATAAAAATCTGACAAGTGCAGATTGTGGAACTTCCTAAAGTAAGTTTAGGATAAGAGTTCTATAATCCTACTAAGAAAAAGGTGTTTGTTGTGAAACACGCTGCCTTCTTGAAAAAAGGTGTTTATCATTGAATGAGCTAGTGGGAGGATAATAGATCTTGAAGGAGTTCAAGAACCACAAAGTATTTTTAGTCAAATCGAGGAACCTGTAGATAAACCTATTGTACCACAACCGAATCGTAAATCTGGAAGAGTACTGAAGATACCTAGGAGGTATGGATTCATCATAGAGGATGATGATGAGGTACGCATCATAGAGGATGATGATCAGTTATATACGATGAGGCTATGAGTAGTAAACACTCAGAGAAATGGCAGATGGCCATGAAATTCGAAATGGACTCTATGTATAAGAACCAAGTATAGACTCTGGTTACTCCACCGAAAGGCATAGTGCCTAAAAGGTGTATATGGGTCTTTAAGAAAAAGATTGGGGAAAATGGTAAGGTGGAGACCTATAAGACCAGAACTGTTTAAAAGGTTTCAAATAAAGTCAAGGAATTAACTGTGATAAAACCTTATTACCGGATAATGCTCAAGTCCATTTGGATTTTGCTTGTGATTGCAGCTTATTACGAAATCTGGCAAAATGGATGTGGAGATGTCCTTCCTCAATGAAGACTTGAGGAGAATGTATGTATGATACAGCCAGAGGAATTTGTTTCAAAGGTTGACGCAAATCGTGTTTTAACCTATAATGATCCATTTATAGATTGAAGCAAGCTTCTCAAAGATGGAACATTCGTTTTGATGAGACAATCAAAAGAGTTTGATTTTATCAAAATTGAGAATGAACCTAATGTGTACAAAAAGGTCAGTGGGAGCACTGTGACATTCCTAGTACTATATGTTGATATACTACTGATAAGGAATAACACACCAATGCTACAATCAGTAAAGATAAAATTGTCTAAACATTCCTTTATGAATAACTTGGGAGGAGCATCCTATAAATTGGGATATAAATCTATATAGATAGATTTAAAAGAATGCTCGGCTTAACCCAAGGAATGTATATTCATTCGATGTTAAAGGCGTTTAGCATGGCAAACTCCAAGAGAGGTCTCATGATGATGAGCCATGGAGTGTATCTCTTTAAATTGTCCTCAGTAAAAAAAAGATCGCATGAGTTACTATCATGTATGCAATGAATATACAAGGCCTGATGTTGATCAGTCATATTCTGAAGAAGATCACTGTAAGACAGTGATAAACATCTTTAAGTACTTAACCAATACTGAAGATATGATCATGATTCATGGTAGGTCTGAATTAAAACTAGAGGGTTAAACAGACTCAAGTTTTTCAGACTGACCAAGACGATAACAAATCCACTTTAGGGTAAATCGTTACCTTGAATGGTGGTGCAGTGAATTAGAAAGGTTCCAAACAGCAAAGAGTTGTTGGTTTAGTGACAAAGACAAAGTATATAGCTGTAAATGAAGCTGCAAGTTGATTGTTTGGATGAAAAGTTCATTACAAAATTAGGAATAGTTCCTAAGTCTCATCTTGCATTCAAACATGTGTTGCGGCACTTTCATTTGATTAGAGGAATCATTGAAAGAAGAAAAAGTCATTATAGAGATAGTGGACTCTCAAGAACAACATTGCATATCTATTTACTAAAGCTTTATCCAACAGCAGGATGATCGTCACTTAGAGAAGAAGGGCATTAGATACCATGGCGATTGGCTTTGGTACAAGTGGGAGATTGAAAGTAGTATGCACACAAGTCAATCATATTTGATATGATGTAGCATATACTTTGTAATCTTATTCGTTTATTAAAGGCATTTTCATTATCTACATGATGCTGTGTTATTTAAAATGTGATAAACCCATAGTTTTGAGCAATTCTTTTAGAATCATGATGGTGATCATGCTAATGAGATCTAAATTCTAGATAGCTCACAAACTAAAATCGTTCCTAATCGTTGGATTACTAAAAAGGGGATTAGTGAATCCGGATAGATTAGTACATACGTTGCTTGCTCTTAGTAAGAGGATGATTGATCTCATAATCATTTATGTGGAGACACTAAAGCAAGTATGTAGGTGCTTATTAGAGAATAAGTTCACTGAACGTGGCTCGCTAAGAAATACCTAATGGAGTTTTACTCGCTTGTCAATAGAAATTCCTCTACTGATAGTAGTACAAGTGATCCTTGGACTTGAGATCATCATAGTATCTTGTGTATGATGAGTTATACTTTGACATGTCCCTTAAGACCTTTAGGGTATATCAAAAGGTATGATTGGGTATAATAATTTGTACATTGAGATAGGTGAATGATCAACAAAGAATTTACCACATCTAGTAAAAGATATGAATGTCCTATGTGATTCGATAAATGACAACTCAATAGTCCTTGGCCAAGGCAGAATGAAATTAAAAAAGAGTTTCTAATTTGCATTATTTAGAGTTGTGCATTTGGGAATCGAAATACATATAAATAAATAAAGTAAGACTTGACAGTAATTCTATGTCTTATATTTAATTGGGACATTGTATGGTAGAAGGATTGAATTATACAGTAACTATGCACTAAAAGGTTCTTTTGTGATTAATATTGAAATCTATATTATCTGAAAAGTCGTTGATCGCTAAGGGGGCTTACCCTTATTGTAGAATAAATATTATTTAATTAAATAAATTAAATAGTTTAATTTATTTATTTAAATAAGATTAGAATTGTTCTAATTGATTTATTCACAACCGGTTTAATATGGAGAACCTAAAGGGTCACACCGCAAAAGAAAAATATTTAGTTAAGAAGTAAATGGCATAATTGTAATAATAAGTTAAGTGTATTTAATTTAATCTATGGAGATAGAATAAATTAAATAGCTTAATATTTATTATTTAATATTTTGGAAATATTAAATATAAATTAATAAGAGGAGTCTTATTATTATTATTACTATTACTATTATTTAATTCCTAATAGGGATTGAGAATTAATTAATAGAAGTACTCTCTCATGAATTCCTAATTAGATTAGGAGTTTAATTAGAATAGAAACCATAATCCTAAATAGTTTAGGGGAGGATTTTCCTACATCTATAAATAAGAGAAGTTTTATCATAGATTAAGGTTACACACTCTTGCATCAAAATTGTGGAGAGTACTTACAATTTTTATAGAGATAGAAACTAGGGTTTTGCCAACACCCATCTTCTTGAACAAGTATTATTCCTTGGTGGATCACCTCTAGAGGCCAAACACTTGGGTGGCTAACGTTGATCAAAGGAAGGAATTTAATCGGTGGAATTCAAGGAGAACGCGAAGGAATTGGAGTTGAACTTGTACCTGAGGAAGCTAAAATTCTACAAGGGTATAATTCTTATTTTCCATCTCTTTCGTTTAATTAATAATTGTGCATAAAGAAAGATCATGGTGATGGTTTGTATGAAAAATTTTAAAATCTGATTTTATCGCGCTTCCGCTTTATTTATGTAATTTGATTGCATGTTCGCATTATACAAACCTAACATATATACATATATACGCTTTGGCCCAGTAAGTGTAGGCTCACACCAATAGCAAGCTTGCAAAGTCTATTCGGTGAAGCTCAATTGGGGATTTACCCTTAACAGTAGCAGAACTTATTGTATCGGTAACATAGGATCTCTTTCGTGTGGTGTACACAATCTATCTAGGCCACCTATTACCCTACTCTGTGTAATAATCACCATGGGTATGGTGGGGGAGGGAGTTGGTAGTACTTCATACCTAATCTCCCTTAATCCATGGGTACAGTTATGGAGTGTTGATCCTACGGTTTGGAGTAGAGACCAATGGATGGGGAAGGTTTCTCTATAAATAGAGCTCATATTCCATTTACCAAGCTTGTTGAGATTGTTGAGTCTGATTTAAAGAGAGAAACATTGTGAGTTGAGTGATAAAAGAAAGTCCTGAAGAGACCCTTGCAGTTCAGCAAACCTCAGAGTTTAGGAAAAAAGAAGAGAGTACAGAGCTTACTCAAGTCCTTGTTCAAGAAGGTATAACTCCATTACCATACGTATTTTCTTTCGATTCATTTAAATTGGTTTCTTGCGAGTCGGGTTGCATGATATGCATGAGTTAAGTATGAAGTTGTATTAAAGGAATAAAGTTAAACTCTATGGGTTTGGTTCAGTACCGAGCCCGAAGCCGCACCTCTGATGTCAGTAAGACTCGAACGTGACTCCCGAATTCACGAATCCACAGCTGAAGTTCTAAATGTCATGGTGACTCGAACCTTCGACTTCCCGAAGCCGAACATGAGAATACCATCTGACCCCGAAGAGGATACCCGAACTACAAGAGGTCCTAAAACTACGAAAAGTTCTGAAGTGGAGCCGAAGTCAAAATCTTGTAGGCAGCGGGTCGGTCAAACCCAAACCCTGATTTTTAGAAGTGTACGACCTCAAACCGATCAGCCAAGGGATGTTCCTTAAGCTGAAAGCTTGGATTAAGCTTTAGTCATAACAAATTGTAGAAAGGACTTTACAATCGAAGAGTGATATCACTTCGATCGTAGAGCGCATTTATGAACCATAAAGCAAGTCAGCCGAGTCGGTCAAAGGTCGTAGGATGAACTCGGCCAAACGTAGAGTTTCACTAGTCAATCGTAGAGTGAACTCTGCCGATCGTAGAGCTTCACCAACCAGTCGTAGAACTTCACCAGTCAGCCATAGAATAGATCGCATGTGTCTCTTGAGTAAGTCTATTAAGTCCAATATTAATGTTTAATCATGACTGATCAGAGGGCAAATTATAATTACTGTAGGGTAATTACAGAATAGGGATTAGCGTATATTGTAGCAGTAGCCAGACAAGTTCCTAACCTTGAACTTCTTATATATTGCAAGTTCTTTGACCCTATTTAAATATTCTTTTGCAAGTTTCATAACTCAAACTTGAGTTATTATTATTTCAAAACATGTTAGTGGATAATTATTGTTGATTATTCCACATCTATAATAATTATTGGTATTCACACTTAGTGCAATTGAATTCCTGTTCTATTTATTGAACTGTGAAATAATTTAAGTTATGTTATTCATGGACTGTTTATGAGCTAGATCTATGCTAGTTGAATCGGCTAGATCGAACATATTTAAATTTGTTAACTTAAATATGTTTTAAAAGTTGTCCACACCAGTTGTTGGTACGGACCCTTGGACTGAGAACAAGAATAATCTTATTAAGGCAATATATCGAAAAACCGAATATCTGCCCGTTTATTAAGTGCTATGCATATTCACCGGGTATGAAAGGTTGATCTCTTTGATTACCATAACCCATTAAGAGGTCCAGTTTAATTACTGACAAACCTTCAAATTTGTTCATGGTCATTATCGACCACTCAGCAGTATTAATTCAATCTTTCATTTATTGAAACTTAAATTCCCATTCTTTCACAATTATCATATATTGTTGAAAGGTTTGAAGTTAAAATTCATTTCTAATCATGATATATCGTTCTTGTATTTAAACTTGTTGAGCAAATTAGTTGTTCACCCTTGTTATATCATGATATTATTACAGTTAAGCCCGAGTGTTCGAGGAACGACAAAGGCAAGGGCAAAGTTCAAAAGTAGTTTAATGTGAACATTTAGCTATTATGTTATTTTATGTAATCTATTTATGTAAAACCCTTTTGAGTTTCTAAGGGTATGTATTAAGTTAAGGTTGGTAGACCTTGGGAACAGTGTAGAACCTTTTGTAATGAATAATTTGTGTTTATATATATTACGCGTTAGTTTATAGAATGTGTATGAAGATGATGGATCATGAACACCAAATGTTGAGGTTATGAAACTCGGATTTGGGGGCGTCACAACATGCATCGAGTCAGAATATTTTTATCAAGTCATTTGAGCATACATTTTAAGCATTTTATGTTTAAACTAACTAGTGGTCATAAAGCAACGAAACGAAAGCGAAAACAATAAAATAATACATGGATACTTTACCCGTGATACGAAGAACGATTGTACGGAGTCGGATTTTGCAGAATCTAAGTCAACGGAGCACAATGAGTGAAAATCTATGTAAGAAACTGAGAGAATCTAAGAGAAGGAAGGCTAGGAGACAAAAGAAGTGAAGAAAAGAGAGGGGTCTGCATGGGGTATCACCCACAGGCCAGCCGCAGTTGTACCTACGGCCAGCAGCAGGTGCACCTGCGGCCAAGCCAAGTGGGTTCCACCTGTTAGTTTACAGAAATAAGATCAAATCATACAATCGAATCATAACGCAACGGAAACATGTAATAAACGGAATTTAAAATTTTTTGCAATCTCATGAATCACCTTATGCAATATTATTAATTGAGGAAGGATAAAAGATATACCTTTGAAGAAGATCAACACTTTGATATAGTCTTCAAACTCCAATCGTTGCTCCTCCGCGATCTCTTCAATCCTCGGATCAAATGTTCGCTACTCAAAGTGTGCAACGCCCAAGAGGTGATCCACTAAGAGAAATTGATTGAAAATGTGATTTTTAGATTTTACTAGATCTTGGGTGGCTAGCCCTAATTCTCTCTATCCTATCACCTTATAGTTTTGAGAATACTTGCAAGAGAGATGCAAGTTGCATTAGCATTAGTCTATCCCACAATAAGACTTTTCTTATTTATAGACTAACCCTATTCCTAAACCTTTTTGAAATTAGGATTTTAATTTAATTCCCAATATAAATTAGGAACTTTAATAATTATTAATAATAATAATAAGAATAAGACTCCTCTTATTTATTTATAATAAGTATTTCTCCAAATACTTAATTATAAATATTAAGCTATTTAATTTATTCCACTAATAAATTAAATATACTTAATTTATTATTATTAAGCCAATCACTTATTCAATTATATTTCTCCCTTTTATGGTGTGACCCTCTAGGTTCAATATTAAGCTGGTAAGTAGAATAAATAAATTAGAACCATTCTAATATTATTTATAATGAATTAAACTCTTTTAATTCAAATATAAATAAATAATATTTCTTCTACATCATGAGTGACACCTTATAAATAATGTATCATGACTATCCAGATAATATGAATTCAACGTTCAATCATAAGGAATTATCACAAAGAATACAAAAAACCTATTCTGTGAATAGTTACCGTATAATTCAATCCTTCTACCATACAATGTCCTAATCAAATATAAAACATGGAATTACTGTCAAGTTTTATTTATTTGATTATATGTATTCTGATGAAGGTGTTTTATACACACAATTTGGGTACCTTTGACCTTGATAGTTTGTTAGTTTTTGGGACTTTTATATGGTTTTTAGCTATTTTTATCGTATTTCGAGATACTTTAGTTTTTAGTTATTTTTACATGCTTTACGTTGCTTTGATGCATTTTCATTATGTTTGTAGGAATGGAAATAAAGACCACTCGGATCGTTGTTCGTAATGACTCAATGTCTGTGCTTAGTCGTCTGTGCCCGAATGGTAGTACGATGGAAATTAGTGCTTGGCAATGCTTGGTGCTTAATTTAATAACATTTGGTAGTTGGGCGTGCACGGCGTTGGAAAGCGTGCACGGCGTTCGGCGTCGGCCAAACCACGAGGGCAAGCCCGTGCTTGTATATCCATGCCCGAATGATAATACGATGAAAATTTGTGTTTGGCGATACTCAAGGTTTAATTTGATGACATTTGGAAGTTGGCCGTGCACGACGTCGGATTTGCGTGCACGGCGTGCGGCATCGGCCAAACCACGAGCACGCAAGTGCAGCAGCTGGGGGCACCAGGCAAGCGCTGGGCGCGGGTACCGTACGGCGCACGCGGGCCTCCGCAGCCAGCCTCAGCTGATGGGCGTTGGGCATCAGCATCAGGCAGCAGGCAGCAGGCATGGACGTTGGGCGCTCGGCAACCTCGATAGGCGTTGGGCGCTCGGCAGCCTTGGCAGGCATGTGCGCTGGGGGCGCGCGCGCGAGCGCGAGGCTCAGCCGCTCGACGGCCTCAGTAGCACTCGGTAGGTAGGCACGCTCGGTAGGCGTTGGGCGCGCGCTGAGGCCTCGGCAGATTGGGGCGCCAGGCGTGCGGCAGATTGGGGCGCCAGGCGTGCAGCAGTTGGAGCGCCAGCGGGCGGCCAGGGCATGGGCTCGGGCACGCGCGCTGGCGTGCTGGCGCACGACGCGGACGTGCGGCATCCAGCGTGCGGGCGTGCATCACTCAGCATGGGCCAAACAGGGCCTGGGCGCGCGCGCTAGGCACCGTGCGGGTGCGCCAACGCCGTCCTGAATGCGATCTGACACAGCTTCACTGCGATCTGAGCTACATTTTGTCCGACTTTGGCTAGGGTTTCTTGAAGAAGACTATATATAATCTCCTCTAAACTTCATATCAGACATCCAGAGATAGGGAGGCTACAAAATACATCAAACAATAGGGCTAAAGGCTGTAAATCAAGCTGAATCAAGCCGCAAGCCAAGGAACTCAGTCAACAAGAATTACAAAACTAAGGAGGAGAGCTAGAAACCAACAGCAACCCAAGGAACAACAGCTGAACAACTTCAAAAGTGGTTTCATTTCTAGATTTTCAACTCCTTTGTAATTCAAATTTGACAATGTACAAATTGAAATTTATGTTTATTGTAGCTGTCATGACTTAACCTTTTATTCTAAGATTGCAATGGAACCCAACACTTAAATTGAATTGAATTCTCTCTCTATTGATTTTAGTTATTCATTTGTGAATTGATTATCATAACACTTGCTTTCTAGATTAATTGCTTGGCCCGTAATTACCTTGGGAACCTATATGAACTTGACGAACGGATTATAGGTTAAGACCTAGTTATGATAACATGGGAGAGTATAGATTGTTGTGGGTTATTAATCAGATTAAGTAACGTGTGTCTTATTAATTATCTGCAATAATAGGTATATTGATAGTAGTTGGGATAGACATATACTTAATTACCGCATACAACCAATTGAGAATCTAGTCTTAATGACTTCCGATGTGAAAGTTGGTAATTGAGGGGACGGTTAATGAGATTTAGTAATACGTGTCTATTAATCATTCCAGAAATTAGTCTCTTGATAATGTATAGGATAGACTATACCTATGCACCGCTTAGGAAGATTCGTGATTGACCATCGACAGAGGCTCTTATGAAGTTTTGATTTCTCGATTGTCAATTCGTATGATATAATTGATTGAAAAGAGAGAGTTAGGAGATTCAAATGATGTGTTGGGGGAAATTGTAATCTTAGACTTTTCTATCTTGATATTTTACCGCGTTTTATTCATTACTTGACTTGTGAACTCAATCAATCAACAAAAATTTAAACCTTCATCGTTTAAATTAGATCAAATTGATATACGATTGGTACTTGGTTATTATTCGTCACAATTCCCTGTGGGTTTGACTCATATCTTATCATATATTACTTGTGGACCGTGTATACTTGCACGTGTACGTTTGTCGATAACTAAATCGACCAGCATATTCCGATTCTAAAATGCACAACTCAAGTTAATGTTTCCATTCAACCCTGGCCAGGGATTTCTGAGTTATCACTTTATCGAATTACATAGGACATTCTCTCTCTTTACTGGAAGTAGTAGATCCTTTGTTGATCATTCACCTATCTCCATATATACTTTATTATATCCGAACATACCCTACAACATACCTTAGAGTATTAAGAAATATGACAAAACATAACTCAGTATATACAAGATACTATTATGATTTCAAGTCCAAGGATCACTAGTACAACTATATCTTTAAGAACACCTATTGACAGGCATGTAAAACTCCATTAGGATTCCTTTATTCAAGTCACGTTCAGTGAACTTATTCTCCAATAAGCACCTATATACTTACTTTACTGTCTCCACATAAATGATTATGAGATCAACCATCCTCTTCAACAGAGCAAGCATAGTATGTACGAATCTATCCAGAATCAGTAACCCCACATTAGTGATCCAACGATTAGGAACATTTTAGTTTTGAGGTATCTTGAATTCAGATCTCACTAGCATAATCAACATCATGATTTTAAAAGCATTGCTCAAAAATTATGGGTTTATCATATTTATTAATTCAACTAATTAACATAGATAAAGAATGTCTTTTATTAAAGAAATTCTCTTATTAATAAATGAATAAGATTACAAAGTAAATACTCATCACATCAAATGTGATTAGCTTGAAGACATACTACTTTCACCACCCCTACCCGTTTTGTTGCACTTGAGGTCAACACGTGTCCTTTTGAGACCAAATAGGTGTAAAAATGCACTTTTGGGTCACAAATCCTCTATTATCGGGAATGGCATTACTGAGAATCTATAATCTGATAACGAAAGATATTGAGGTCTGAAAGTAAGAAAAATGGGCAAAAACGGTCAAAAACGGTGAAAACGAAGGAAGCTTACCTTGGATCATGACGATACGGTTCCGTTGGAGACGACACCCAGTAGTGCCATCATAAACAATACTCGGTGATGACAATATAGTTTTGTTGGAGACGACACCCAGCGATGCCATCGGGGATGACACCTAGTGATGATATCGGAGACGATAGCCGGTGATGACGATACGGTTTCATTAGAGACGACACCCAGTGATGCCATCGGAGACGATACCCGGTGATGATGATATGGTTCCATTGGAGACAACACCCAACGATGCCATCGGAGACGATACAGTGATGACGATACAGTTTCGTTGGAGACGATACCCAACGATGCCATCTGAGATGATACCCGGTGATGACGATACGGTTTCGTTGGGGACGATACCCAACGATGCCATCGGAGACGATACCCGGTGATGGAGATGCAATTCCATGGAGACGATACCTAGCGATGCCAGTGGAGATATCATCGTAAGGTTCAAAAATTATATCTGTAGACACCCAAATTTTGCACTTCGTATACTAACCCTGACAGGAGGGCAAATCCATCAAATGAACCGGCCTGCAAGAGCAAAAGATGGACAAGTACGAACACTCGACGCCACCGCGACGATTTACAACCGAAACCGACATGACAACAAGGCTGTCCGATTTGAGCATTCCCGAATGATGTGGCACGTCTCCTAGTAATTCTCAGACTGCAAAATACGAACATGTCGGCAAAAACCGACGTCACGACACGAGAATTGAGGCGTAACACGAAAATCGAGAAAGTCAAGCCAGCCAGCCGCGGATTGATCTACGGCCAATGAGTGCGCCTTTTGAAAACACGGAACTCGAAACACGGAACTCGAAACCAGGCTGAGTGGCTGGTGGGCCAGCCAGCCGCAGATCAATCTGCGGCTGCCCTAGGCCAGCCTATTTCAGCTCAGTTTCTTCATTTCATCCAGGGGAGACAGCAGCAGTTTTGGGAAGAAAAGGAAGAGAAAAACAGCAACAAAGATAGCTCGGGAAAGGAGAGAAAAGAGAGAAAAAAGAGAGAAATTATACTCTTTGGATTAGATTGTAGCATACATATTTTCTACTTCATTCAATATACGAGTTTGTACGAATAGTGGTAACATTTGCAAGGTGAAAAGCCCTCTTTTATAGCATTTTCGTTATATCATTTTGTTAAGCTTTTGGTCATTTGGGTCATATTATATGTAATTTTCTTTGTATATTATTGAGGATACAAGGATTGAGGATTATTAGTGAGGGTTCCCAATGGAACAAAATTCTTCCTAATGACCCGATGATATCCATTTGGTGATTTTTAGCTTGTTTAATTCTTGTAATATCCATTTTGTGAGTGTGTAGAAATTGTGGATGTGAGCCTAGGAACGCGACCCCATGGTCCAAATCCGATGATGGACAATTTTGGTGGATGTAATAGGATCGATTATCCTTTATTGTAAGATGTAATCGTCAGGCCTTAAAACGACGCCAAGGCGAGAATCGGGTTTAAGGCCCCGTAATAGTGAAATATGTGAGTGTTGGCGTTCGGGGTATTTTGATGGCTTACATGCCCGTGAATATCCCCCTACACGTTTTGATGTTTAACTTGATTTGTAACACCAAACAAAAGATTTCAAAGCCAAAACAATAAAGATTTTTCTAAAATCAATCAAAGTAGGATATTAGCATCACGAGGATAAGAATTGGAAATGCTAATGAATGTCGATTCCTATTAAACGAGAAGGCCAAAGAAAATCACTTTCAAACATCACAAAAAATGGCTTTTATGAATGAACGAAATGTTTTATTAAACCTTTGTGCATAGGGTTAAAGATATCCTAGAAATTGCCCATCATTTTATGAAAGCAATGTATAGATTTCGATTCCTATTTTGACAAAGGTTTAAAAGATTCTTGTTTTCCCAAAACAACGCCTAATAAAGATCTCATAGTTTTGATAAGTAAAATCAAACCTTTCGCATGAATAAAGGAGCTCTCTCGTACTAACGGAAACGACGTACTAAAACATTCCCAAAATAAAACACGATTTCTCAATAAAAGGCCAAATGTTTCATCTCTCATGAAGGAACTCACCACAACATTCACATAAGCACACACACACACACACACACGCATGTATACACATTTTATGAATCAAAGGATAGGAAAGTATCAAGATTGCGGTAACCGTGTTTCACGGAAGTCGGGGGGTGCCTAACACCTTCCCCTCACTTAAGCAAGCCCCCGAACTCTATGAATCTCGGTTCGCAGACCAATTAATTCGGAGTCACATATGAGCCATCGATTTATAAAAAAATGAAAACTCGGATGAGTTGGTACATCCATTTCAAATATACCAACTGGCGACTTTGGTTAATTGGCTCATCATAAAAAAAGCAATCTTTCAAAATCCCGTCGACATCAATGCCGACCTTTTCCAAAATCATCTAATAACAAAGGCTAAAATCGGAAAAGGACAAATATCGCGAAGGAGGCGATTAAACCGGCGTCGACAGCTGGCGACTCTGCTGGGGACATTAGAGGGCTTAAGCCGCGTTCAAATCTTGATGTTATCCTATCCTTTAAAAGTTCATGAATATGTGTGTGCATGCGATATTTTGATCTTTTGTACTTTTTGTTGTATGAATGTGTGTTTTGTCCAATAAATGAATAATTGAATGGATTTGCTTTACTTTAAAGTAATCATTTGCATGCGGTGAGGACGATGAATGTGAATGTATGTTGAGAGTGTACCTCCTCCTGAGGCGAACCTGTCGGTTGCTTATTACTGGACTCGAAGGGGCTGCTCCCCGGAGATGGCTCAGGAAACGCACCACCCAAATCCGCTCCAATCGAAAGGTTTCAGACGAGTAGATTGCGAAGATTTGGGGACCTTCATGCCGAAAAGCCCGCGAGAGTAACCTTAGGATAGGTCAGCCTCAGATTAACCCAACGCAGGAAAAATCTCTTCATGCCCTTTTACGTTTCGCACATATAAATGGCATGATCACATTCAATATTCATATATGCCTCCCCTTTTGTTAAAAGAAATTACTAACCTCTATGTTTTGTAGGGAACAGCTAGGGAAGCATAATAAGTCGAGTCTAGCATTTATTATTGCAATAAGGGATCACTAACATGTTGTTTTGCAGAGAAAGATTAAAAAACCCAAAAACACAAAAGTTACAGCTTTAGCATGCATCCATATCTTTTCATTGCCCAGGACTAAACTTCGAACCGTTGTTTCTGTAGGATTGCTCCTCAAATGCGTTCGCAATCTAAAAGGGCCCGGGACTCTACATCTGAAATGGCTGACCTCCCACCTACTAATCCCGGTTCTATATCTCGTGAGGAATTTGATGATTTCAAGAAGCAGATGTTAGAAATGGCCATAATGATGAGGGAACAATTGATACCTCGACAGGATCCACCTAAAGAGGATCCACCCCAACCTAAGGGCGAGCCAGTCATCCCGAGGGCCATTCCCGTACCTAACAAGACAGTGATTAATATCCCGGAGGAAGGAGACACTGACGACCTTCGGAAGAAAATGAAACAAATGGAGGAGACCATCCAATCTCTAAAGGGCATAGGCTCCCTAGGCAGGGTTAATTATTCAGACCTATGTGTCTTCCCCTGAGCCAGATACCCGGAGAAATTTAAAATTCCCGAATTTGAGAAATACAATAGGAAGGGGGATCCTTATACACATCTGAAGATATACATCGGGGAGCTTGGATCTTATGCCGAAGACGAAGGTCTAAGAATGCAATTATTCCAAAAGAGCCTGACGGGGGAGGCAAGAATATGGTATGCCCGCCTTGACAATACTCAAATCCACAACTGGGAGGAATTGGCCCATACTTTCTTAACACAATATAGCTTCCAAGCACAGATGGCCCCTGACAGGTATCAAATGACAAAGGTTAAGAAATAACCGAAAGAATCTTTCAGGGAGTATGCACAGCGGTGGAGGGGTATGGCTGCCCAAGTGAATCCCCCAATGAGCGAGACAGAGATGGTAATGACCTTTGTGGATATCCAGGAGGCACCCTATTATGAGCGAGTGATATCGGGGATTGGACGACCTTTTGCCGAGATGATAAAAAACGGGGAAATGGTGGACATGGGGTTGAAGTCTGACAAGATTCGAGATTTCACGGCCTTGGAAACGGCTGCGGAACAAATCCGAAGCGGAAACTATGGCAGCACTTCCCGCAGGGTCCAAAACAAAAAGGAAGAAGATGTTTCCCTTATCCTGCAGGGATCATCTAGAAAGGCAAAAAACAATCCTCCAGTACAGGTGCAGAGAGTGGGGCCGTCCCGACAGCCTAACTTCACTGATCAGAGGGCAGATGGGCGAAGAAGATTCGAGACCTCGAAAAATCGAGTATTCACCCCACTCGGGGATCCTCTTGAGCAGGTGTTGGCCGTATTGATAGCCCAGAGGAAAATAGTCGATTTGGCACCCCCAAGTGACCCAAATGTAAGAAGATTTGACCCAAGCAAGCGATGCGCCTATCACTCAGGTTCCCCTGGTCATGATACGCAGGAATGTTGGACGCTGAAGCACAAAATTCAGGACTTGATTGATAGTGGGGAAATCGTGGTGGAACAGCCAGGGTCACCAAATGTGGAATCCTCTACCTAAACATGATGGGGAAGGGGGTAAATCCAGAAGTATGGCAGTGAATCCCGACCAGTAGAAGATCAATGGGTTTTAAAATTCTGAGTTTTATTTCAAATCCCTGCACGCTCATGTCATTTTGTCATGTTATCAAGACCATGTGCTGAAATGTGTTATATATATGACAAGCATTTTTTGTTTATGGCAGTACCCCGATTTGAGGCATTCTAGCCTGACAAGCAATATGGCCAAATTTGAAGGAGGATCACGATTTTGGTATAAAGCTAGATTTCGATCTGATGGCGATTGAGCAAAACGAGACAGATATCGACAATACGCCTGACGAGATCGAGGGATGGGTCGAAGATAAACCCAAACCCGACTTAGACCAAACCATCGCCATCAAACATCAGAACCCCCAAAACGATCACGAAGAACCCGGAGTAGGGGCAAAAAAAAATAATAATAAAAAAAAAAAATCAACTGAACACTGGATCAAAAATCCCCCAAACCTTCCAACAGGTCAAAGGACCGGATCTTTTGTCAGCCCAGTGAGATGCCGATGCAACCAGTACGAGGGAGATCACAAGAAAAACAACTTAACGTTGGGGCATTTGTCAACTACCCAGGAAATGATGGCGTGCAAATTGGCACCAATGCAACAATCTCGTCAACATGCACCATCATCATCAAATGCTACGATCATCTGGCATTTGTCAAGCATAGTTTTCCCGGGATACGATGACCCGCGTGAAAGGGGATTTTATTTGACTTGATAGGAATCAGATTAACTCTGACAAGCAACCGTGGAGCACGATCGTGAGTATGATTAGACGAAGAAAGCTATTCAACCTTTGGATCGGGTGCAAGGCCTTAATTCAAAGCAACGTTTGCGACAGAATCGACCTCATGTGCCAGTCTTCACTTTGCATTTGCACGAACTTTCAGTTGTGGGGTATAAAACTATGACGACGTTGATGGCAATTAACACGTAGTCAGGTAGCCAATAATTATCAAGCTAATATCAAGAAGTCAGACGATAAATGATTATCAAACTAATGTCTCGAATCGTGGCCTGGGTTATTCGAGTAATTAAGCCCGAGGGGTGTCTCTACATCTGGTGCCCTAAAGCCATCTAGTTTGGGAGTCGCTGGCCCAACACTCGTTACATGGGTAACTCAGAGCCTAAGAAAACGAGCATTACAGTCGAGGAGGCCCGAGCAGATTCGAATCGTGGCGTGGGCTACTCGAGTAAATAAGCCTAAGGGGTGTCTCTACATCTGGTGCCCTAAAGTCGTCTGGTTTGGGAGTCACCGGCCTAACACTCGCTACATGGGTAACTCAAGCCTAAGAAAACGAATCTTGCGCAAGGTCAAGCAAAGAATGAATGGTGCAAACCACCAGCTTGTCTCGAACCGTGGCCTTTGTTACTCGAGTAAATAAACCCGAAGGGGTGTCAGTACAACTAATACCCCAAAACCGCCTGGTTGGGAGTCATTGGTCCAAAACTCGTTAAATGGGTAACTTTGAATAGCCTAAGAAAACGAGACAAGTGAAGTGGGCTAATAAAGAGAAAAAATAATACGAGAAAAAAAAACTTTCGGCCTTAAACAAGAAGTCATGAAAGAGAAACCCCTACTGAATGCTGCATCGCACAGTGCATTTGTCATATGACGTCAATCCTGCTAAGGACGTTGTCGAGAATGGAGACAGAGTGCCTTTGACGAGGGAAGGTAGTTTCTTTTGAATTCGACCTCACTCACGTACAATGACCATGAATGCTTGAAGGTGTTCTTACGATTTCATAACTCGTCAAATAGAAAATCATCAACTCACGAGGGATTGAAAAAAAAAAAAAAAAACTTCCAATCTAGTACATTCACGGTTCACAACTTGCTAGATTGTGTGATCAATAGATATTCAATTTCATGTGCTTTAACTGCCTTTTTGTCGAGATTATAATATCTTTGTGTTGAACTAACACTAACGGCCCGAGCCTTCAAGTTTTGGCATTTGTTAGTCATCTGATAGGCAGGATCTTGTAGAGCTGTGGATAACTCAGCACGATCAACATCGCGAGTTCTTGATAGAAATTCTTGGTAGCGACACGCACCAAGGCAGGGGCAGTTAAGAATCGTGAAATGGAAGGAAACTGAGGCTGCACAGAACTCCTCGTCATTGGGCCTCTCCCCAATCCTGACTATCACTGCCTCGACATCCAAATGATCCACGTGCATGAGCATATACAAGGATGATATAATGCGGGACAACAACATATCGGCCAGCAGAAATGATCAAAGGGCTAAGGAGCCCAACATAGCTGTCGATCATTACAGAGAGCGAAACAGACTGCCTCAACTCGATGAAATGAAGACGACCAAGAATAGGCAGAGTACCAAACCAATGTTGAAGTCTAGAAACTACACGTTACGACGAGGCGGGATCCAATCAAATGTTGGCAAGCAATGACGACGGTCGAATCGTATCATTTGACTGAACAGGGGTCATTTCAATCTAAACATATGTGTGCACATGCATCTGTCCATAACATATCTGCCAGATCATGCATAAACATCTGTTGCATGCATACATGTACGATCAAAATGAAAATCTTCAGGGGAAAGTACAAGCACGTCGCTTTCAACCTCACAAATGATCAGATCGTGATGGCTTTTACGGCATGGTACGTGGACGATGTTGGTGGGAGATCCAGGACAGAAGCCGATCACACATCCCACTTCAAGAAATCACTTAAATCAAATCAACGATCCCTGGGAAGGGCTGGTATCCAAATAATCAACGATCCCTGGGAAGGGCTGGTATCCAAAAAATCAACGATCCCTGGGAAGGGCTGGTATCCAAAAATCAACGACCCCTGGGAAGGGCTGGTATCCAAAAAATCAACTAACACCCTGGGAAGGGCTGGTATCCAACCAAATAACTAACACCCTGGGAAGGGCTGGTATCCAACCAATCAACTAACACCCTGGGAAGGGCTGAGATCCAAACAACTAACACCCTGGGAAGGGCTGGTATCCAACCAATCAACTAACACCCTGGGAAGGGCTGAGATCCAAACAACTAACACCCTGGGAAGGGCTGGTATCCAACCAATCAACTAACATCCTGGGAAGGGCTGGTATCCAACCAATCAACTAACACCCTGGGAAGGGCTGAGATCCAAAGAACTAACATCCATGGGAAGGGCTGGTATCCAAACAATCAACGACCCCTGGGAAGGGCTGGTATCCACACAATCAACGACCCCTGGGAAGGGCTGGTATCCAAACAATCAACGACCCTTGGGAAGGGCTGAGATCCAAACAATCAACGACCCCTGGGAAGGGTTGAGATCCAAACAAGGTGGTGAGTGAACCTGGGAAGGCATCCAAGCAAACCACAACAAGGTGGTGAACAACCCCTGGGAAGGGCCAATATCCAAAAAGTGAGCGATCCCTGGGAAGGGCTGAGATCCAAGCAAACCCCGACAAATGATGACATCTGTAGAACAGTATCAAGAGACTGTACATGGGTCATTTTTCATCAAATTTGCATTTTAATTGTTGTTTCACATGCATTGAATAGATGATTACTCTGTACGTGATCCATGCAGGTTAGGTGTCAAGGTCCTAGCCTATCTGAGTCAAAAGCGATGGCTGCCAAGAACGATGTACGAGGACGAATTCCAAGGATGCCTTTCAAGCTAGTCAAGAGAATAACTTCCTCTGATGACAATGCGATGGGGTAAGGTGATTACGAGATGGGTGACCGGATACGAGACCCGGCCCCGACCAGACGAGCGACCGTATACGAGACCCGGCACTCACAGGACAATCGACCGGAGACGAGACCCGGCGATTACGAGACGAGCGACCGGATACGACACCCGGCACTCACAAGACGATCAACCGGATACGAGACCCGGTGATCAAGAGACTGACGACCGGATACGAGACCCGGCACAAACGAGACGACCGATTGGAAGACGAAACCCGTCGACTAACAAGGCGGGCGAGGATTGATGCATTGACACCTTTACGAATGTTTTGCATGCCTTATATCTTGTGTTGCATCATAAGTTGCATGTGTTGCATCATGTATGTATTGTCATTCTTGTGAACTGTCATTCATGCGCCCGGTGTCATCATGTTCATTTCATTTAACATTTCATAAACATGATAAAGAGGGGCAGCTGTAGACACCCAAATTTTGCACTTCGTATACTAACCCTGACAGGAGGGCAAATCCGTCAAATGAACCGGCCTGCAAGAGCAAAAGATGGACAAGTACGAACACTCGACGCCACCGCGACGATTTACAACCAAAACCGACGTGACAACAAGGCTGTCCGATTTGAGCATTCCCGAATGATGTGGCACGTCTCCCAGTAATTCTCGGACTACAAAATACGAACATGTCGGCAAAAACTGACGTCACGACACGAGAATTGAGGCGTAACAGGAAAATCGAGAAAGTCAAGCCAGCCAGCCGCGGATTGATCTGCGGCCAATGAGTGCGCCTTTTGAAAACACGGAACTCAAAACACGGAACTCGAAACCAGGCTGAGTGGCTGGTGGGCCAGCCAGTCACAGATCAATCTGCGGCTGCCCTAGGCCAGCCTATTTCAGCTCAGTTTCTTCATTTCATCCAGGGGAGACAACAGCAGTTTTGGGAAGAAAAGGAAGAGAAAAACAGCAACAAAGATAGCTCGAGAAAGGAGAGAAAAGAGAGAAAAAAGAGAGAAATTATACTCTTTGGATTAGATTGTAGCATACATATTTTCTACTTCATTCAATATACGAGTTTGTACGAATAGTGGTAACATTTGCAAGGTGAAAAGCCCTCTTTTATAGCATTTTCGTTATATCATTTTGTTAAGCTTTTGGTCATTTGGGTCATATTATATGTAGTTTTCTTTGTATATTATTGAGGATACAAGGATTGAGGATTATTAGTGAGGGTTCCCAATGGAATAAAATTCTTCCTAATGACCCGATGATATCCATTTGGTGATTTTTAGCTTGTTTAATTCTTGTAATATCCATTTTGTGAGTGTGTAGAAATTGTGGATGTGAGCCTAGGAACGCGACCCCGTGGTCCAAATCCGATGATGGACAATTTTGGTGGATGTAATAGGATCGATTATCCTTTATTGTAAGATGTAATCGTCGGGCCTTAAAACGACGCCAAGGCGAGAATCGGGTTTAAGGCCCCGTAATAGTAAAATATGTGAGTGTTGGCGTTCGGGGTATTTTGATGGCTTACATGCTCGTGAATATCCCCCTACGCGTTTTGATATTTAACTTGATTTGTAACACCAAACAAAAGATTTCAAAGCCAAAACAATAAAGATTTTTCTAAAATCAATCAAAGTAGGATATTAGCATCACGAGGATAAGAATTGGAAATGCTAATGAATGTCGATTCCTATTAAACGAGAAGGCCAAAGAAAATCACTTTCAAACATCACAAAAAATGGCTTTTATGAATGAACGAAATGTTTTATTAAACCTTTGTGCATAGGGTTAAAGATATCCTAGAAATTGCCCATCATTTTATGAAAGCAATGTATAGATTTCGATTCCTATTTTGACAAAGGTTTAAAAGATTCTTGTTTTCCCAAAACAACGCCTAATAAAGATCTCATAGTTTTGATAAGTAAAATCAAACCTTTCGCATGAATAAAGGAGCTCTCTCGTACTAACGGAAACGACGTACTAAAACATTCCCAAAATAAAACACGATTTCTCAATAAAAGGCCAAATGTTTCATCTCTCATGAAGGAACTCACCACAACATTCACATAAGCACACACACACACACGCACGTATACACATTTTATGAATCAAAGGATAGGAAAGTATCAAGATTGCGGTAACCGTGTTTCACGGAAGTCGGGGGGTGCCTAACACCTTCCCCTCACTTAAGCAAGCCCCCGAACTCTATGAATCTCAGTTCGCAGACCAATTAATTCGGAGTCACATATGAGCCATCGATTTATAAAAAAACGAAAACTCGGATGAGTTGGTACATCCATTTCAAATATACCAATTGGCGACTCTGGTTAATTGGCTCATCATAAAAAAGCGATCTTTCAAAATCCCGTCGACATCAATGCCGACCTTTTCCAAAATCATCTAATAACAAAGGCTAAAATCGAAAAAGGACAAATATCGCGAAGGAGGCGATTAAACCGGCGTCGACAATATCATTGCATCATTTTATAATTATTAGTGCATCGTTTTATATTATCTTGCCTCATTAATATATATTATCATGCATCGGGTGTCTATATCTTTGTCATGTTCATTTCATTGCATTGCATAAACATGACAAAGAGGGTCATCTATAGACACCCAATATTTTGTATGTATTCTCTAACCATGAAAGGAGGGTAAGAGTGTCATTTCACCCCAACACTGAGACATCTAAGCAAGGGTTACAAACCTCAAAGTGAGCATTCAAAGTTATCACAACAACTTTCAAGTGACAGACTACCCAAGGTAAGACGGTTGACTAGCCGACATATACAGGAGGATGATCTTCTACCCTTTTTCCTATCTTCTTGAATCCATAATTGGTTAAATTTTGTGTCATTGCGTAGCTCTTAGAACGAGCTTTCCAAAATGGTATGACACGACTCCTAACTCTTCCTGAATTGAAAGTTATGGATGTTGCAGCGCGCAACATTAAAATAACCGACTTCGCGACGACAAAACCCAACTAGGTGGGCCCCATCCCAGCCAGCCGCAGGTAAGCCTGCAGCCAGGCCCGGGGCCTATATAAGGCAGTTTTTAGTATTTTTTTTAGAAAGGAGAGGGGATTTTAGAAAGAGAAAACTTGTTTTCCAATAAGAGAAGTAAGAGAATTCTTTATAGATTCAATCTGAATCTAGTCCATTATATCAAATCTTTTACTAGATCAGAGTGATTCCTTCCATATTCTAGCTCAAGGAGGCATAATTCACCATCCCCAAGGTGAAAGATTCGATCTTTTATGTAATTTATGTATAGATTTGGTTTAGATCTAATATATTGTATTAATTGTTGTGCTTGGGATTTTCTTAGTTTTAAATTATTGTTTTGTTGAGGCTCTCCTAGCATCCTAGATCTAGGGTGTGTGGATCCTATTATGGGATTAGGGATGGTTAAAGAGGATTTCTCATGGATATAATCTCCTCCTAACCACCCGATGATATCCCGCTATTGATTTATTGATTTCATTGAGAAATCAACTCCTTTTTATCGATTGTTTTGATTGGGAGTTGATTTATATTGATTTGGTTCACCCCAAAAAATTCTAGATTCATATCTAGTGGTGAGGGGGTCCCACCTTTTGGCCGACAAGGGATTCTAACAAATTAAATCTCCTGATAGCCAATCTGGGATACATGGCTCATTAGATCCCAATTACGTCATCATTAGATCTATGGGATTCTAGATCTATGGATCCTATCCTCTAGATCCTAGATCCCTTTGCTAGATCTCGTTAAGACGTAATAGTTCCTCGGAATGTCAATTTCGATGAATGGTCTATGTATTAGGGTCTCGGGAGCCCTTTTCCTAGATCTTAAGTTTCTGTTATATATTTCGAAGTACGTTTTGTTGTATTTCCAATTATGCGAGCCTAGGAATGGTGTAATATCCCGGAATTTTCCAAACATTTGAAATAAAAATAAATAAATAAAAAGTTAATTTTTAAAAGTCAAAAAAAAGGAAGAGGAAAAGTTTTTGGGAAAAGAAAAGAAATGAATAGTTAACAAATACTCCACCCATTTCCCATTCATTTCATCCTCTCGGCTGAAACAAAGAAGAGAGAGAAAGAGTCTGATTAGAGACAAGGAGAGAGAAGACAAAAAGTTGCTGGAAAAAAATAATAATAATTAATTAAACATAAACCTTTCATCTTCCTATTTCTTTTCTCTTTCTTACATATACCCTCCTAGCAAGAATAGAAAGAAAGAAAAAGGGAGAGAACGGAACGGGAATGGCGAAGGAGAACAACTTATATTTCAGTTGCTGATTATTTTCAGGTAATCTGTTCCTTTAGTTTATGGCTGTTGTGATTGGATTGTTAATAGAGATAATTGAGATTAATAACAATAAAAGGAGTGCATGTGATAAGGAAAACATAAAAGTTTTATTCTGATTTTTATACTTATGATGGGCATCATATGGAATGATAAGAATTTATTTTATATATATAAGGAATGAGCATGCGGTCTAGAATATGGTTGCCTATTGTTAGTATTATTATATTTGTGTATATATGTAGATATCAGGTGTATACATTATATATGTTCATATGAATTGATTATTCACTTGTTTGGAACGGAGGGTGAAGGATTGCAAAGTGAGATTTTAATTATAGTATTTTGTCAGATTATGAACTTTACTTATATTGATTTGAACAGAGGTGTCATAAATAGATGCGTAGAATCTGAAACTTTAACAGTTTTAAAAGTTTACTTATATTATGATAATAATATAACACTAATAAAAAGGAATGTTATAAAAAGATAATTAAGGATTAATGATTTAACCTTCAAATATATATTATTTATTTATTTTGGTAATTAGTTCGGATGGAGGAAAATTATATTATGAGCAGACACGTATAGTTAAATTATGGTCACTTTAAAGTTTTGCATAATAATAACAACAAATCTTGGGAAAAGAAAATTATTAATTAGTAATTTAACATATGATTTATTAATTTATTTCTATTAATTTGTGTGATTAGCTCGAACGGAAGGAATTTAAGGAGTTATATTTGGAATATAAATTTTTGGAGTATTAATAATTGACCTAAGACGATAATTAAAGACACCTTGAATGAATTACGAATTACGAATTACTTTGGAATTATTAGTTTGGATTATATTTAATTCGAGGTGAATATGTTTAGGTGGTGAATGACATTCCGTATTTGATATCATTGGCATTTGAGGGTAAGATTTTGTGACGTGTGTTATAAGTGATTTTGCGTATCAGGTACGGATTTCGTACTCCTTCAGCAATATTCTTGTGAAAGTTAATTAATTCGTTTTGTTCCTCGTTTCGAAATTCATTATTATTTCATATAATTGTTTCTTGTGAAATTCATATGATGGTTACCTTTTGGCGTTTAGAATTCGTATTTGTACTCTTTAAATTATTTTGATCGTTGGTATCTTGTGATAGTGAAGTATGTTCGTATTTGAAATAATTCGATATCATTTGGAGATGGTCATGCATGTAAGCAATGTGATTTGAACCCCTTTTGGCTTACATTTTGTAGTTCGATCCTTAGGGTATACTTGAGCTAACCACCTGTGGGGGTACCACAGGCATGTCCTCTTGACACCGGGGCATGACACCTTCCATGGTGGTGTGATCAGTCCACGACATATCCTTTTGTATGCTCTGGTGTGTGAGCTTTGGCCATTTGATATATTTGTTCAGGATACGTATGGGTCGACCCAGTATTTGTTTTGATTTGATTGGTTTGGACGGATTAGTGGCGTATGTGTCGTGCGTACTATCCAGTTTGATATGCATACATCATGGTACCGATGTATTTTGTTAGCCTTTGGCTATTTGTATTTGAGCTCAGTATGAAATTATAACACTCAGCCATTTGATTCAGCCTATTAATTCATTGTGTTAGTTTCATTCGTTTCTGTTCAGTTCAATTAATTAAGTTAGTTATTTTAGTTCATTATTTTATACTCTATCTGTTTGTCTCGTTAAGTCAGTTGATTCAGATATATTCCATTCAGACTTTGGAGATCATATTTTCGTTGGTATTTCAGCTTGAGGCTTTATTCAGTATTTTGTCTCAGTTGATTCGTATTTCAGTTATGCATCTTTTGTATATCTATATCTGTACTGGGCATTTGGCTCATGCTGTGTTTTTCTTCCGACAGGTTTGCAGGGGTAATTCAGGGCTAGTGTGATAAGAGAGTTGCCTTTGACCATCTAGGTTTACTTGATTTTAGATTTTGATTATTCTGCCTTGATATTGGAGAATTGTATTTAATTCGACATGGATGGATTGTCACTATTAAATTTATTGGAGTTATTAGTGCTCTGTTTTATTATTTTTAGGTTTGTTATGCTTTGCACGTTACCTCCCTTTCCCCTTATTATATATTTTTCGGGAGAGGGGATGTTACAAATGGAGTCGAGGCCATAAGCATCCTGTTTAATGGACCTTGATGTAATTCCCACGATGGACATAATTTATAACTGTAATCTTTGTGATGCGATCGTTTGTACACGTAAATTCGGACCTTAAAACGCTATCGAGGGTTACATCCCCCGAAAATCGGATTTAAGGCCCCATGATAGTGAATATTATTATTGTGGGTGCTTGGGGCTATTTAGTTGGCTTACATGCCCATCGGTAGCTCCAACCCTATTTTGATGCTTGGTTTTATCTTTTGACACAAAAAGTAATTTTCGAACAAAACGACAAAGATCTTGTAAAATTGAATCAATCTAGATTATTAGATTAATTAGGCTAAAATTCAAAGTAATAGAGAATCTCAATTCTTATTTAACGAAGGGCTTAAAAACTATGTTTTCTTGAAAGCGTCACCCTAAAAAGAAATATTTTATCAAATGAAATCTAAAAATGAACATTTTTCTTCAAATCAAATCCTTCGTGCATTGGTTCAAAGAGGCTTAAAGTTGCTTTCAAGATAATGCACATATCATGACTCGACCTTAGGAGATGACCCCTAGGTTATTTACAATTTTAAAACTAGGAGGCGATATCCTAGATTTTTCTCCAAATCCATATAGGCACAGCATACTCACACACACTTCAAATACATTCAAGAAAGACATTAAGAAAGCGGTAACCGTGTTTTTACGGAAGTCGATGGGTGCCTAATACCTTCCCCTCACTTAAGCAAGCCCCCGGACTCTATGAATCTCGATTGCAGACCAATTCTTCGGAGTCACATATGGGTCATCTCGATTGTGAAAATCCTAAAAATTCGGATGAGTTGGTACATCCATTTAAACTTTTACCAACTAGTGACTCTAGTTAATTGGCCTATCTTTAAATTCAACCTTTCAAAACCCCGTCAACATTTATGTCGATTTTTTCTAAAAAAATCACCCTCAATGTAATAATAAATAAATCAAAATATAAAAAGAATTAGGGGTAGATCACTAAAATTAGGAAAAAATCTCAGCGTCGACAATGGCCTTAAAAAATTTATATAAATAATAACTCTCGGCAAAATTCAAAACATGCAAAGCTCAAAAATTCAACCTAGTCATCAGCTCCACAACAATTCATGATCCTTAAAGTGTGTGTCCAAACTATTCCAGCTAATCATTACTTGAAGAAAATCATATAATCAAATACTCAATAAAAGAAAATTAATATCAACTCTAAAACCCTACTTTCCACACCAATCTCAACGAAACAAACATCACATTAGTCAGGGGATGCAAAAGATTTTTTTTTTCTAATTCACCTTCCCAAGTATACTTTTTAAACTATTTTTTTAGTGAGTGAATTTTATACTCCCTCTCAGTCCATATTAAACAAGTGCATTTTACGCTCCATCTCGTTTTCTATTTCACAAATGCATTTTACGCTCCATCTCGTGCCTGTGTTTATGGGTGAGTGCGTTTTATGTTCCTTCTCAACCCACCAAATAATATAATTAACAACTCAGGAGGAATTCAAAAGTTTCAAAAAAAAATTCAAAATTTTTCCATATTTCCCCCAAACTTATATGAATGCCTAACTCTGCTTAGATTGATGCTCAAATAAGTTCCTAGAGTCTCAATAATATCTTTCACAAGTATTTAACTATATAAACTCTCTAAGAAACAACTAACTAAACAGCTGGAAATATGTGCTTTCAAATACAAAGGATCACAAATACTGTAAAACCAACTAATAAGTTAAAATTTTAAACTAAGCTTGCTTCAAAAATTTAACCAAAGTTCCACATTTTCTTATCATTGGCCTTAAACAAATTCAATTAACATAGTGCTCAAGTTCTACTAATAAGCTAACATGCAAAAATAAACTTACATGACATAACATAACTAAAACTAAATCAAGTACCAATAACTGTGATGCCCCCAAATCTGGGTCGCCTGAACCGCGGACCTGGTTCATCACTATCTAACACAAGCTTCATACTATTGTTAATTTATAGTGAAAAAAATAGAATATTTACATTGATATAACATAAATAATCCTCGCAAGTCTCGCAACCAAAACTATTACAAGCATAACTTAATACATAAGGGTAAATAAGTCTTAATACATCACAAGAGTTAACGAGTCTTAATACATAATCAAAATGGCAGTCCTAGCAGTACAAAGTTAATCGGTAGCTTTGCCTTTGCCTTTGTCCTTCCCTGAGCTTTCTCCACGAGCTGCACTAATTGAAATATTTTAAGAAAAGCAAGGGTGAGCAACAAATTTGCTCCGCAAGTATAATAACAATAATCGTGAATCATCACATGAGTACTTTATAGCTTATAAGAATCAAGAGAATAAAAGATAGCTCAAGAACTTGCACAAATTCTACGAATGATCTCTTTAACACAATAGTAGGGCCTCTATGGACCGAATGATTTCAATATTCCCAAATGAAGGAAATATTCAATACTCAGTAGTCATCATGACACTGAACTCTCACTAGAATCACCAGAAATTCATTTGATAACCCAAAATACTAATACAATAGGTGATCAGTCTAATGTACCCGGTGTTATGCAAAACCCCTTTCCATACTATTCGCGCGCGTGTCGGTTCCCCGACATATATCGTTTCCCCTGCTATGAGGGTTGTTCATCTCAGCTTTACATAGGAATCCGAATCAAACAATTTGATCGGATAGCTTTACTTAACAATAATGATGATTAAACATTCGTCTAGTCGAAACAATTGGCTTTGACATATATCTTATACAGTTTATGGAATATAGAACTTGAAAGCTTTAATAACATGCGTTGAAACATAGCTAAATAACTTGAATGATTATCAATTCATTCTAAGAGTACTTGCAATACGACAATGATTGAAGTAAAGGAACCTGTCCAGAATATCTTGAATAAGATAGGAAACTTGCTTAATGCAGCAATACATAACTGAATGAATTTAGAGAACTTACTCGAATATAAGTTGAGTAAGGTAGAGAACTTGCAGTAATATAGAATACTTGTTCAATACCAAATTAAACAAGAATTTGAAACTTGCCCAATAAATAAATTGAGTAAGGTTTAAGGAAACTTGTACAATAAAATAAAATACTTGTTCAAATATAACTTGAGCAAGGTAAGGAACTTGCATTCAATATATAAAATGAATGGAGTTAGGGAACTTGCTCAAATGTAACTTGAGTTAAGTTAGAAAACTTGCCTTGTACGTACGTTAATGCCTTGACGTTAATCGTCCTTAAAAAATATCCTACATAGTTTATTAAAATCGTCATAATGATTAGTCACATAAGGACTAGGTTCAATACAGTCATCATATCATTAAAACACATTGATTGCCACTACGACAAGGTAGCCTTGTACGTACGTTAATGCCTTGACGTTAATCGTCCTTAAAAAATATCCTACATAGTTTATTAAAATCGTCATAATGATTAGTCACATAAGGACTAGGTTCAATATAGTCATCATATCATTAAAACATATTGATTGCCACTACGACAAGGTAGTCGGGGGTGTCGCTCCCCGGTGAGCGAGCGGCTGCCCAGCTCGCCGGTGAGCTAGCGGGGGTTGTAAGGGGGCAGCGCCCCTTGGAAGCCAAGCATGAAGTGCAATTAAGCTATTCCTAAAATGCCTTATGACTTAACAAGATATAAATAACTAACATGTCTAATCATTTTGTACAAAAATATAAGTTTGGACAATGCATTGGGCCTCATGAGGTAAATACAACGTGTATATAACATCCTTGAAAGAAAACCAAAATTCTAGTCTTGTTGGAAAATTTTACTGGGCCTGACCCGACCTGACCCACCGACCTGACCCGACCCGACGCAGCGGCACCCGGTTTAGCCTAGCCAGTGGCACTGCTGCACCATCCTAATCCGTTTCCTTCCCGGGTTGACCCGACGCTGCAGCGCCAGATTTTGAACTAGCATCGGCGCTGCAGCGCCTTTCGCCCATTGCTCGACATGTCACCGGCACTGCGGCACCACAATTTACCCTTATGAATGGTGTTGCGGCGCCATTCATCAGTGACCGGATTCCGGATTTTTGCCCAGTTCGCGATTTGACCTCCCTCCATGAAAATCTCCATAACTCTTTCTACGCACGTTCAAATTAGTCCATCCCAGACTCTATGGACTCCTAAGACACGGGGCTACAACATATCAAAAATGTAGAGCTACCCATAAACAATAACATGACCGAATCTTAAGCCAAAGTACAAAGTTATTACTCTATTTTTGTGTTCTTGACATGTTTGGATTCAAATCTTCATAACTCCCTCATCCGTGAACGAAATGAGGTGATTCCAAAGACTATGGCTTTGTCACTCAGTTTACTACAACTATACACAAAAATCAGAATTTAACAAATAACATATTGATACCAAAAATCGACACAATGAACACTGTTCTTTCATTCTTCGTTTTCTCAACACATTTTACCAAAACTCTTACTACAAATCCATTTTAACACCTATTTACTCCATTCCAACTGGGTTATTCTTATAACCCATGGAAGTACAATATAATACCAACAAACAAACTAAACAAACACGGAAATTAACATTTACAGTCCTCTAAAAGTCCAAACAGTCCAATATTCCATTTTTGTCCGAAGTTCTTCCTCTATTAAGCAAAGGTACGAATATTCTTCATTTTTGTTCCACTTTGATGTTATTAATGGCTTACAAAGTCTCTTAATAACATTATTAAACAATTACAACCACCAACAACAACAGAAAATAACCACAAATCATCCGCCAAGCATAAAAACTTAAGAAAACCAAGAAACTTGAAAAACTCAAAGAAATCAAAAGAAAATCATTTTAGGTTGAAGATTTACCTCTGTAAATCCTTCCCAGGTGTTATAGAAGCTTTGCTAGGCTAGCTTGAGTCTCCTTCTTCCTTTTTTGTTCCCGTGCTCCCTCTTCTCCTTCTTCTCCTTCTTCCGTGAGCTTCTTCTTCTTTTCTTTCTTCTTTCTACCCCTCTCTACTCTAGCTCTCTCTCTCTCTCAACTCTTCACTGTCTATACTTCTCTAGCAGATTTCAAAATGGAATGTTAGAGAAAGAGGGCTTGCAATGGAAATGGAGGAGTGAAAGGATATGGTGGCTTCGTGTGAATGGGAGGGAGTAACCTGAGCCCCCTTGGAAATACAATTGAGAGAAATGTTTGCAATGCTTGGAAATCCCATGCATGGTGTATTGTGTTTTGCAACACAATGTCGGGCACTACCTCCTCCCTTCTCCTGATTGGCTCTTGCAGAAACTTGGCTAATTCTGATTGGTTGGAGGTTAAATGCCTCCCCAATTAAATCGCGTATACCCAAGAATATACCCGAATACTCCCACTTTTGTACCAAATTTGCTCAATATCTCTATCCATAGATTAAATTAAATACACTTAACTTATTATTACAATTATGTCATTTACTTCTTAAATAAATATTTTTCTTTTGCGGTGTGACTCTTTAGGTTCTCCATATTAAACCGATTGTGAATAAATCAATTAGAACAATTCTAATCTTATTTAAATAAATAAATTAAACTATTTAATTCATTTAAATAAATAATATTTATTCTACAATAAGGGTAAGCCCCCTTAGCGATCAACGACTTTCCAGATAATATAGATTTTAACATTAATCACAAAAGAACCTTTCAGTGCATAGTTATCGTACAATTCAATCCTTCTACCATACAATGTCCCAATTAAATATAAGACATGGATTTACTGTCAAGTCTTATTTTATTTAATTATATGTATTTTGATTCCCAAATGCACAACTCTAAATAATGCAAATTAGAAGTTCCTTTCTAATTTCATTCTGCCTTAGCCAAGGACTACTGAATTGTTATTTATCGAATCACATAGGACATTCACATCTTTTACTAGACGTGGTAGATTCTTTGTTGATCATTCACCTATCTCCATGTACAACTTATTATACCCAATCATACCCTTTGATATACCCTAAAGGTCTTAAGGGACATATCAAAGTATAACTCATCATACACAAGATACTATGATGATCTCAAGTCCAAGGATCACTTGTACTACTATCACTAGAGGAATTCCTATTGACAGGCGAGTAAAACTCCATTAGGTATTCCTTAGCGAGTCACGTTCAGTGAACTTATTCTCCAATAAGCACCTACATACTTGCTTTAGTGTCTCCACACAAATGATTATGAGATCAATCATCCTCTTCCTAAGAGCAAGCAACGTATATACTAATCTATTCGGATTCACTAATCCCCTTTTTAGTAATCCAACGATTAGGAACGATTTTAGTTTGTGAGCTATCTAGAATTTAGATCTCATTAGCATGATCACCATCATGATTCTAAAAGCATTGCTCAAAACTATGGGTTTATCACATTTAATATAACAGCACTATGTAGATAATATAAAATACCTTTTAAGAAAATCAATTCTTTTATTAATAAATGAATAAGATTACAAAGTATATGCTACATCATATCAAATATGACTGGCTTGTGTGCATACTACTTTCAATCTCCCACTTGCACTAAAGTCAATCGCCTTGGTATCTAATACCCATCTTCTCTAAGTGACGATCAAACTGCTGTTGAGTTAAAGCTTTAGTAAATGGATCTGCAATGTTGTCTTGAGAGTCCACACGCTCCAGGGTGACATCTCCTCTTTCAATGATCTCTCTAATCAAATGAAACCGCCGCAACACGTGTTTGGATTTCTGATAAGACGTGGGTTCCTTAGCCTGCGCAACAGCTCCATTGTTGTCACAAAATAAAGGTACGCCTCCTCTAATGCTAGGAACCACTCCAAGTTCAGTTATGAACTTTTTCATTCAAACAGCTTCCTTTGCAGCTTCACTTGCAGTTATGTACTCTGCCTCTGTCACTGAATCAACAACTGTTTGCTGCTTGGAACTCTTCCAACTCACCGCGCCACCGTTTAAGGTAAACATATACCCTAAAACGGATTTACTGTCATCTTGGTCCATTTGAAAACTTGAGTTTGTATAGCCCTCTAGTTTCAATTCAGACCCACCGTAAACAAGAAATACATCCTTAGTTCTTCTCAAGTACTTTAGGATGTTTTTCACTGCCTTCCAGTGCTCTTCTCCTGGATTCAACTGATTTCTGCTCCTTACACTAAGTGCATGAGCGACATCTGGTCTAGTACATATCATACCATACATGATAGATCCTATTGCGAATGCATAAGGAATCTTACTCATCCGGTCTCTCTCCTCAGGTGTCTTTGGGGCCTGTTTCTTGGAGAGATGTATTACATGGCTCATCGGCATGAGACCTCTCTTAGAATCTTTCATGCTAAACTTCTTTAGCATCGAGTCAATGTACTTTCCTTGGGTCAAGCCCAGCATCCTTTTAGATCTATCTCTATAGATCTTTATCCCCAAAATATAGGATGCCTCACCCAAGTCCTTTATGGAGAAGTGTTTAGATAACCAAATTTTGATCGACTGTAGCATAAGAACATCATTCCCTATCAGTAATATGTCATCAACATATAATACAAGGAATGAAACAGTGCTCCCACTAACCTTCTTGTACACACAAGGTTCATCCTCATTTTTGATAAAATCAAACCTTTTGATTATCTCATCAAATCGGATGTTGCATCTTCGAGAAGCTTGCTTCAATCCATAAATAGATCGTTGTAGCTTACAGACTTGGTTTTTTCCAACCGTTGAAACAAAACCCTCTGGCTGTATCATATATACATTCTCTTCAAGCTCTCCATTGAGGAATGCCGTTTTCACGTCCATTTGCCAGATCTCGTAGTCATAATAAGCTGCAATTGCAAGCAAAATCCGAATGGACTTGAGCATAGCTATTGGTGAGAAAGTTTCATCATAGTCAACTCCTTGTCTTTGTTTGAAACCTTTTGTAACCAGTCGGGCCTTATAGGTCTCTACATTGCCATCTGCTCCAGTCTTTCTCTTAAAGACCCATTTACACCCAATAGGCTTAATGCCCTCAAGTGGTGAAACTAAAGTCCATACTTGGTTTTCATACATGGAGTCCATCTCGGATTTTATGGCTTCTAGCCATTTCTCTGAGTTTTCACTACTCATAACCTCTTCGTAAGTCAATGGATCATCATCATCTATGATGCGTACCTCATCATCATCCTCTATGATGAATCCATACCTATCCGGTATCTTCGGTACTCTTCCAGATTTATGAATAGGTAGTGGTACAATAGGTTCTTCTACTTGGTCAGGTACCTGACTTTGATCCGGAGTATTTTGTGGTTCTTGAACTTCTTCAAGATATATCTTACTCCCACTGACCCCTTCTAGGATAAACTCTTTTTTCAAGAAGACATCGTGTTTCGCTACAAACACCTTTTGATCAGTAGGATGATAGAAATAATATCCTAAACTTTCTTTAGGATATTCCACAAATCTACACTTATCGGATCTAGTCTTCAGCTTATCATGCTCAAACCTTTTGACATAAGCTGGACAACCCCAAGTCTTAACATACTTAAGACTAGGTTTTCTCCCTGTCTATATCTCATATGGCGTCTTTGGGACGGATTTGGTAGGTACCTTGTTAAGCAGGTATGCAGCCATTTCTAGGGCATAACCCCAGAAGGATACTGGAAGGTCGGTAAAACTCATCATGGAACGAACCATGTCCAACAATGTTCGATTTCTCCTTTCAGATACACCATTCAACTGTGGCGTCCCTGGTGGAGTCCATTGTGAGATTATACTATTTTCTTTGAGACAATTGAGAAACTCATTGGTCAAGTATTCCCCTCCTCGATCCGATCGAAGAATCTTAATACTCTTACCAGTTTGCTTCTCTACTTCACTTCTGAATTCTTTGAACTTTTTAAACGATTCAGATTTGTATTTCATTAAATACACATATCCAAATCTAGAATGATCATCAGTGAAAGTAATAAAATAAGAATACCCTCCTCGTGCATTCGTTGTCATAGGTCCACATACGTCTGTGTGTACCAATGCTAACAACTCTGTAACTCTTTCTCCTTTTCCACTAAAAGGAGATTTAGTCATCTTACCCATGAGACAAGATTCACAAGTTAGATATGATTCGTAATCAGATAGCTCTAAAAGTCCATCTTTATGCAACTTGGTTAATCTTGTTTCATTGATATGACCGAGTCTACAGTGCCACATAAAGGTATAATTAACATCATCTCTTTTTCTTTTCTTAGTTTGTTCAATTTAAAGTATATTTTCATACAAGTCAAGTATGTAAAGTCCATTCAGTAGATTACCAACACCATATAAAATATTTTTATTATAAATAGAACAACTATTGTTCTTTATTATAATATCAAAACCATCTATATCCAATAAAGAAATTGAAATAATGTTTCTAATGAGTGTCGGAACATAATAACAATTATTTAAACTAATGAACTTGCTCGAAAGCAGTGCTAAGCAATAAGTCCCTACAGCTAATGCAGCAACCTTTGCTCCATTTTCCACTCGTAGGACGACTTCATCCTTGTTCAGCTTTCTACTTCTGCTTAGTCCCTGCATATTATTACATATGTGAGAACTACAGCCGGTATCCAATACCCAAGTAGAATTTTGACTTTCAGAAAAATTAATTTCAATCATGAACAAACCTAGATCGGAAGTCGAAGCTTCTCCAAACTTATTTTGGTCCGCAAGATACTCCTTGCAGTTCCTCTTCTAGTGTCCCGACTTATTGCAATGGTAGCAAATTCTTTTACTATCTGGATCAGGTTTCTTTTTATCCTTTCTCTTCGCCTTGCCCTTAGCCTTCTTGTTTTTCTTCTTTTCAGAAGATACCTTGGGCCTCTTCCTTTTCTTGGAAGAGTTATCCACTAGTAAGACTTAGTTCTTGTTGGATGAGAAGTGACCTTCAGCAGTTTTCAACATGTTAAGTAACTCAGGCAAGCTGACGTCCAACTTATTCATGTGAAAATTCACAACAAATTATGAGAAGGAGTCCGGGAGTGACTGCAAGATCAAATCTTGACTTAACTCCCCATCCATCACGAACCCAAGTTGTCCAAGTTGTTCAATCAGATTGATCATCTTAAGGACATGAGTCTCAACAGCAGTGCCCTCGGTCATACGAGATCGGAAGAGCTCCTTAGATATCTGATATCTAGCAATCCTACTTTGCTCACCATACAACTCTTTGAGGTGCAACAATATAGTAGGAGCATCCATAGTTTTATGTTGACGCTAAAGCTCGTTACTCATGGATGTGAGCATGATGCATTGAGCCAAGATTGCATCATCTTGCCACTTTCTGAAAGTAGCAATCTCTTCCTCAGAGGCTGTTTCTGCAACATTTACAGGGACTGGCGAATTTAGGACATAAGAAATCTTTTCAGCAGTGAGAACAATTCTCAGATTCCTTAATCAGTCCATGTAATTCGGTCCGGTCAGTTTGTTAGCATCAAGTATGCTACGCAGTGATAGTGAGTTTGACATTTTTAAATTCTGCATGTGAAATAGACAACATTTTAGCATACATTCATTTAATTAATTACCAAAATAAATTAGGTCTTTATTTAAATTGGTATCTCCCACTATTTTCATCAAACTATATTACCCTAATTATATAATTCGGCAAATCTAATTAAAGATTTGCTAGTGAGATTAAGGATCTCATTTCAAATGTATATAGTCTTGTGTGTGCACAACAAACTATATATAAATAAATAGGTAGACAACTATTGTCAATTACATCACTATGTAACTCCTTGTATTTTGCCTCTTAGATTATAATGGTCAAGTGTGTGCACATCCGAACTAAAATAATCTAAGTTAAGTCCAACCTAGCACTTCCATATATGTGAAGAGAAAAAGACCGCCCTTGTGTGTGCACAACAAAGCAGTAATGTTCAATTCCTTAATCAGCATCAAATATGATAAAACAACATCTTAAATATTTAATACTCGCCTTGTGTGTGCACAACAAACTCATATTAAATATTTAATACTCTATTGTTTTACCATGCAAGAAGGCGACGTTCGATATTCCTAATATCTTTGAACGCTTAGGACTTAATATTATTTCTTTGAGGGGTTTATTATTATTAGTCTCATCTTGTTTAGCGCGCATGCACATATATATATAAAATACGCGTCATATTATTTAACATGCGAAGCATGTTGTATAATATATATAATATACATAGTAAGCATGCACATATAAAATACTATATTCTACCCGGATTGATTATGGATTTTTATTCTAGTTTGGTTCACTAGAGCCACCAAGTGAACCAACAGGTCAAACCTAGGGTGCAAGAATTAAATTTAAATATAACTATTATATTTAAACCCAGGCTCCAATACAAACGGGTCTTCAAGCGCTCCTTGCTCTTTTATCTCCAATTCTTCAAAATTAATTCTAACTAGTCCTATTACAAAAACTATTTATTATAAACAAAAACTTTAATCAGCAGTCAAGGGGAAGTACATAGGAGGGAGATAGAATTTACATTAAGAAAAATTAGAGAAGACGAGGTACGCAGACCCCATTTATAAAAAAAACCCATACATTCAAGCATCCACTAAAATAAATCCAATCACACATTGGTCAATAGTCCATAATCAATCCCTATTTATTATCATACATATCTCTATATGTATCAATAAATAACATTCATCTCATGAATAATAAAACCATTCCATATATGCATTGATATCAATTAATGGGCAAAAGTTTTGCTAATATTTAGTTTTGAAACAAAATAAACTCTTTTATTTTAATCAAAAACCAAATCCAAATTAAACTTCTTTAATTTTAGCAATCTGAAATCCTATTCCAGATAAAATAAATATCTTTATTTTAAACTTTTATCAATTAAATAAACCATTTATGTTAATTGAGAAAAATAAAACATTTTCAAAGTCTGCACACCGGCGCGACCACGCTCCAAATTGAACTAGGAGCGGCGCGGCCGCGCTGCACCCCCAGAAAAGTTTTCTAGGTTAGGGCACGGTCGCGCTCCAGAATGAACTGGAAGCGGCGCGGCCGCGCCGCGCCGCGACGCAGATTCAAAAAAAAAAATTTCAGCCCAAAAATTCGATTGTATCGCATATCAATTCATACATGGAATCATCAAAATCAATAATTAACACAAGGATTAGGCTCTGATACCACTGTAAGGTTTGTATATAACGCAAGCATGCAATCAAATTACATAAATAGAGCGGAAACGTGATAAAACGGATTTTAAAATTTTCATACAAACTATCACCATGATCTATCCTTGTGTTCAATTATCAATTAAACGAAAGAGAAAGAGAATAAGAATTATACCCTCGTAGACCAAAGCTTCCTCGGGTACAAGTTCAACTCCTAGTCCTTCGTGTTCTCCTCGAATTCCACCGATGAGATTCCTTACTTTGATCAACGTTAGCCACCCAAGTGTTTGGCCTCTAGAGGTGATCCACCAAGGAAGAATAGGTATTCAAGAAGTTGGGTATTGGCAAAACCCTAGTTTCTATCTCTATAGAAATTGTAAGTACTCTCCACAATCTAATGCAAGAGTGTGTAACCCTAATCTATGATAAGACTCCTCTTATTTATAGATGTAGAAATAACCCTTCTCTAAACTATTTAGGATTAGGGTTTCTATTATAATTAAACTCCTTTAATTAATTATGCTCCTAATCAAATTAGGAATTCATGGGAGAGTACTTCTATTAATTAATTCCCAATCCTTATTAGGAATTAAATAATAGTAATATTAATAATAATAATAATAATAATAAGACTCCTCTTATAAATTTATATTTAATATTTTTTAAATATTAAATAATAAATATTAAGCTATTTAATTTATTCTATCTCCATAGATTAAATTAAATACACTTAACTTATTATTACAATTATGTCATTTACTTCTTAAATAAATATTTTTCTTTTGCGGTGTGACCCTTTAGGTTCTCCATATTAAACCGGTTGTGAATAAATTAATTAGAACAATTCTAATCTTATTTAAATAAATAAATTAAACTATTTAATTCATTTAAATAAATAATATTTATTCTACAATAAGGGTAAGCCCCCTTAGCGATCAACGACTTTCCAGATAATATAGATTTTAACATTAATCACAAAAGAACCTTTCAGTGCATAGTTATCGTACAATTCAATCCTTCTACCATACAATGTCCCAATTAAATATAAGACATGGATTTACTGTCAAGTCTTATTTTATTTAATTATATGTATTTCGATTCCCAAATGCACAACTCTAAATAATGCAAATTAGAAGTTCCTTTTTAATTTCATTCTGCCTTGGCCAAGGACTACTGAATTGTTATTTATCGAATCACATAGGACATTCACATCTTTTACTAGACGTGGTAGATTCTTTGTTGATCATTCACCTATCTCCATGTACAACTTATTATACCCAATCATACCCTTTGATATACCCTAAAGGTCTTAAGGGACATGTCAAAGTATAACTCATCATACACAAGATACTATGATGATCTCAAGTCCAAGGATCACTTGTACTACTATCACTAGAGGAATTCCTATTGACAGGCGAGTAAAACTCCATTAGGTATTCCTTAGCGAGTCACGTTCAGTGAACTTATTCTCCAATAAGCACCTACATACTTGCTTTAGTGTCTCCACATAAATGATTATGAGATCAATCATCCTCTTCCTAAGAGCAAGCAACGTATGTACTAATCTATCCGGATTCACTAATCCCCTTTTTAGTAATCCAACGATTAGGAACGATTTTAGTTTGTGAGCTATCTAGAATTTAGATCTCATTAGCATGATCACCATCATGATTCTAAAAACATTGCTCAAAACTATGGGTTTATCACATTTAATATAACAGCACTATGTAGATAATATAAAATGCCTTTTAAGAAAATTAATTCTTTTATTAATAAATGAATAAGATTACAAAGTATATGCTACATCATATCAAATATGATTGGCTTGTGTGCATACTACTTTCACAATCTTGCTTGGGTCCTGGCTTGTTAGTACCCTTAGGGGCCCAAATATGCTTGATTTTAGGTTTATAGAAAGCAGGATAATAATCATTGAAATAACATAGTGCAGCTATATGACCATACTCACGACAGGAATATCATCTTATATGATGCATACTTGTGTGTGTGCGTGCGTAGATTCCTTCTCATCAAGGACATGTGTGAATGATATCCATTTGGAACCTTTCTTCTTGGCTAATTCTCTCTCTATTTCCATACTACTCTACGGTTCTGGAATTTCGTAGGGTAGAAGCTAACTCTACAATTCTTGTCAGGTTGGTTTGTAGAGTTAGTTTTGCCTAACTCTACGACCCTTTGAGGCTTGAAGGCAGTTTTTGGCTTACCCTGCGATTTCACGAACCCTAGACCAGTATGTGATCTATTATTCTCAGGGATTACAATTTGATCGGCAGAGATTGGTCAGCTTGGAATACTCAGCTCAACAACCTCTATGGATTTCACGAACACAATGCCTCTATGGGGGGTAGAAACACTGTTGTTGTTAGTCTCCAATACTTTATCCACACTTTGATCTGAGTAAGAATCTCCAAATCCTAAGCCTGATCTGTCGGAGACTGCTCTCTAACTAGTGATCAGGGAGTCCATAGACGAAGAAGACCTATTCCACGTAGAGATCATCTTCTCCAGTTCCTCTATCTTAGAACCCAGAATTGACTCTCTCTGTGCATTATATTCAGTTATCTTTCTCAACCTCTCATTCTCAGCTTCAAGGTTGGAGAGAGAGTTAGCACTTCGTAGAGTTGTTTCCAACTCCACTTGAACTTTTTCTTTCTCCTCTTGAAGAAGAAAATGATCCTTTGATAGAACCCTGAACCACTTTATATATTTATCTAAATCTAATGTAATATCATGCAATGCGATTCTCAAATCTTTAATATCTACATCAGGAGAGTTAAAGTCAAATACCTCACTTATGTCAATTTCTTGACGATCAGTGGCGTTGCTAGCATCTGCTTCTATGGCCATTAGACATAAGTTGGCCATCTGGGGTCCTTCATCTTCACTTAATTCAGAGCTTGAATTATTTTCTGAATCACTCTACGATCCTTCTGCAACAAGGCCTTTATCTTTGTTCTAGAACTTTCTGTGGCCTTTAAATTCTTTCTTTGGTGTTGACTTCTTCTTGTCCTTCTTCAGCTCCTCTCGTAGAGGCTTGTTGCACTCTGCGATGTAGTGACCTGGCTTCTTGCAATTGTAGCACAGGTCCATAACATGATCATGGTTGCTGTTGTTACTATCGTTGTTGTTGTATTTCCTTAGCTTGCTGTTTTTGCCTTTTCGCATGAACTTTCTCAATCTTCTGGTGAGTAAGGCAATATCTTCATCATCATCATCATAATCTTCTTTGACGGGAGCTTTGTGAAAGTAGTATGCATACAAGCCAATCATATTTGATATGATGTAGCATATAATTTGTAATCTTATTCGGTTAATAAAGGCATTTTACATTATCTACATGGTGTTGTTATATTAAATGTGATAAACCCATAGTTTTGAGCAATACTTTTAGAATCATGATGGGGATCATGCTAATGAGATCTAAATTCTAGATAGCTCACAAACTAAAATTGTTCCTAATTGATGGATTACTAAAAAAGGGATTAGTGAATCCGGATATATTAGTACATACGTTGCTTGCTCTTAAGAAGAGGATGATTGATCTCATAATCATTTGTGTGGAGACATTAAAGCAAGTATGTAGGTGCTTATTAGAGAATAAGTTCACTGAACGTGGCTCGCTAAGGAATACCTAATGGAGTTTTACTCGCCTGTCAATAGAAATTCCTCTAGTGATAGTAGTACAAGTGATCCTTGGACTTGAGATCATCATAGTATCTTGTGTATGATGAGTTATACTTTGACATGTCCCTTAAGACCTTTAGGGTATATCAAAGGGTATGATTGGGTATAATAAGCTATAGATGGAGATAGGTGAATGATCAACAAAAAATCTACCACTTCTAGTAAAAGGAGTGAATGTCCTATGTGATTCGATAAAATGACGACTCAGAAGTCTTTGGCCAAAGCAGAATGAAATTAGAAAGGAGTTTCTAATTTGCATTATCAGAGTTGTGCATTTCAGAATCGAAATACATATAATTAAATAAAATAAGACTTGACAGTAATTCCATGTCTTATATTTAATTGGGACATTGTATGGTAGAAGGATTGAATTGTACGGTAATTATTCACTGAAAGGTTCTTTTGTGATTAATGTTGAAATCTATATTATTTGGAAAGTCGTTGATTGCTAAGGGGGCTTACCCTTATTGTAGAATAAATATTATTTATTTAAATGAATTCAATAGTTTAATTTATTTATTTAAATAAAATTAGAATTGTTCTAATTGATTTATTCACAACTGGTTTAATATGGAGAACCTAAAGGGTCACACCGCAAAAAGAAAAATATTTATTTAAGAAGTAAATGACATAATTGTAATAATAAGTTAAGTGTATTTAATTTAATCTATGGAGATAGAATAAATTAAATAGCTTAATATTTATTATTTAATATTTTAGAAATATTAAATATAAATTAATAAGAGGAGCCTTATTATTATTATTATAATTACTATTATTTAATTCCTAATAGGGATTGAGAATTACTTAATAGAAGTACTCTCTCATAAATTTCTAATTGGATTAGGAGTTTAATTAATTAAAGGAGTTTAATTAAAATAAAAACCCTAATCCTAAATTGTTTAGGAGGGTTCCCTATATCTATAAATAAGAGGAGTCTTATCATGATTTAGGGTTAGACAGTTAGACTGTTAGACAATTTACAAACTCTTCCATGAGAATTGGAGAGAGAGAGTACTTGCAATTTCTATAGAGATAGAAACTAGGGTTTTGCCAACACCCATCTTCTTGAACAACTATTATTCCTTGGTGGATCACCTCTAGAGGCCAAACACTTGGGTGGCTAACGTTGATCAAATGAAGGAATTTAATCGGTGGAATTCAACGAGAACGCGAAGGATTTGGAGGTGAACTCGTACCTGTGGAAGCATGGTTCTACAAGGGTATGATTCTCATACTTTATCTCTTTCGTTTAATTGATAATTGAGCACATGGATGATCATGGTGATGGTTTGTATGAAAAATTTTAAATCCGTTTTATTGCGCTTCCGCACTATTTATGTAATTTGATTGCATGTTCGCGCTATATACAAACCTAACAGTGGTATCAGAGCCTAACCTTGTGCTAATTATCGATTAAGATTATTCCATGTGTGTATGATATGCGATTGGATCGAATTTTTGGGCAGAACCTGTTTTTCCCGAAATCTGCTACGCGGTATAGCTGCGCCGGCTCCAGTTCATTCTAGAGCGCAGCTGCGCCCAAACCCAGAAAAAATGTTTCCTGGGGTTCAGCGCAGTTGCGCCGGTTCCCAGTTCATTCTGGGCGCAGCTGCGCCGGACGGCAGAATCCCAAAAAATAATTTATTCTTCAATTAAAATAAATGGTTTATTTAATTAATATAAATTAAGAATAAAAGAGTTTATTCACATATGGAATATGATTTCATGTTTCCTAGAATAAAGGAGTTTATTCACATATGGAATAGGATTCCATGTTTCCTTAAAAATAAAGATGTTTATTTTGATAAGGAATAGGATTCAATATATTTTATTTTTCCAACAATTTTAAGTTAAAATAAAAGAGTTTGTTTTAAACTTGAAATTGGTTTCCATATTAATTAAAATAAAGGTGTTTTATTTTGATTTGGAATTTGATTAAAAATAAAGGAGTTTATTTTTATTCAAAATTGGATAAAATAAAATAAATAAGTTTATTATAATTTAAATTTTGTTTCAAAATTGAATTTCTAGTAAACTTTTAATTGCCCATTAAATGATATCAATGCATATATGGAATGGTTTTATTATTCATGAGATGAATGTTATTTATTGATACATATGGAGATATGTATGATAATAAATAGGGATTAATTATGGACTACTGACCAATGTGTGATTGGATTTATTTTAGTGGATGCTTGAATGAATGGATTTTTATAAATGGGGTCTGCGTACCTCGTCTTCTCTAATTTTTCTTAATGTAAATTCTATCTTCCTCCTATGTACTTCCCCTTGACTGCTGATCAAGGTTTCTATTTATTGTAAATAGTTTTTGTAATAGAACTAATTAGAATTAATTTTTGAAGAATTGGAGACAAAGGAGCAAGGAGCGCTTGAAGACCCGTTTGTAATGGAGCCCGGGTTTAAATGTAATAGTTATATTTAAATTTTGTTCTTGCACCCTAGGTTTGACCTTTTGGTTCACTTGGTGGCTCTAGTGAACCAAACTAGAATAAAAGTCCATAATCAATCCGGGTAGAATATAGTATTCTATATGTGCATGCTTACTATATGTATATTATATATTATCCAACATGCTTCGCATGTTAAATAATATGACGCGTATTTTATATATATATGTGCATGCGCGCTAAACAAGATGAGACAAATAATAACAAACCCCTCAAAGAAATCATATTAAGTCCTAAGCGTTCAAAGATATTTGGAATATCGAACGTCGCCTTCTAGCATGGTAAAGCGATAGAGTATTAAATATTTAATATGAGTTTGTTGTGTCACACAAGGCAAGTATTAAATATTTAAGATGTTGCTTTATCACATTTGATGCTTATACATAGACTGAACGATGTTGTTTTGTTGTGTCACACAAGGACAGTGTTTTTCTTTCGAATATATGGAAGTGCTAGGTTGGACTTAACTTGGATAATTTTGATTCGGATGTGTCACACTTGATCAAAATAATCTAAGAGGCAAATTGAAAGGAGTTACATAGTGATGTAATTGACAATAGTTGTCTACCTATTTATTTATATATCGTTTGTTGTGTCATACAAGGCTATATACATTTAAAATGGGATCCTTATTCTCACTAGCAAATCTTTAATTAGATTTGCCGAACTGTATATTGAGGGTAATATAGTTTGATGAAAATAGTGGGAGATACCAATTTAAAATAAAGACCTAATTTATTTTGGTAATTAATTAAGAAATGAATGTATGCTAAAATGTTGTTAAATTATAAATTCATTTATAGAATTTTACGATGTCTAATTCACTATCACTGCGTAGCATATTAGATGCTAATTAACCGGACCAAATTAAAAGGACTGGTTAAAGAATTTGAGAATAGTTCTCAAGGCTGAAAAGCTATCTTATATCCTTAATATGTCTATCCCTGCAATGGTTGCAGACAATGCCTCTGAGGAAGAGATTGCTACTTTTAGAAAGTGGTAAGATGATGCACAGTTGGCTCAATGCATCATGCTCGCATCCATGAGTAACGAGCTTCAGCGTCAGCATGAAACTATGGATGCTCCTACTGTACTCCGGCACCTTCAAGGAGTTGAATGGTGAGGAAAGTAGGACTATTAGATATCAGATATCTAAGGAGCTCTTCCGGTCTAGAATAACCGATCGCACTACAGTATAGACAAATGTCCTCAAAATGATCAATCTGATTGAACAATTGGGATAACTGGGTTTTAATGGATGGAGAGTTGATCCAAGATTTGATCTTGCAATCACTTCCGGACTCTTTCTCATAAATTGTTGTGAATTTCCACATGAACAAGCTATATGTCAGCCTGCCTGAGTTGCTTAAACATGTTGAAAACTGTAAAGAGTCACTTTACAACCAAGAAAGACCAAGTCTTACTGGTAGATGATTCTTCCAGGTAGCGGAAGAGGGCCAAAGGATCTTCTGAAAAGAAGAACAATTCAAAGAAGGTATAAAGAAAGGCAATAACTAAGGACACTAAGAACAAGACTAATGCAGATAGCAAAGGAGTTTGCTTCTACTGCAATAAGCCTGGATACTAGAAAGAAAACTGTAAGGAGAATCTTACAGAAGCTAACCAGAAGAAGCTTAGTGAAGTTTCAGTTACAGATATAGGTTTGTTCATGATTAAAATAAATTTTTCTATAAGTCAAGGTTCTACTTGGGTATTGGATACCGGCTGTAGTTCTCACATATGCAATCCAATGCAGAGACTAAGCAGAAGTAGAAAGCTAAACAAAGAGTAAGTAATCTTATGCGTGGGAATGGAGCAAAGGTTGCTACATTAATCATAGGAACTTATAGTTTAGCATTGCCTACGGGCAAGTCTATTAAGTTAATAAATTGTTATTATGTTTCAGTTCTCATTAGAAATATTAAAACTTTCGTTGTTGGACAAGGAAGGTTCTGGTATTATATTTAAGAACAATTGTTATTCTATTTATAATGATAATATTTTGTTTGAAACTGGAAGATTACTTGATAGACTTTGTATACTTGACTTACATGAAAAATATTTTACAAATTGAATAAACTAATAAAAGAAAAAGGAGATGGTCATTCAAAGAGTTGAATGTGTGTATTTGATGAAATACAAGTCTGAATCATTTGAAAGGTTCAAAGAATTCAGAAGTGAAACAAATTGACAAAGTATTAAGATTCTTTGATCAGATTGAAGAAAGAATACTTGTGCAATGAGTTTCTAGATCATCTCAAAATGATATTTTCTCATAATGGAAACCTCCTGATACGCAATAATTGATTGGTGTATCAAAAAGGAAAAATTGTACCTTGTTGGACATGGTGCAGTCCATAATGATTTTTACCGACATTCTAGTATCCATCTAGGGTTATACCTTAAAAACGGCTACATATCTACAAAATAAGGTAACCTCAGAAATCTGGCCCCAAGACTCCATAAAGGTTATGGATAGGGAAGATTCCTATTCTTAAGTATGTTAAGATAAGGGGTTGTCCAGCTTATATGAAAAAGGTTTCAAAGATAAGTTTGGGACAAAATCTGACAAGTGCAGACTTGTGGGATATCCTAAAGTAAGTTTAGGGTATTATTATTACTATAATCCTACACGATGCCTTCTTAGATAAAGGTGTTTATCATTGAAGGAGCTAGTGGGAGGGTAATAGATCTTGAAGGAGTTCAAGAACCACAAAGCATTTTAAGTCGAACCGAGGAACCTGTAGATAGACCTATTGTACCACAACCGAATCATAAATCTGGAAGAGTACCGAAGATACCTGGGAGGTATGGATTCATCATAGAGGATGATGATGAGGTACACATCATAGAGGATGATGATCCAGTTATATACGATGAGGCTATGAGTAGAAGACACTCAGAGAAATGGCAGATGGCCATGAAATCCGAAATGGACTCCATGTATGAGAACCAAGTATAGACTCTGGTTACTCCACAAAAGGGCATAGTGCCTAGAGTGTGAATATGGGTCTTTAAGAGAAAAACTGGGGCAAATGGCAAGGTGGAGACCTATAAGACCAGACCTATTTAAAAGGTTTTTCAAGTCAAGGAGTTGACTGTGATAAAACCTTATTACCGGGTAATGCTCAAGTCCATTTGGATTTTACCTGCGATTGCAGCTTATTACGAAATCTGGCAAAATGGATGTGGAGACGTCCTTCCTCAATGAAGATTTGAGGAGAATGTATGTATGATACAGCCAGAGGAATTTGTTTCAAAGGTTGAAGCAAATCGTGTTTTAAGTTACAATAATCCATTTATGGATTGAAGCAAGCTTCTCAAAGATGGAACATTTGTTTTGATGAGACAATCAAAAGAGTTTGATTTTATTAAAAACGAGAATGAACCTAGTGTGTACAAAAGGTCAGTAGGAGCACTGTGACATTCCTAGTATTATATGTTGATATATTACAGATAAGGAATGACACACCAATGCTACAATCAGTAAAGATAAAATTGTCTAAACATTCCTCCATGAATAACTTGGGAGGAACATCCTATAAATTGGGGATATAAATCTATATAGATAGAATTAAAAAGATGTTCGGCTTGACCCAAGGAACGTATATTCATTTGATGTTAAAGGCGTTTAACATGGCAAACTCCAAGAGAGGTCTCATGATGATGAGCCATGGAGTGTATCTCTCTAAAATTGTCCCCAATTGAAAGAGAGATCGCATGAGTTACTATCATGAATGCAATGAATATACTAGGCTTGATGTTGATCAGTCATATTCTGGAGATGATCACTGTAAGACAGTGATAAACATGTTTAGGTACTTAACCGGTACTAAAGATGTGATCATGATTCATGGTAGGTCTGAATAAAAACTAGAGGGCTTAACAGACTCAAGTTTTTCAGACTGACCAAGACGATAACAAATCCACTTTAAGGTAAATCGTTACCTTAAAAGGTGGTGCAGTGAATTGGAAAAGTTCTAAACAACAAAGAGTTGCTGGTTTAGTGACAAAGACAAAGTATATAGCTGTAAATGAAGCTGCAAGTTGATTGTTTGGATGAAAAGTTCATTACAGAACTAGGAATAGTTCCTAAGTCTCATCTTGGATTCAAACAAGTGTTGCAGCACTTTCATTTGATTAGTGGAATCATTGAAAGAGGAGAAGTCACTATAGAGATAGTGGACTCTCAAGAACAGCAGTACATATCCATCTACTGAAGCTTTTCCAAACAGCAGGATGATCGTCACTTAGAGAAGAAGGGTATTAGATACCATGGCGATTGGCTTTAGTGCAAGTGGGAGATTGAAAGTAGTATGCATACAAGCCAATCATATTTGATATGATGTAGCATATACTTTGTAATCTTATTCGGTTAATAAAGGCATTTTACATTATCTACATGGTGCTGTTATATTAAATGTGATAAACCCATAGTTTTGAGCAATACTTTTAGAATCATGATGGGGATCATGCTAATGAGATCTAAATTCTAGATAGCTCACAAACTAAAATTGTTCCTAATCGATGGATTACTAAAAAGGGGATTAGTGAATCCGGATAGATTAGTACATACGTTGCTTGCTCTTAAGAAGAGGATGATTGATCTCATAATCATTTGTGTGGATACACTAAAGTAAGTATGTAGGTGCTTATTAGAGAATAAGTTCACTGAACGTGGCTCGCTAAGGAATACCTAATGGAGTTTTACTCGCCTGTTAATAGGAATTCCTCTAGTGATAGTAGTACAAGTGATCCTTGGACTTGAGATCATCATAGTATCTTGTGTATGATGAGTTATACTTTGACATGTCCCTTAAGACCTTTAGGGTATATCAAAGGGTATGATTGGGTATAATAAGTTATACATGGAGATAGGTGAATGATCAACAAAGAATCTACCACTTCTAGTAAAAGGAGTGAATGTCCTATGTGATTCGATAAATGACGACTCAGAAGTCTTTGGCCAAAGCAGAATGAAATTAGAAAGGAGTTTCTAATTTACATTATCAGAGTTGTGCATTTCAGAATCGAAATACATATAATTAAATAAAATAAGACTTGACAGTAATTCCATGTCTTATATTTAATTGGGACATTGTATGGTAGAAGGATTGAATTGTACGGTAACTATTTACTGAAAGGTTCTTTTGTGATTAATGTTGAAATCTATATTATTTGGAAAGTCGTTGATCGCTAAGGGGGCTTACCCTTATTGTAGAATAAATATTATTTATTTAAATGAATTAAATAATTTAATTTATTTATTTAAATAAAATTAGAATTGTTCTAATTGATTTATTCACAACTGGTTTAATATGGAGAACCTAAAGGGTCACACCGCAAAAAGAAAAATATTTATTTAAGAAGTAAATGGCATAATTGTAATAATAAGTTAAGTGTATTTAATTTAATCTATGGAGATAGAATAAATTAAATAGCTTAATATTTATTATTTAATATTTTAGAAATATTAAATATAAATTAATAAGATGAGTCTTATTATTATTATTACAATTACTATTATTTAATTCCTAATAGGGATTGGAAATTAATTAATAGAAGTACTCTCTCATAAATTCCTAATTGGATTAGGAGTTTAATTAATTAAAGGAGTTTAATTAAAATAAAAACCCTAATCCTAAATTGTTTAGGAGGGTTCCCTATATCTATAAATAAGAGGAGTCTTATCATGATTTAGGGTTAGACAGTTAGACTGTTAGACAATTTACACACTCTTCTATGAGAATTGGAGAGAGAGGGTACTTGCAATTTCTATAGAGATAGAAACTAGGGTTTTGCCAACACCCATCTTCTTGAACAACTATTATTCCTTGGTGGATCATCTCTAGAGGCCAAACACTTGGGTGGCTAACGTTGATCAAAGGAAGGAATTTAATCGGTGGAATTCAAGGAGAACGCGAAGGATTTGGAGGTGAACTCGTATCTGTGGAAGCATGGTTCTACAAGGGTATGATTCTCATACTTTATCTCTTTCGTTTAATTGATAATTGAGCACATAGAAGATCATGGTGATGGTTTGTATGAAAAATTTTAAATCCGTTTTATTGCGCTTTCGCACTATTTATGTAATTTGATTGCATGTTCGCGCTATATACAAACCTAACACTTTGGAGGCTACTTCTGATGCTTTGAGAGCAACTCCTCTCTCTTTCTTCTTGCCTTCTTAAGTAGTCTCCGCCCTCTGATTTAGCTACAGCTAGTAGGTAAGAAGGTTACCATAGAGCTTCTGCACAGTCATCTCGTGCAAATTCTTTGATTCTCTAATAGTAGTGGTTTTAGCATCCCACTTGCTAGGCAGTGCCCTCATAAATTTAATGTTAAGGTCCTTGTTTGGGTAGACCTTCCCAAACGCTCTAAGAGAATTGAGCAGCACATTGAATCTCTCATATGTGGATGTTATGTTCTTCCAGGGATATGGGTGAATATTTCATACTGTTGGGTCAATAGGGACTGCTTGTTTTCCCTGACTTCCTCGGTTCCTTCATGCATAACCAGCAAGGCTTCCCAGACTTCCTTTGTTGTTTTGCAATTGACGACATTCTCAAACAATTCATCTTTTAGAGCTATGAACAAGATGTTCTTGACCCTCTGATCTAGTTACACAAACTTCTTTTCTATATCTGTCCACTCTGCTCTTTGCTTGACTGCCACCTTGTTTGGATCATCTGTTGTTGGGGTAAGTGATAAACACATAATTCATACATTTTATTATCCCTAATTTTGTCATTTTTATTATATTAGTTTATTTAATTAATATGTTTTATTTTATTTTGTAGGATTTAATATTTTGTTGCAATAAAGTCAAAATCTTGGCGATCAAGCAATATTTAATGCTCTTATTCATGTAAGGAAATATCCAAGAAGAATTTTACAAGGAAAAGGAAGGAGGTGGAACAATCTTGGTGTGCAAGTCAAATTCAATGAAGAAAAAGAAAGTCAATCTAGAAGATATCTTTGAGAAGTTGATTGCCACTAGGAAGTTGAAAGCTACATGGAAAAGGGACTCTTGAGAGATTACCATATAGAGATTGAAATAAAGAAGGAAAAAAGGGAATAAAAGAGGCCAAGTTCAATGAATGTAAATTAGGGCACAAATTTATTTTCCCTATAAATAGTCCTCTTGTTTTAGAGAGAAAGGGTGTGCTAGTTTAGGTTAGGAGTAGAAGTAAATTAAATTATTTCTTCATTGTACGTTCGTTGGAGGATCGTTAATTAAAGGGAGTTTTCTTATTTTATTTTTAATTTTCTACTTCTTTATCTTAGTTAGTTTATTTATTTTTTAAATGTCTAGCTAGTTTCTTTAATCTAGGATGAAGATGAAATTAAATAATTATTCATGATAATATTTTATCTCTTCTATTATTTATGCTTTTATGTTTAATTGATTTCGCCTTCATGTTTCGTTATTGAAATACCTTCGTTTTATAGTTCTTATGTGATTTTAAATTAATTAAGAGGTTTTGATAGATTATTGTTAAGATATGAGTTTTTCATAATCCATGCTTGCTCAAAGAAGTTTTGATGGGTTATAGTTAATCCTTAAATTTTCATAGTCTATGTTTGCCCACGTTAATTATAAAATTACTAAATTAAAGGGAAGGGAGATCAAAATCATAATTAAGTTATAAAAATAGAAGAGATTGAATTACTTGTTATGTTTATTATTTAATGGATTCGAATTCCTAGATTGCTTCCTTATTATTAGTTAGTTTAATTATAGTTAATTGATTCTCAATCTTTATTTCTAATTCGCCTAAAATAGATATTAAGGATACATTAAAATTAATCTAGTCTCTGTGGGTTCGACCTATACTTGCCAGTTCTTCAATTTGACAATGTGCACTTGCAGTTACATATTTTTATCACATCAAGTTTTTGGCGCCGTTGCCGGGGAGTAGAATTAATTTTTTTTATCCAGTAATATTTATTTATTCGAATTAGTTTTTCAACTCTAAATTTTTTTTCTATTTTTTTTACAGGATTATCGAAACGGATCAAAGGAGCGAAAAGATAAAGATTTTATTGTTGCGCTATTCCTGGTATTTTGTATCTTAACTCAAAAAAAATAGTAGCTTAGTTTTATTTTTTATTTTTATTTTTATTATTTTTTAGTTATTATTGTTAGTTATAAAACTAATTGCCGCATACATGCATTCACTCATATAGATCACATCCTGTTTAGGTTTTTACTTTTATTTTTATTTTTGTCAATTATAAACTGTGGTGATTGTTGGAGGATCGAGGTACGTCAAATTTCTCCTTCTTTTGTAATCACATAGTTTTATGACACTTTATTTGTTTACAATTTTTTTTATTTTTGCATTCTCATTTGTAATTTAATTTAAGGGCAAATCCTGTAACAAGATAAGGTGGGGATTTCATCACCCTTCCTTGGCCTACAAACAACCCAACTTGCATTTTGCATAACCTTGACCTAATAAAATCAAGTAGACGTTAGCCCCTAGGACCCTCGAGCTCAATTAGGACAAGAAACTCCAAGAGGAGGCTGAATTTTTAATTAATCAAACTACTTGTGTCTAGGTAAGTGGTTCAAAAGGCAAACGCCTAAAGAACGTGTGGTTATTTAATTAGTCACCGTACCCACGGAGAGACTCCCACCGTTCTTACACTTACCTGGCTAGTGGTGTGATTAATTTCAAAATTTGTGGATCTTAAGGTGTAACTTGGAACAGTTAGGAGCTGTCTAGATTTTATTTAGGTTAACCGTAGAATTAGGATTTTTATTTTATTTTATTTTTTGTGTGTGACTTTCATGGTTAGTTGTTTATTTGTTTTGTGATTTGTGTAAAGATGGACTCCTATTATAGTTAGAATAATAATTTTGCTTGGAATCAAGAACCTTATGAAAATTTTAATGCACACCAAGTAAATCAATTTTTTCCAATTTATGAAAATCCTTATCAAAGTTCATATCCATATCCATATTCGAATCCAGAGCCTCGATATCCACAAGAATTTTCAAAAGAAGAAGAGGAAAGATTAAATACCTTAGAGAAAATTATGGAAGCTTTAATGGAAAATCAATTTAACACGAATCAAGCTATATCTCGTCTAGAAATTCAAATGAGTCAGTTAGCCACCATAATAAATGAACAAGAGGTGGATGAATTTTCTAGTGACTCTGAGGTTAATTTTGAAAATCATGATGATTGTGGAAATGATGAGGAAAATAAAAATTTTGGATTTAATTCTATACACTTTGAATCAAGCCAATTTGAGGAGTCTAAAAATTATGAGTCTATGCCTAAAATTGATCATGTCACATTTAATGAGTCGGTTGGAAAAGTTTATAAATCTAAAGTTCCATATCCTGAAAGACTTACTCCTAGAAAACAACCCAGTGATTTCGTAGATCAACCCATAAAAGTAAACATGATCCAAGAGTTATCCATGACCCAAAAAATAATTGAAAATAGACTCATGATTGAAGATAATCCAACTGATTTTTTCTTAAATCACATTGACCAAAAGTGGAATGAATCTGAATATTTAGATAAGGTCAACGAGTTGTTGAGATCCACTTCGCATAAGTCACCCAAATTGGAACCTACATTTGAACCAATTCGTCCACACTTTGAGCATATTCGTAAATATTTTCCCGAGGTAGACTTTAAGCACAATCCTGATGAAAATTCTGACTATTTTTATTTTCCTAGACCTCCTGAAAATCATGAAAAGGTCACATTCGCTAGCCCATTTGTATCATTTATTTATAATCGCATACTTTTTAGGATATATGAAATTCGTAGGTATGTACATTTGTTTTCTTTTTCACCGCATTTATTGTAGCACGACGGCCCCACATACAAGGTACAATTCTTTCATTTCTTTGTTCTCTATTTTTCATTTGCATACATTGAGGACAATGCATGATTTAGGTATGGGGGAGTTTGTATTATAGTATTAGATTTTTTTTTTCTTTTTAGGAATTTAGTAAAAAATAGGAATTTTTTTATTAGATATATTTTTTTTTCTTTTTAGGAAAAAATTTTAAGATTTTTTTTTTAAAAAAAAATAAAAAATAAAAAAATTTTGTTTGAATTTTTGTGAGTTGGATTAATTCTAATAAGTATTTGTGGAGTAGAACTAATGAGTAAGATTAAAAGATTTAGAACTCTTGAACCTTTGATAAGATACAAAATCTTAGTTCGAAACACCATCTTGAGTAAAATAAAGTTCCTAAGCATTTTTGCACTTCACGTTCGCATTAACTCTTAGTTGTGGGGTATAAACTATGATTTGAGCAATTTCAAGAAAAAAAAAAGAAGGAAAAAATTTGAAGAAAAAAGAAACAGAAAAGTTGAAAAAAAAAGTTGAAAAAAGGAATGAAAAATTGCTTCAATGTCCATTGAACGAAATAACTGGGTATTCAAGCCTCAGGAAGCATCGATATTCACGCTGAAAAGTGTGGTGGATATAAGCAGCTTGACTAGTCTAATTTTGTGGCCTTTGTTACTCAAGTTAGTAAGCCCTTAGGGGTGTCTTTACACCTAGTGCCCTAAAGCCAACTGGTTTGGGAGTCATTGGTCCAACGCTCGCTACATGGGTAACTCTGAAAAGCCTAAGAAAATGAGACATTGCACAAGTCAAGGGGAAAAATTCAAAAAAAAAAGTAGAAAAGAATGAAAAAAGATTGGGAACAATGAAAAAAAATGATGAAAAAAAGAAAAAAAGGACAAAATGAATTTGCTTGATTTTCATGGTAATAATCCCTACTAAGAGTTACATCACATACACAATGCATGCATCACATAGAATTAATTTTATGAAGGATGGTGTCTAGAATGAAGATTGAGTATTTTTGATAAGGTGAAAGTGTGATTTTGAATTTGATTTTGCTTATGTATAATGCCCATGTATACTTAGAAGTTTTCTTTTGATTTCATAATTGGTTAAACCCAAAAAGATTTTGAATTTTGAATTTTGTGGGTATATTCACTGCAAACCCTCACGAGACACAACTCGTCCACTTGGGGTAACATTGGGGTTTAAAGGCTTGTTGCACATGCTAAGTGCAATCGTGTATTCCTACGAAAATGGGGTAGTATAGTTTTAGTTTTTATTTTATTTTCTTTTTATTTTACTCGAGGACGAGCAAAAGCTAGGTATGGGGGTATTTGATAAACACATAATTCATACATTTTATTATCCCTAATTTTGTCATTTTTATTATATTAGTTTATTTAATTAATATGTTTTATTTTATTTTGTAGGATTTAATATTTTGTTGCAATAAAGTCAAAATCTTGGCGATCAAGCAATATTTAATGCTCTTATTCATGTAAGGAAATATCCAAAAAGAATTTTACAAGGAAAAGGAAGGAGGTGGAACAATCTTGGTGTGCAAGTCAAATCCAATGAAGAAAAAGAAAGTCAATCTAGAAGATATCTTTGAGAAGTTGATTGCTACTAGGAAGTTGAAAGCTACATGGAAAAGGGACTCTTGAGAGATTACCATATAGAGATTGAAATAAAGAAGGAAAAAAGGGAATAAAAGAGGCCAAGTTCAATGAATGTAAATTAGGGCACAAATTTATTTTCCCTATAAATAGGCCTCTTGTTTTAGAGAGAAAAGGTGTGCTAGTTTAGGTTAGGAGTAGAAGTAAATTAAATTATTTCTTCATTGTACGTTCGTTGGAGGATCGTTAATTAAAGGGAGTTTTCTTATTTTATTTTTAATTTTCTACTTCTTTATCTTAGTTAGTTTATTTATTTTTTAAATGTCTAGCTAGTTTCTTTAATCTAGGATGAAGATGAAATTAAATAATTATTCATGATAATATTTTATCTCTTCTATTATTTATGCTTTTATGTTTAATTGATTTCGCCTTCATGTTTCGTTATTGAAATACCTTCGTTTTATAGTTCTTATGTGATTTTAAATTAATTAAGAGGTTTTGATAGATTATTGTTAAGATATGAGTTTTTCATAATCCATGCTTGCTCAAAGAAGTTTTGATGGGTTATAGTTAATCCTTAAATTTTCATAGTCTATGCTTGCCCACGTTAATTATAAAATTACTAAATTAAAGAGAAGGGAGATCAAAATCATAATTAAGTTATAAAAATAGAAGAGATTGAATTACTTGTTATGTTTATTATTTAATGGATTCGAATTCCTAGATTGCTTCCTTATTATTAGTTAGTTTAATTATAGTTAATTGATTCTCAATCTTTATTTCTAATTCGCCTAAAATAGATATTAAGGATACATTAAAATTAATCTAGTCTATGTGGGTTCGACTTGTACTTGTCAGTTCTTCAATTTAACACTGTGCACTTGCAGTTACATATTTTTATCACATCAGTAAGCTTTGTAGGGACATAAGGACCACTGATCACCGCATCGAACAAGTCTTCCATCGATCGCATCCATGTACGCCTGTATGCTAACTTTCCATTTAGCAAACTTATCCTTATTGCAAAGAGGTGGCTTGTTTCCACCACCTAGCTTAGAACTGGTTTTGTTTTGTGTCGTTGATCTACTCAAGCGATTTAAGCTTTGTTCAAGAGAACCTGCTCTAATACCACTTGTTATTTCCTAAAGGCACTTGGAGATCTAGAAGGGGGTTAAATAGATCCTTTAAAAAACTTTTTCTGTTTAAGGAAGTATTACCAGATTGTAAATTAAGCAAGTTAATTTAATTAGGCACAATAGAATATTAGTTTGAAAAACCCCTTCAAAGATTTAAGGAAATCTCAGCTCTGAATTTAGTTCACTTGTGGAATTAAGTCACAAAAAAATATCAAAGATAAAATACAAAAATGTAAGTGCAAAAAAGTAAATATGACAGAAAATTTTTAAGTGGTTCGGAGCACAAAGATCTCCTAGTCCACTCTTCTACTCTTCGAGTAGGAAATCCACTAAGGATGAAGGGTGATCACTTAGATCAATTTAATAAGAACTATTATAATTGAATCACTTAAATTTATTCAAGTCATTAAGACTTGGCAGATATCACTAAGACAGAAGGATCACTAAGACAGAAGGATCACTAAGACTAGTTCACAAAAACTCTTCAAGTCACTTAGACTTGGTAATAGCAGGTCACTAAGACCAATGAATAATAAAGAAGTAAGTGATTTTTGAGGTGCTACTAAGTGGCGTTAAGCTCAGCTTCTGAAAGACTTGGTAGCAGAACAAGTCGTTCTTTTTCGTAGAGTAGAGTTCTTGAGATTTGAGTAGAGGTTCAGCTTGTAATTCATGATTCATATTTTTGGATTGAACCTTTGCGCCCTTTTATAGAAGACCTTGAGATTTTCCCGTTAGAAAGTTGTCGTTGCTCATTTAATGCCCCGATCCTAGAAGATCTATGATTGTTGACTTTTAGAGAGGCTGTGTCAGCTTGCTTTCAGCTCTGATAGGTCACATCAGACTTCTGCAGTACCAACCAATGGGTGATGTCACATCGCCAAGCTAGCTGTTAGACACCACTCGATCTAATCTTTATTTTAAACTTAGGATGATCAGCAACCATCTCGGAATCTTCACTCCATAAGTCTTCTCAATGTCAGTCCAATGTCATACCTGACATACTCTACGATTTGCCTGATCGTAGTGTTTTAAGGAGATCGTAGAGTATTTGGCTTGGATAACTCTACGATTCATAAACTCTACGATCTGCTTACTCTACGATCTTCATTCTGCTTTACGATCTCTGAGCAGACTCTACAATCTTCAATTCACCTTACGATCTAGAGCATATTATACGATATTCGATTTGCCTTACGATCTTTGAGCAAATTCTGCGATCTTCATTTTACGTTGCAATCTCTGAGCAGACTCTACGATCGATCAATCATCTAAACATCTTTACAATCGTTTACACAGTTTTACGATCGTTTAAATTCCTATAGTCTATACATTCGTTTAGCTCAATAGATCACCCTAATAAGTTTGATCTTCTACTGTAAGTCTTTTTACATTAGATATACTTTTAAGGACTTCACAAAAGTTACTGGTTACAAATATATATTATCTCATCATCATATCAAATCAAAATATACAATTATTCTAACAGTTTTTGTAGATGATTGAGGAGTTGGATTGTGATGGAAAGGGTATTGTTGCTTGGAATATTTGGAACCAGCAAAATGACTGTATCCATGGAAAGGGAAACATTACTCCTTGTTTTATTGTTAGTAGTAGCTTGCAACTTTTTATGAATTCAAGGATGCTCGTGCTTTGGGCCATCTTACTAGCTCAGATCAAGTTGGGGATAATCAGGATGTAAGTCGTAAATGGATCAAGCCGCCAAACTAGATTTTGAAAATTAATTGTGATACTTTGATACACGCTAATGATTTTGTTGAGCTTGTTTTCATTATCAGAGACTCTAAGGGAGATACACTTTGGTTGCTGGTGCTAGTGTGGAGAGGGTTCCTGACAACCTCTCAGTGGATTGCGCCGATGTTCTGACTGTCCGTCAAGCCTTGATTTTTACTAGAAAAATCGAATTTTCCAATATTGTTGTTGAAAGTCATTGCAAGAAAGTTATCAATCGTCTTAATGCTCCTTGGAATGACCATTCATATTTTGATATTTTGATTGGAGATTACTTGAATTTCAGACGCGATTTTGTTGCTGGCAGCTTTGTTTTTTTTTGCTGCACTACTAATACGGTTGCCCATAATTTTGCTGCATTGACCCAAGTGTTTGATGTTATTTTTTCTATTTATTAGTTAGATGTTCATCCCTCTATTATTCCTCTTGTTGTAAATGATATTTAAACTTAATAAATTTTAGTCTTTCGACTGTTTAAAAATAAATAAATAAATAATTCCCTTATTCTCTCTTTTTTTATTCTCTTTTTTAAAACTGATCGACACAGTATCATTGAGGAGAAGACAGGGATAATTATGTAATTTCATAGTGATCTCCCTCCGACAAATTACCTGTCAAAGAAAATTCAAAAGGAATTAAAAGGCAAAATCTAAGGAGATTTGAGTTTAACCACCGGACACTTTTAACTCCGTTAAAATTCAACGTTACATTCAACACGGCCATTGCACCGTCAACTAACTCCGTTACAAACAGAAGAAAGTTGTTAGCTATATATAGATAGACTATAGTCCTTGCCTCACTACGACATAAACGGTTTCGAGTTTCGAGGTTCGAGATTCGAGATTCGAGATTCACCAGAGAGAAAAAAGTGAGAGGGAGAAAAAAATTCTACAGAGAAGGTTGAATTTTGTTATTTATTTTTACAGAGAGAAAGATATTATAGAGAGAAAGGGGGAGGGAGGTGGGCTTCACGTTGAGTTGTAGCTGAGGAAGAATTTTTTGAGATCTTGTCTGCCAGATCGGAAGCACAAGCAAAGTGTAAGATTTTTAATTTATTTATTTTAATAAAATTCTCAAAATATCTGTTGTTGATCTATTTTGCTTTTAGTTTTTCATTTTGTTATGAAATGTGCAAGGCTTGATCTGGGTGCTCCTGTGTTTTGAATATTTGGGTTTGTAACTCCGCCTCTTGTTGATACGGGTATGGGTTTTTATTTTGTTAAAGCTGGATATAATTTTGAAATCCAGGAATTTATTCAAAAATTAGTAGTTACGTATGAGTTTTTTTTACCTTTTTTTGATTTGTGTTTTCTTCCTTAATTTTGGGTTTTTATAAAAGTTTCTGTTTTATTTTTTCCATTTTAATTTGTTAAGCTGAGCATGTTGCGGAGTTTCAAAATGAGGAAATTAGGCAATTTGTTAGGAGATGGAGGAGTTAACCCAATATTTTGGTATTTTTTTTGTATTCCCCCATAATTTGAGTTTGAATATTTATGGGTTCTGTTTTATCTCTTTCCTTGTATTTTTGTGTGAGGCTGAGCATGATTTTGAAATGTGAGGAATTTTGGCAATGTATTTGGAAATTGAGGAGTTTACCCAGCATTTGAATTTTGAAATATGGGAATTATTTTATTTTTTTTCCTCCCTTAATATTAGGTTAGTATATTGGCGGGTTCTGTTTGCTTTTTACTTATAATTTGTTAATCTGAAAATGAGGAGTTTAGGCATTGGGTCTGTTTTTTGTGTATTTGTAACTTTCCTTTTCTTTTTCTTGACCATAAAATTATAATTATGGATTTTGTTTCGTTTCCTTTTCTTTTTCACATTTTTTTTAATTGTTTTTTAATTAAGCAGAGTGTGGTTTTTGAATTGAAGAATTTAGACGATGTTATAAAGAACTACTTATAATACATGTAGTGGGTTTCTGCATTATGGCTTCTCATATTTCCATTTTTTGCAAAATTGACCTTGAAAAAAATTCGATTGATTTTAAAGAGATGTATTGTTCATGCTGTTAAATTTTACTTATCTGGTTGAAAAATAGCATTTTCTAAACGAAATGTAGATTTCTACCTTAATGAGAGAAGTAAGCTCAAAGTTCCACTTAGAGTGCCTTCTAAATAATACCAATGCATGGAGTATGTGCTATTTATTTATTTGTTGATAACTAAGCTTACACAAAGTTATGTTGCGGTTGGTTTCATGGCTTTGTTATTTGTTGTAGCTTAAAAATATAAGTAGCACACCCTCAACTTTGGTTTTTCATCAACCTGGAAATTTTGATTGACTTCCTTCTCTTTCAATATTGTTTATGTAGAAACCTAGTATAATTATGCTTTACATATAGAACAAGCTCATTATCCCATGTAAAGCACAATATTTTGTTTTAGAATTATTTATTGATGTTCTTTTTGTAGTAATTTTACAATATTTTATAGGATAAACTAATTAATTTTAATTTTGAACTTAATAATTGAATCATATGGTTGATGGTCGTATTATAGTTATATTTATATGTTAATAATAGTAATAGATTAATATTGAGTACGATGATCTCCATAAACAATTGATTCCTACTTAAACTATATTATCTATCTGGTAATAAAATGTTATACAAAATTAATTATTACTAAAAAATTAGATAATTTGGAAATTCTATAGTGATAAATGAGAAAATACCTTTGTTATAAATTTGTTGCTTAATACTATTAACAATAGCAGATATACATTAAAAAGTATATTAAAATGTATATTAATAGATATCCATTTTAATCCATATCTTACGGTAAGATGCTCTTTATAAGGAATTTGTTTTCTTCTAAACTTATAGTAATGATGTAATAATGGAATAATGGAATCCTACTTAAACTCGAATAGTTAAGGCTTAGCTAAGGAAGCTTAGCTAAGGCTACTTAATAAAACGACGTAATTTTGTATAAAATTTATAATTAAAGATTTTGTTTTATAAAACCCTAAAATAAAAAAATTAACCTTAAGGGGTAAAACTACGTCAGTTTATTTCGTAGTCTTAGCCAAACTTGGCTAAGGCATGCCTTAGATTACCTTTCCCTTAGTTATCTTCGTATATTTTTATATTGAAATAGTTAGATAATTTTATATTATTGGTATTATTAGTATGAATAGGAATCGTAATAGTACAATAATTGATATAAAAATTGTATGAACATAGGAGGTGATATATGCTAAGGAGATTATTATGATAGTAAATATATGAATGGAAAGAGTCTGGAAGTCAATTGAAGTTTGGCAAAGTTGCTAAATGAATTTTTCTCCAAATTTTGCGGGTTAATTGCCAAAATATAATATTTTTGTGCTTTATTCTATATAAATAGATTGCAGCATTTGCTTGACAAGAAGATAGACCATGTAAATTGGTGTGCCTATTTAAGTATTTGTTATTTATAATTTGTCAGAATAATACCAAAGCCTAAAATTGATTGGTTTTAATTGTCAAGTTACAAATATAGATAGTTAGGAGCCTCGGTGCACGACTCTTGTTGGGCGACATGTATATGTTTAGTTTGTCAAATGTTCTAAGAAGTTCGAATACACATATTTTGAGAAGAAAAAAGATAGTTAGGAGCAATAATGTCTGGTCCTCTTGTTATACTACATCCGTTCCACAAAATAAGTCTCATTTGCAAAATTCAGAAATTTTAGAATATTTTTTTGTTATATGTTTACCCCTAAATTTATTGAATGTTTTGTTTAGTAGTGGTATCATGATAATGAAATTGAGAGTGTAAACTTGAGGACATTGTATCATGTAATACAGCCATACAGGTATGAAACAAGAGTCTATTTGGAGTGAAAAGATTTTCCATCAGATGTTTTTTGTGGAAGGGATTTATTCTTTTACTCTTAAAAATCCATTCTTTGAAGTTGAAATCTAAACTTTAGAACATTCAGTTTGGCAAATTCTTCCTATATTTGTAGATTTTAGTACTTAGATTGCCTTTAGCATCTTTTGTGAATAGTATACATTGTGGATTACTGGTAGTACAAGGAAAGTGCAAAAGTAAATGGGCAAAAATAAGGAGCCCCTCAAACTTCTGTAAAAGTTATTTCCTGTGCAGAATACATTTATCAAAGAAAAAGAAAAACTCCTCGAGTAACTGATAGGTATTGTCCACGTGGGATTGTAAAAACGTCCCTATCTTTACCTGAAGTGACATTATATGTTCAACTAGTTCTCTACTTTCTTAATTTGGTCATATGTGGCCATGGGAATAGTCTTTTTGGAAAGTAGTATCCGCAATTTGTAAATCACTCTGTGTGAACTTTCCTTATTAGTAATGCTAGTTGCTAATTTATTTGTTCTCTTTTTGGTTCATGATTATGAGACATTGAACAAGCTTGATAGGATATATATAGCTTCTATGTTCTCAGTGTGGTAATGTTGAAGAATAGGAGTATAGAACAGAATAATTTTTTGTCAAAAGCTTATGGCATACATTTGTATAGACCTATCATTTTTTCAAACTGATTGAACTATGGACATTTCAGTCAATCGTCTTTATGTAATAAGATTTTCTTAAAAATATATTCTCTCTGTGAGAATATAGTTTGTTTTGGTACCGTTTCATCGAGACTAGAATGCTTTCCTTGTATGTTGTCCTCATTTTATGGTGGGACCAAAAACTCAAACTCTTAGTAATAGGAAATTATTCTTCCCTCCAAAACTCCAATTTTTTTTTTGGGTGGGTGGGGGATTTTACTTTAGGTAATTATTTTGTAGCATTAACTAAAACTGACTCGCTTTATTGTACCAAAAGAGGGGAAATTGCAAACAACCCCCCCCCCCTTCAATCGCCCAATAGCATGCATGTGGTTTTGCCACCGGATATTGTATATCTACAAGTGTTTTGATTCGTATCTGTGATAGATTAAAGATGAGGTTTCTTTCTAGTTGTCAATGTTACATTTATTTTCCGTGTTAGCATGATTGCTTTCCTTAGCCCTGGTATGGAAAATTTTATATTTATCAACAAATATCTTAGTGCTACTTAAATGTTGTGGAATTTTAAATTTCTTATAAGCAAGTTTTGAAAAAGATGAGATGGCTGAAATATGTTTTTTAGATAATGAAGTTTCTGTCTAAAGCTAAAGCATTGTGATGCGTTGGTTTATTTTCGGCAGGGTGATGGGGAGGGACGTTACAGGTATCCGCAGTGATAAGAAGCCCAATGCTATCGGTGTCAAGTCAAATGGTGTCTCCCATGATACAGTTCATGTCTCTCCCCAAATTCCAAGAGAAAGTAGTGAAACTAAAGACACTGTAGTGGAGGACCATACTGTAGAAAGATTAGTTGGTGAAGACTGTCAGGATAAGCAAGATGTGCTAGGTGTCAAAAGCATCAATTGTGAGATTGGTCTACCTGAGGGGAAACCCCTGAAACCAAAGAGTGCAAAGAAATTAGAGGTAAAAGCTAATTCTTTGACAATGGTATGTGATGATGCTATTGAATGGTAGTTCCTAAGTTTCCTATGCAGATAGGCTCAATCTAATCCAATTAATTAACTTTCCAATTAAATTGAATATAAGTCCCTCTCCATAAAAAGAAAAAAGAAAAAAGAAAAGTTATTGGCCTGAAATGATAATAATGTGTTGGTTTAGGTAGCCCAATAAATTGATAGAGGACTGCGTCTTCCTTTAAAATTCTAAATTGAAGGCTAGACTGGTGAGGAAAGTTTAACTTGATTGATAGATTATGTTTGGCGATTACTTGTCTGATCAATAAATGCAAAAATAAGAAGACTATACACCATATGAAGTCTAATGCATTAAAGGCGAAGCACAAACTAGCCAATGTTTCTAGCCCTTTCTTGCAGCATTGCCACACTTAAGTAATTTCTGGAATGATGTTCTTGAAGACTAGATGTCCTTGTTGTAGAATGATCTAGCCACCAAGAAAGGTAGTAGAATGAACAATCTTTATGACTCAAATGGAGTTTCAAAGAATACTGGCACTAATAACAATTATCGTGTTGCTTTAATTGAATATTTGGACGGACCGCTGATCTTGAGAAAATTCATGTTTCATCAGCCGTATTCTCCTTCAATTGCAAGGAAGCTACATCAATCTGATTACAAGAACTATCCTGATGATGAGGATAATTGGTCGCTGGCTTCCTCGTATCCTTTGTATAAGTTTGAACCCATCTTATTATCTCTGTCAACCCAATCTAAATTATTACCGAAAGAATTGTTGTCATTTTATTTTGAATATGGAATTATCCTTCAGCTTCTGTGAGAACAGTGAGATCTCAGGTCACAGTTCCTGTAGCCCCCTCATTTTTATCTGCCCAACGTGTCGCAAAACGTAGGGAGGTAAATTTATTATTATGTTTTGAATTGCAGTCATAACTTGTTTCTCATTCCGTACCTCTTCTTATTCACTATTTCACACACTTGCTTTTTTAGTTTTATATGAAGTTGGAGGAAAAACACAAAGCTCTGGAAGCAGAAAAGAAGGATTATGAAGCACGAACGAAGGTACATATCTCCTTGTGGATGTGTTTTAGCTTTGCTTGTATTTTTCTTACACATGTTTATGTGATCATGCTAAAGATTAGCAACTAAACTATGTCTTCTTCTTTCACCACTGGTAAATCAGGAGGAGCAAGCAGCAGCTATAAAGCAGCTTCGAAAGAGCATGGTTGTTAAAGCAAATCCAGTTCCTAGTTTTTATCGGGAAGGACCTCCTCCAAAGGTCGAACTTAAAAAGGTAGTTAGCATGAACTTTTCATTTAGATTCTTAGGAGTTTGATCTGGACAAACGAAATGACCAGAGTTTATTCTTATCAAAATGCTGGTTGCATTTAAAAGACAAAAACATTCCTTCTCCAGTCATTTGATTCTTAGTTCAGCTACGTGATTATTAACAAACGTCAATGCGTGCGCAACACAAGTTATATTACAATATAAATTAATTTAAAACAATAATCTATTAAAGTATAAAGATGTAAATATGTAATACCTCTTATAAACATTCTCTATATAAACCTCATATACATATTCTCTATGTATCAGAGAACAGCTTCATTTAACACAAAAGATTCATAAGTATTTCAGAGCACAATATGATATTATGATACTGCAACATAAAAAAGAATTAAAATGCTTAAGCAATGTAGATTGAAGTTACAACATTAACAACAAAGTCACAAACATATGTCTATATGTGTGTCTATATATGGAAAAAAAATGAATCAGAGGTCGGAAGAAAAAAAATCATTCTCATTATATACATTTCATTTATGCTTCAAAACTGTGTAACAGTGTTATATACGTGTCATCCAATAAATTGAATAGAAGATTAAGCATGTGGGAGTTATAGGTATAATATTACGTGCCCACTTTCTTGAGAAATTTAAATGTTTGTTATTGTAATTTTGTTTATAGTTCACTTGATTTTGTTATAGGAAGAGTCTTAGTTTTATGTAATTGTGATAGTAGGGGGATTAGTCCAATTATTCCGTAAAACTAGGACTCTTTCCATTACAAATTAAAATAACAGGGTGCAGGATATACCCTCCCTACTGCTGAAGCAGTAGGGTACCTCAGTCCCAAAACGGTGCCGTTTTATAACAAATGAAATAACTTATCTGACTCCTTTCTCATCAGTTGATTATTCTCCCTCTTTCTCTTTTCTCAATTGCTCTAACAAGGTTAGGTCTCCATTAATCTTAATCTGCAGCAGATCTTCATTACTCTTTAGGCTAAGTTTTAGAGTTTTTAATGATAGTAAGGGTCCAAGGGAGGGGGAGAAAAAGGAAAAGGAAGAGAAGGGAAGAGAATATATGAGTTCATTTTCTCTCCAAAAGTGAAGAATTTTTTTTTTTGGAGTAAATGAGTGTTATTTTCCATCCCTTTCTCTCCTAAAAAAAAACTCAAAACACACCCTATTTTTATCGTCTCTCCATTTCCTTCAAAAATAAAACTCGCGAACAAGGTGTCAGACTTTGTAGCGCTCTTTTGAGCAGATCGAGTACCATGACCAAATCATCCGGCATGAAATCTCTGGCTATATAAATGCTACTTCCTTCTATACAAAGACATTGCAACTTTCTTGCTAGACAAATGCAACTTCCTTGCTATACAAAGGCCAGCAAATGTAACTTCTTTGCTATACAAATGAAACTCATATTATAGGCTTAGAGGTTCTTTTTTGTTTTGTAAATTCAAATATAAAAGTGAAAGTTAATCGGAGAAAAAATAGACGCGGGTACTTGTGGCGGAGATGGAACAACAACAAAGATGAAGCGAACTAGCTTTGTGACAGATTGAGAAGAGAGAATACGTTAGATCTGGAAGCAATTCTTACAATTAAAAGTGAAACGGTGCTGTTTTGTGGACTTGGGGTATCCTACTCTTCAGCATTTTAGGATATTTCCCATTTCCACATAAATAAACTAAAATAATTACAAAATATTTAAATTGCTAAAGAAAGCAGGCACTTAACATGTAACCTTTTAGAAATGTGGGAGTAAAACCAACTGCACTTGAGTTTGTTTTGCGAAAACGTGAACAATTTGGGAATATGTGAAGAACTTGTGTTGGGTCAATGTATAGGTACTTAAAATTTTTCTTATAAAATAAAAGATACTTACGACCATAATATATACCTAGGAATTTTAGTTTTAAAAATGGTTTTAGTGGAGTCCTTCAGTGTTTGGGAGTTGACTGATAAGACTTCAAATATTTTAGCCAATTAATGAACTAAAATAACCAAGAAAGTTGAATTTTAAGTTGGGTAAAAATGAATCATTTGCAATTTCAAAGGAGAGGACACTAAAAGTGGTGAAGTGGGTAGAGTTAGAGGAAGGATTATCTCCACCCCCCGAACCCCCCAACAACTTCCCTCCTTTCTGTCTTTTGCTTGTTTCTCGTTGTTGTCTGTGCATTGGGGGAGAAGGGTGCTGGAGCTAAATTTTGCAAGTTAGGGTATCACTGTAATTGGTTTTCATTTCTTTGCCCGTGTATATACAAGTTGATTGCAGAAGCCTGTGATAGATTATGTGTATTGTTTGTTCTACTCTGTCTAATGATCCAACAGAGATCCAAAATGCACTCTTTTCTACATCACTTGTTACAGAAACATATATTCACTGCTTTTTTTGTGGGATGCCAGTTGCCAGTGACGCGTGCTAAATCACCAAACTTAACCCGGAGAAAGAGCTGTGGAGATGCAACTCATTCATCATTGGAGAAGGGAGCTTGTACCCGCAGAAATCGCCACAGCCTTGACATTTACAAAGAAGGAAATAGTAATGTCAGCAATATCAGAAATAAGAATCAGATTAATGGGTGGCATGGAAATGGAAGTTGCAAAGTCAAGGATCGCTCCAAACTGGAAAATGAGAAACCAATAACGCTATCTCAGATAATAACTGAGCAGAGGACTGCTGACATTTCTGCTGAGTCATGACTTTTCTACTTCACTTTCAACGAGTAAAGGATCTCAATATTCCAGCGTGCATTTGAATGATGTAACATAGAAATGGTCATCTTTTCTTGTATGCGATATCCTGTTTCAAGTTGTATCGTCACTTTTGAAGTGTATGTTTTCTCGGACTTGTAGTCATACATAGTATATATAACGTATAGTGATACTCTTTAGCGGCAGATATGTGCTTGTGTTATGATTCCATTACTAGTTAATGGGGGTTAGTCCTTGTGTTGCATCGATTGTATGGGCAACTTGTGTGAGTTGATATGATATTTGGTTCTTTTTCGCTAACAATTAGCTTTGGGGATGGATCTCGTAAGATCGTAGCAAGTGGTATCAAATGGGCTGCCTTTTAAACGGAAAGGGATATTAAAGGATTAAAATTGTAATTTATGGGCTGCCTTTTAAACAAAAAGGGCTATTAGAGGTAATTTATGGGTTGCCTTTTAAACAAAAAGGGCTATTAGAGGTAGGATTAGAATAGGGTTAATTACATATATTAGTACATTTTTAAAAATAATTACAAAAATTATATATCCATAAAATAATTATAAAAGTATTACAGTTTTTCATTTTTATTTACAAAAGTATTCTCTCTCCTCTCTCCTCTTTCTCTCTCATCTTTCTATTTCTTCTTTTTCAATGAAGGTTTGGCGTTCTCCATTTTTTCTTCTTCTTCGTCGTGGTGGCGCCTTACGAGGCAGCGGTAGAGGAGCTGGAGAGAGAGATGAAGATGAAGGAAGTGGAGGTGGAGAATTTGAGGGAGAAGCTGAGGACAACGGCGAGTATTAGCGGCGACGGTGACGGGAGTGGTGGTGGGAAGAAAGGAAGGTCTCATCATCAGTCAAAGAGGAGAATTAGCTGCAGTAGTCAAGCTCCTCCTGGTAAATTCTCTCTCCTCTTTCTTCTTCTTAAGTTTTGGTTACCATAAAGGTTGGTTATCTTTTGTATTAAAAGTTGGTTACCTCTATATTACTGTTTGATTACCTTTGTATTAAGGTTTAGTTACCTTTATATTAAGAGTTGATTACCTTTGTACTAAGGTTTGGTTACTTTTGTATAAAGGTTGGTAACCTTGGTATTAAAGTTTGGTTACCTTTGTATTAAATGTTGGTTACCTTTGTATTAAAGGTTGGTTACAGAGGTAACCAAACCTTAATACAAAAGTAACCAAACCTTAATACAAAGGTAACCAACCCTTAATATAAAAGTAATCAAACCTTAATAGAAAAGTAACGAAACATTAATACAGAGGTAACCAATTTTTAATACAAAAAGGTAACTAACCCTTAATACAATGGTAACCAAAATTTAATACAAAAAGTATCCAACCTTAAAACAAAGATAACCAACCTAATGGCCGACCCGGGCTCCGACGCAGAGAGCTTTGGAGGAGTGACACCCCCAAATCCAGGTACTTAATTCCCACAGATTTGGTATTCACTATCTGATTCATTCACATCTATCTACCCATAATTAAGAACAATTAAATAAACTTAAAGAAACATCTTCCCAAAATGGGTTACATCACCAACTATTAAACAATCAAATCCCAGGTTATCTTAACCTTAATACATCACTGCGGAAAAAAACATAATTTTAAACAAGTCTTTGATACAAATAAACATCAAGTGGATAATAAATTTCTTGCTACTTTGGCATCTTGCCTTTGCCTTTACTCGTGGACGGCTCGTCCTGCTTTTCTGGCTTAGCTGCAATGATTAGTGCAAGAGTGAGCAAACAATTGCTCACAAGTATGATAACAATAATATTTAAATGAAATGGATTTCAACTGAGGGATAATAATTTTCTGAATCTCAGTCAATAAATGATCAAAGTCTAAAAGCTCGTTAGAATATTTGATTTAAGGAAAAATAGATTTCAAGATTTAGAAATTATATCTGAGGGTCACAAGACCTCGAACTATGTCCTAGGTTAACAAGTATTTCTACTGTAACCTTTAACAGTCATATAGACTATGGACCAACATCTCGTACTCAGGGGGATCAGCCTTTTGTACAATGTATTGTGCACAAACATTTTAACGCTGTCGCGTAAGTAATCCCCTATATTAGGGTTGTTCATCTCAGTTTATCGTCTGAATCCGTACCAAAAGGAACTTGGCTTGGAACAAGTATAGAAAATATTCTAAGTCTTTGAAATCGCTCATCAACTAAGGACTAGCTGAATCAATAAGGGTTTGCTAGTCTAGTTCATCAATAGAGTTTGTTCAATAGAAACTATACTCGAAATTTGAATAACAAACAATGATTGGAATAAAGCTTAAGTACGTAACATGATAGTAACCTTGCTTGAATATCAATAAGCTAAGGTCATAAGCTTGCTCAATATAAATAAACTTGCATTGAATAAATTAACAAGTTAAAAGGAAAGAATAACTTGCTATAAATAATTTTCAAGTTTAAGGGAGGAAAACTTGCCTCGTGTGTAGATTACAGATTTAAACAATGCACGTTCCTTAATCACCCTATACATTTTGATTATAAAATAGTAACAGTGATTAGCTATAGAACAATATACACACTTTATGATTTATTCTTATCCTATTTCACTTAATAGATCAAATGTCATTTGATATTCATTTTGCTTACCACTCATTATAGTATCTTATTTATCATTAAATACTTTAATCTAAATTTTAATCATGCACACGTCATCACAATAAAATAAAAAAAATAAAAATAAAAATATTTCAGTTACTGTTCCTCGCCGGGGCGGGAATTCCCTGAACAAAACTCTCGCCGAGACCTCGCCGAGGCGAGAATTCACTATACAAAAAGCTCGCCGGGGCGAAGATTCCTTTGCATATTTCTCGCTGGGGCGAGAGACTCGGCAGTCGCCTTTCCCAGCTCGCGAACCAGTGAAAACTTAGGCTAATTTTGGCCAAATTTTCCGAATTCTACCATCCAGTACACAAACTAAATATACCCAGACATCCAACATGTTAGAAAATAATTACCCAACATGTTTTTAACCACTCTAAGCATTATAAAACACATAATCAACCAATTACAAACCCAAAATTTCACTGTTAAACAATTTATTCAAGTTTTGGCCATTTTCATGAAATTAAGCTCTGTAAATTCATTTTTCAACCAATTAACACCATTCTTCTTGCATTATTCTTGTTTTTCATCATATAATCATAAACAGTTATCAATTAACCAATTAATAACTAATTTAAGCATCAATTTTCATACATATATACAATTCATGAACTAAACTCTGTGAAAACCAAAACTCAATTCTAAACATACATTCATAAATTAACACCTTTAATTTAACTTATAATCATCATATAATTATCATATAATCATCTAACACATGCTTTCTAACAATTATATCAAATATTTTATCTTTTGAGCAATTGAGTCCACATACAGAAATTAGAAACCATATACAGTAAAGTAAAACAAAGAGGAAAAGAATTATACATTCTATTGCTTTAAGAATTTAGAATTCTCTTCAATCACAAACTCTTCTCTATCCACAAACTCTCCAACTCACAATTTCTCTCTATTCTCACTTGATAGAACTCTGCTCTTTCTTCTTTCTTCTCTTTTTTTTAAACTCTGTATTTTCTTTTCTTTTAATCAACTGACAAGTAAAATAAAAACTGATGGAACGTATAATTACCAATTAAATCATCAGTTACACAATTCAAAAGCCTCTAAGGCTTGTTTGGTTAAATTAAAATAGAATAATCCATTATTTCCAACCAAAGGTCATAAGGCCTTGTTTGGAAAAACTAAATTAAAACACTTCTCATTTATTTTAATAAATCATTATAACATATAGTTTTAAATGTCACACTTCTAATTTAATTCAACTTATTATTAAATAAATTCAATTAAACCTTACTAACTAAATAATAAATTTATTTAACCAATAACAATAACACCAAATAAATTATATTATTCAAATAAATCATTTATTCAAATAAACCTTTTCATCATCTAATTTAATTAATCTAATTTAATTATTAAATTAAATTAGAATAAACATAACAAATCACATTCAAATAACATTTAACATTATTAAACTTAACATATACCCATTCCACAAAAACTTAATAAATTATTTATTTTGCTCAATAAATTAATAAAAATATTTATATAATTCAATAAATATTTTTATTCAATCACAAAAATTGCATTCGTTACATCTTTCCCTCCTTAAAAGGATTTTGTCCCCAGAATCACAACGCAATTAATTCGTCCATTATATTCTCCCCTCCTTACAAAGATTCTGTCCCCAGAATCGTGATACAAAAACTAAACAAATAATTGAGGATAATTCTGCATCATTTTCTCCTCGAGTTCCCACGTAGCTTCTTCAGCACTGTGGTTCCTCCATATTACCTTAACAGAAGGTATCACTTTATTTCTAAGTACTTGCTCTTTCCTGTCTATTATCTGTACAAGAACCTCTTCATAGGATAAATCTTGTTCAAATTGTATCGGTTCATGTTCTATGACATGTTTATAATCTGGCTTGTACGGTCGTAGCACCGATATGTGGAAAACGTTGTGAATGTGGCCTAACTCAGGAGGTAAAGCTACCTGATAAGCTACCTCACCCACCCGTTTCAACACTTCAAAGGGTCCAATGAATCGCGGACTCAGCTTACCCTTTTTACCAAATCTGATTTTCCCCTTCCAGGGAGATACTTTGAGAAACACAAAACTGTCGACTTCAAATTCGCGATTTTGTCGGTGTTGATCAGCATACTTCTTCTGTCTGTCTTGAGCGGCTATCAGTCTGGCTCTTATCACCTTGACAATTTCAGCAGTTTGTTGTACCAGCTTGGGTCCCAATAGTCGTCGTTCACCAACCTCATCCCAGCATAATGGAGTTTTGCATTTCCTTCCGTACAATGCTTCGTAGGGCGGCATGCCGATACTAACGTGATGACTATTGTTGTAAGCAAACTCGACCAGAGGTAAATGATCATCCCAGTTGCCTTTAAAATCCATGACGCACGCCCGAAGCATATCCTCCAACGTCTGAACTGTTCTTTCGCTCTGGCCATCGGTTTGAGAATGGTAGGCTGTACTCATTCTCAACTGCGTTCCCAAACAAGCTTGCAGACTCCTCCAAATTTTTGAGGTGAAACGTGGATCTCTGTCTGACACTATTGACACTAGAACACCGTGCCTTGAGATAATCTCCTTTACGTATAATTTCGCCAGCTGATCCAAAGTGAATCTGATTTTGATAGGCAAGAAATGTGCTGATTTCGTCAATCTGTCAACTATGACCCATATTGCGTCATACCCCTTCTGAGTAGTTGGAAGCCCTACCACAAAATCCATTGTGATATGCTCCCATTTCCATTCTGGTATCTCCAAGGGCTGTAGCAAACATTGGTCGTTGATGCTCCGCTTTAACTCTCTGACAAGTGAGACACTTCGCAACACACTCAACAACCTCTCTTTTCATGTTTGGCCACCAAAAATGTTGTCGAAGATCCTGGTACATTTTTGTGCTACCCGGGTGAATCGAAAATCTTGAACTGTGAGCTTCGCTCAAAATCTCTTCTCTGATCTCTGGCACTGACGGAACCTAGATTCTGCCCTCAAATCTCAGCATTCCTTCAGTGTCGATTTTGTATTTAAGCTCTTCACCTTCAAGCACTCTTTGCCGTATTTTATCACATTCCTCATCGTGAAGTTGCGCTTCCTTCACCTTTTCTACCAAAGTTGGTTGGGTTTCCATCTGGAACAATTTTTCATTAGACTTTGGCAGACACTTCACCTCTAGCTCCAATTTAACCATTTCTGCTACGAGCTTCTCCTGATCAGTTAACAAAAGTAGTTTCTCCCGACCCTTTCTACTCAAAGCGTCAGCAACCACGTTAGCCTTCCCTGGATGGTATAGAATTTCACAGTCATAATCTTTGATAAATTCTATCCATCTCCTCTGCCGCATATTCAAATCTTTCTGTGTAAAAATATACTTCAGACTTTTATGGTCTGTATATATTTCACACTTCTCCCCATAAAGATAGTGCCTCCAGATTTTCAGAGCAAACACTACAGCTGCTAATTCCAAATCATGGGTCGGATACCCTTTTTCATAGTCTTTTAGTTGGCGCGATGCATATGCAATAACCTTACCATTCTGCATCAACACACAACCAAGTCCTTTATGCGATGCGTCGCTATACACCACAAAATTTCCTGTATCATCTGGTAAAGACAACACAGGCGCCGAACTTAGTCTCTTCTTTAGTTCTTGGAAACTCTCTTCGCACTTCTCCGTCCAAACAAACTTCACGGATTTTCTTGTTAAATTCGTTAACGGAGTGGCGATCCTGGAGAAATCTTGAATAAAACGTCTGTAGTATCCTGCCAAACCTAGGAAACTCCTCACTTCTGACGGTATCTTCGGCTGATCCCAGTTCATCACAGCTTCCACTTTCGCTGGATCCACTGAAATCTCGTCTTTATCAATTATATGTCCAAGAAATTGAACACGCTCCAACCAAAATTCGCACTTCGAAAATTTTGCATACAATTTCTCCTTCCTTAACGCCTCCAATGTCACCCTCAAATGATCCACGTGTTCTTCCTGAGTTTTGGAGTGGACCAGAATGTCGTCTATAAATACCACCACAAATTTATCCAGAAATGGTTTGAACACCCTATTCATTAAGTCCATGAATGCTGCAGGCGCATTCGTTAAACCAAATGACATAACCAAAAACTCATAGTGACCATATCTGGTTCGAAACGTCGTCTTTGGTATGTCCTCTTTTCTCACCTTCAATTGATGGTATCCACTTCGCAGGTCTATCTTTGAAAAGTACCTTGCTCCCCTCAGCTGATCAAACAGGTCATCAATCCTTGGCAACGGGTACTTGTTTTTGATCGTAACCTTGTTCAACTCTCTATAATCAATGCAAAGACGCATTGATCCATCCTTCTTCTTAACAAACAATATCGGCGCTCCCCATGGCGAAACGCTCGGTTGAATATACTTCTTATCTAGCAGCTCTTGTAGCTGCACCATCAACTCCTTTAATTCTACTGGAGCCATTCGATACGGGGCTTTCGATATAGGGGCCGTTCCCAGTGCTAAATCAATTACAAACTCGATTTCCCTATCTGGCGGTAATCCTGGCAAATCATCAGGAAACACGTCCGCAAAATCCCTAACTACTGGTATCTCCTCCAGCTTTGCACCCACCTTTCGGGTATCAACTATGTAGGCTAGATATCCTACACATCCTTGTCTCAACATCTTTCTAGCCTGCATCATCGTCAGAAAACTCGTTTGTCTAGGCGACTTGCTGCCATAAAACACTACCTTCGACGGAGTCTTAAAATTTACACACTTCTTTTGACAGTCAATAACTGCCCCATAGTTGAACAACCAATCCATACCCAAAATAACGTCAAACTCCCCAAGACAAATTGGGATTAAGTTTACTGTCATCACATAACCTTTAATATCTATCTGACAGTTCTTGTGGACAAACTTAACAGGAATCACTTCCCTATTAGCAATTTCTATATTCATGGGATAATCTAATTCTTCCTGAGGTAACTCTAATTTCTTAGCAAAATCATCGGATATAAATGAACAAGTAGCACCCGAGTCAAACAATACATAAGCATTAACATTATTGACTGGAATGATACCTGACACTATATCCTTTGACTGCACAGCATCCTGCACCGTCATGTTGAATGTTCGAGCTGTAGGTCGGTTGGGCTGTGCCGGTCCTGTGATAGTAAGGTTGCCACCACCGCTGTTTTCTTTTCCTACACTGGCTCCACCTGTCGTTGCTTTCTTAGGGCAGTCTCGGGCAAAGTGATCCTTCGACCCGCAGATGAAACATGCTCCTTTCTTTGGATTAGGGCAATTTGGTGAAATATGACCCTCCTGTCCGCAGTTGAAGCACACCCTCTTACCTTTTAAGCACACACCCACATGGCTCTTTTCGCAGTTGTTGCACACCTCTATCTTCTTCTTCTGATTACCCTGCTGACTTCCCGCAGAGTTACTATCACTCCACTTTCTCTTCTGATTACTGCCCCCATGGCTACCACTTGCTTTGTTTTCATTTTTATTCTTCTTTTTCTTCTGCTCCTGATTGTACTTGGACAGAGCATCACTGCCTCCTTCAGCGATAATTGCCTTTTCTAACACCGCCGCAAATGAGTTCAGTTGAAACAACGAAACTCGACTATATAACCAGGGCTTCAATCCCTGCTCAAATCTTCTAGCCTTTCGCTCATCCGTGTTGACCTGATATGGCGCAAACCTCGCCAACTCATTGAATTTTGCAGCATACTCAGGCACCGTCATTGTACCTTGCTTCAACTCTAGAAACTGTACTTCTATTTGGTTCTGCGCGCTTGCCGGAAAATAAGTCTCGAAAAATATCTCCTTAAATCGCTCCCACGGAACAATCCCTTGGCCACCTCGAGTCTTATTAGCTTGCCACCAGTAACTTGCTTTTGATTTGAGCATGAACGTTGCAAATGCCATCTTTTGGTCTTCATTGACCCTAGCGACATCAAACACCTTCTCCATCTCCATGACCCAAGTTTGGGCTTCAATTGGATTCATAGAGCCATGATATTTTGGAGGTCCGACAGCCTTGAAGTCTTTAAAAGTTGTGGCCTGGGCTTGGGGTTGATTGGCAAATGCTCCCGTTAGCAGATTCACCAGCTGCTGCATCGGATTAGCGTTGGCTTCTTCGTTATTGTTGGTAGATCCCTCAGGGGTCAATTGACGGGTTTGTCTTCTTGGCGACATCTTACTGTTAAGAATTCGCGCTATTAGATTATTATTCAATTACTTAAACATTTAAGTCTTAACTTAAACATTTATAAACACACTTAACACATAGCACATCTGATAAACTTTCGCATTTTTATTCATTTACTGCTTCAAAACATAATAAAAATAGCATCGTAGTTATTTACATCATCTATCCTGACATCATAAAGTTCCAGGATTACATCATTATTCTATCCCATTATATAAAACTGGGATTTACAACTTATTAACTTATAAATTTCATAATAACAAATCCAATCATAATCTACGATGATAACCCACGACGCACAGCTTCCTGGCGTTCCTGCTCCAAAATACGAGTCACCATCCTTCGACCCATTACATCTGGATGACGATGGACTCGATCCTGAGCTCTATCCACTGTGGTGTGAAAAATATACTTCATCTCGTCAATCTTGGCCTTCTTTGACCGCACCTCACATTCAACACGATCTGCGCGGTTAGCCTCCCTCAACCAAGCAGTTTCAGCTCTCGCCCGCTCAGCTGACTCCTTTTTCAACTCATCTCGTACAATTTCATTCCTGGCTATCAACTGTCCTCGTCGATACTCAGACTGCGCCAGCCTCTGCTCAACCTCTGCAAGACGTGATGAAAGGTCTTGGATCTCAGCATCCTTCTGCTCTAAAGTGGCTTGACGTTCCGCAGCCTGTTCCTCTAACTCCTCCTTTTCACTCTCTACATGAACCAGCTTCCACTCCACGTCTCTAAGACGTATATCTAGCTCCTCTATCTCACTGTTCTTCTACTCTAAGACAGTCTGTCGCTTGGTCAGCTGCCTCTCTAACTCCTCCACTCTATCTTGCAACTCAATGTTGCGATCATACACCTGCTCATACATCTGAACACCTAAGGAGGTTAGTGATATCTCCTCAGGGTCCTCCTCCTCTCCCTCAACCTCCTCCGGATCCTCCTCAGGATCAGTCTTAGACTCATACTCGGGACCTTCAACTGTGACCAATGGGGATGGCTCCCTCTACACTAACTGCTCATGAACTACGTGAATATCTCGGGGCTCCTCCTCCCTAGCCTGGCTGGGCTCTCCTCTATCAGTCATCCTGACGATAAAATTTTAAGTTTTATTTACTAATCGATAATACTCGCGAACACATAAGTTTGTTATCAAATAAGCACATAGCACACATTCATTTTATTATCTTTTATGAATTTCCGTAATCCATTCCTTAGAACTCGATAAGAGTTTATCACCACTATATTCTCTATCTTCTAAAAGGCTACTACCCTAAGGTTTTCCCCACCTAAAGGTTCATAACCTATCAGCTCTGATACCAACCTGTGACACCCCCAAATCCAGGTACTTAATTCCCACAGATTTGGTGTTCACTATCTGATTCATTCACATCTATCTACCCATAATTAAGAACAATTAAATAAACTTAAAGAAACATCTTCCCAAAATGGGTTACATCACCAACTATTAAACAATCAAATCCCAGGTTATCTTAACCTTAATACATCACTGCGGAAAAAAACATAATTTTAAATAAGTCTTTGATACAAATAAACATCAAGTGGATAATAAATCTCTTGCTACTTTAACATCTTGCCCTTGCCTTTACTCGTGAACGGCTCGTCCTGCTTTTCTGGCTTAGCTGCAATGATTAGTGCAAGTGAAAGTAGTATGCACACAAGCCAATCATATTTGATATGATGTAGCATATACTTTGTAATCTTATTCGTTTGTTAAAGGCATTTTACTTTATCTACATGGTGCTGTTATATTAAATGTGATAAACCCATAGTTTTGAGCAATGTTTTTAGAATCATGATGGTGATCATGCTAATGAGATCTAAATTCTAGATAGCTCATAAACTAAAATTGTTCCTAATCGTTGGATTACTAAAAAGAGGATTAGTGAATCCGGATAGATTAGTACATACGTTGCTTGCTCTTATGAAGAAGATGATTGATCTCATAATCATTTGTGTGGAGACACTAAAGCAAGTATGTAGGTGCTTATTAGAGAATAAGTTCACTGAACGTGGCTCGCTAAGGAATACCTAATGGAGTTTTACTCGCCTGTCAATAGGAATTCCTCTAGTGATAGTAGTACAAGTGATCCTTAGACTTGAGATCATCATAGTATCTTGTGTATGATGAGTTATACTTTAACATGTCCCTTAAGACCTTTAGGGTATATCAAAGGGTATGATTGGGTATAATAAGTTATACATGGAGATAGGTGAATGATCAATAAAGAATCTACCACTTCTAGTAAAAGGAGAGAATGTCCTATGTGATTCGATAAATGACGACTCAGAAGTCTTTGGCCAAAGCAGAATGAAATTAGAAAGGAGTTTCTAATTTGCATTAATTAGAGTTGTGCATTTGAGAATCGAAATACATATAATTAAATAAAATAAGACTTGACAGTAATTCCATGTCTTATATTTAATTGGGACATTGTATGGTAGAAGGATTGAATTGTACGGTAACTATGCACTGAAAGGTTCTTTTATAATTAATGTTGAAATCTATATTATCTGGAAAGTCGTTGATCGCTAAGGGGGCTTACCCTTATTGTAGAATAAATATTATTTATTTAAATGAATTAAATAGTTTAATTTATTTATTTAAATAAGATTAGAATTGTTCTAGTTGATTTATTCACAACCGGTTTAATATGGAGAACCTAAAGGGTCACACCGCAAAAGAAAAATATTTATTTAAGAAGTAAATGACATAATTGTAATAATAAGTTAAGTGTATTTAATTTAGTCTATGGAGATAGAATAAATTAAATAGCTTAATATTTATTATTTAATATTTTAGAAATATTAAATATAAATTAATAAGAGGAGTCTTATTATTATTATTACTATTACTATTATTTAATTCCTAATAGGGATTGGGAATTAATTAATAGAAGTACTCTCACATGAATTCCTAATTGGATTAGGAGTTTAATTTAATTAAAGGAGTTTAATTAGAATAGAAATCCTAATCCTAAATAGTTTAGGGAAGGGTTTTCCTACATCTATAAATAAGAGAAGTCTTATCATAGATTAGGGTTACACACTCTTGCATAAGAATTGTAGAGAGTACTTACAATTTCTATAGAGATAGAAATTAGGATTTTGCCAACACCCATCTTCTTGAACAAGTATTATTCCTTGGTGGATCACCTCTAGAGGCCAAACACTTGGGTGGCTAACGTTGATCAAATGAAGGAATTTAATCGGTGGAATTCAAGGAGAACGCGAAGGAATTGGAGGTGAACTTGTACCTGATGAAGCTAGAATTCTACAAGGATATAATTCTTATTCTCCATATCTTTCGTTTAATTAATAATTGTGCATAAAGAAAGATCATGGTGATGGTTTGTATAAAATTTTAAAATCTGATTTTATCGCGCTTCCGAACTATTAATGTAATTTGATTGCATGTTCGCGTTATACAAACATAACAGTGGTACCAAGAGCCAAACTTTATGCGAATTATTAATTGTTTTGATTCTATATATACATTGATATGTGTTAAGAACAATTTAATTGGGCATAATTGTTTGTGTAAAATTATTTTATTTATTTTATTTTATTTTTTTATTTATTTTGATTTTATTTATTTTCAATTAAGATAAAAGGTTTATTTTGAATTGGAATATAATTAAAATTAAAAGTTTTATTTGAACTTGGAATTGGATTCTACGTTAACTAGAATAAAGGAGTTTATTCATATATGGATTAGGATTCCATGCTTCCTAGAATAAAGGAGTTTATTCACATATGGAATAGGATTCCATGTTTCCTAGAATAAAGGAGTTTATTCACATATGGAATAGGATTCCATGTTTTCTGAATAAAGGAGTTTATTCACATATGGAATAGGATTCCATGTTTCCTTAAAAAATAAAGATGTTTATTTTGATAAGGAATAGGATTCAACATATTTTATTTTCCAACAATTTTAAGTTAAAAATAAAGGTGTTTATTTTAAACTTGAAATTGGTTTCCATATTAATTAAAATAAAGGAGTTTATTTTGATTTGGAATTTGATTAAAAATAAAGGAGTTTATTTTTATTCAAAAAAATTGGCTAAATTAAAATAAAAGAGTTTATTTTGATTTGGAATATGATTAAAATAAAGAAGTTTATTTTAATTGAAATTGGATTTCATGATAACTAATTAGAGTTGGAATTGGATTCCATGATAACTAATTGGAGTTGAAATTGAATTTTATACAAACTAATATTGCTCATTAAATGATATCAATGCATATATGGAATGATTTTATTATTCATGGGATGAATGTTATTTATTGATACATATAGAGATATGTATGATAATAAATAGGGATTGATTATGGACTATTGACTAATGTGTGATTGGATTTATTTTAGTGGATGCTTGAATGTATGGGTTTTTATAAATGGGGTCTGCGTACCTCGTCTTCTCTAATTTTTTCTTAATGTAAATTCTATCTCCCTCCTATGTACATCCCCTTGACTGCTGATCAAGGTTTCTATTTATTGTAAATAATTTTTGTAATAGGACTAGTTAGAATTAATTTTGAAGAATTGAAGACAAAGGAGCAAGGAGCGCTTGAAGACCCGTTTGTAATGGAGCCCGGGTTTAAATGTAATAGTTATATTTAAATTTAATTCTTGCACCCTAGGTTTGACCTTTTGGTTCACTTGGTGGCTCTAGTGAACCAAACTAGAATAAAAGTCCATAATCAATCCGGGTAGAATATAGTATTCTATATGTGCATGCTTACTATGTATATATTATATATTATACAACATGCTTCGCATGTTAAATAATATGACGCGTATTTTATATATATATGTGCATGCGCGCTAAACAAGATGAGACAAATAATAACAAACCCCTCAAAGTAATTATATTAAGTCCTAAGCGTTCAAAGATATTCGGAATATCGAACGTCACCTTCTAGCATGGTAAAACAATAGAGTATTAAATATTTAATATGAGTTTGTTGTGCACACACAAGGCGAGTATAAAATATTTAAGATGTTGTTTTATCACATTTGATGCTTATACATAGACTGAACGATGCTGTTTTGTTGTGCACACACAAGGACAGTGTTTTTCTTTCGAATATATGGAAGTGCTAGGTTGGACTTAACTTAGATTATTTTAGTTCGGATGTGCACACACTTGACCATTATAATCTAAGAGGCAAAATACAAGGAGTTACATAGTGATGTAATTGACAATAGTTGTCTACCTATTTATTTATATATAGTTTGTTGTGCACACACAAGGCTATATACATTTGAAATGGGATCCTTATTCTCACTAGCAAATCTTTAATTAGATTTGCCGAACTGTATATTGAGGGTAATATAGTTTGATGAAAATAGTGGGAGATACCAATTTAAAATAAAGGCCTACTTTATTTTGGTAATTCATTAAAATGAATGTATGCTAAAATGTTATTAAAATTACAAATTCATTTATAGAATTTTACAATGTCTAATTCACTATCACTGGGGAGCATATTAGATGCTAATTAACCGGACTGAATTATACGGACTAGTTAAGGAATTTGAGAAAAGTTCTCAAGGCTGAAAAGCTATCTTATGTCCTTAATATGCCTATCCCTGCAATGGTTGCAGACAATGCCTCAGAGAAAGAGATTGCTACTTTTAGAAAGTGGCAAGATGATGCACAGTTGGCTCAATGCATCATGCTCGCATCCATGAGTAACGAGCTTCAGCGTCAGCATGAAACTATGGATGCTCCTACTATACTCCTGCACCTTCAAGGAGTTGAAGGGTGAGGAAAGTAGGACTATTAGATATAAGATATCTAAGGAGCTCTTCCGATCTAGAATAACCGATGGCACTACAGTATAGACAAATGTCCTCAAAATGATCAATCTGATTGAACAATTGGGACAACTGGGTTTTAATGGATGGAGAGTTGATCCAAGATTTGATCTTGCAATCACTTCCGGACTCTTTCTCACAAATTGTTGTGAATTTTCACATGAACAAGCTATATGTCAGCCTGCCTGAGTTGCTTAAACATGTTGAAAACTGTAAAGAGTCATTTTTCAACCAAGAAAGACCAAGTCTTACTAGTAGATGATTCTTCCAGGAAGCGGAAGAGGGCCAAAGGATCTTCTTAAAAGAAGAACAATTCAAAGAAGGTAAATGAAAAGGCAAAAACAAAGGACAATAAGAATAAGACTGATGCAGATAGCAAAGAAGTTTGCTTCCACTGCAATAAGCCGGGATACTAGCAAGGAAACTGTAAGGAGAATCTTACAGAGGCTAACCAGAAGAGGCTTAGTGAAGCTTCGGTTACAGATATAGGTTTGTTCATGATTGAAATAAATTTTTCTATAAGTCAAAGTTCTACTTGGGTATTGGATACCAACTGTAGTTCTCACGTATGCAATCCAATGCAGAGACTAAGCAGAAGTAGAAAGCTAAACTAAGAGTAAGTAATCTTATGTGTAGGAATGGAGCAAAGGTTGCTGCATTAACCATAGGAACTTATAGTTTAGCATTGCCTACGGGCAAGTCTATTAAGTTAATAAATTGTTATTATGTTCCAGTTCTCTTTAAAAACATTATTACTTCCGTTGTTGGACAAGGAAGGTTCTGGTATTATATTTAAGAATAATTATTGTTCTATTTGTAATGATAATGTTTTGTTTGAAGCTGGAAGATCACTTCATAGACTTTGTATACTTGACTTACATGAAAAATAATTTTGCAAATTGAACAAACTAGTAAAAGAAAAAGGAGATGGTCATTCAAAGAGTTTGAATGTGTGTATTTGATGAAATACAAGTCTGAAATCATTTGAAATGTTCAAAGAATTCAGAAGTGAAACAAATTGACAAAAAGTATTAAGATTCTTTGATTAGATCGAAGAAAGAATACTTGAGCAATGAGTTTCTAGATCATCTCAAAATGGTATTTTCTCATAATGGAAACCTCCTGATACACAATAATTGATTGGTGTATCTAAAAGGAGAAATTGTACCTTGTTGGACATGGTGCAGTCCATAATGATTTTTACCGACATTCTAGTATCCATCTGGGGTTATGCCCTAGAAATGGCTGCATATCTACAAAATAAGGTAACCTCAAAATCTGGCCCCAAGATTCCATAAAGGTTATGGATAGGGAGGATTCCTAGTCTTAAGTAAGTTAAGATAAGGGGTTGTCCAACTTATGTGAAAAAGGTTTCAAAGATAAGTTTGGGACAAAATTTGACAAGTGCAGACTTGTGGGATATCCTAAAGTAAGTTTAGGGTATTATTACTATAATTCTACACGCTGCCTTCTTAGATAAAGGTGTTTATCATTGAAGGAGCTAGTGGGAGGATAATAGATCTTGAAGGAGTTCAAAAACCACAAAGCATTTTAAGTCGAACCGAGGAACCTGTAGATAGACCTATTGTACCACAACCGAATCGTAAATCTGGAAGAGTACCGAAGATACCTGGGAGGTATGGATTCATCATAGAAGATGATGATGAGGTACGCATCATAGAGGATGATGATCCAGTTATATACGATGAGGCTATGAGTAGAAGACACTCAGAGAAATGGCAGATGGCCATGAAATCCGAAATGGACTCCATGTATGAGAACCAAGTATAGACTCTGGTTACTCCATAAAAGGGCATAGTGCTTAGAGTGTGAATATGGGTCTTTAAGAGAAAGACTGAGGCAAATGGCAAGGTGGAGACCTATAAGACCAGACCTGTTTAAAAGGTTTTTCAAGTCAAGGAGTTGACTGTGATAAAATCTTATTACCGGGTAATGCTTAAGTCCATTTGAATTTTGCTTGTGATTGCAAGCTTATTACGAAACCTGGCAAAATGGATGTGGAGACGCCATTCCTCAATGAATACTTGAGGAGAATGTATGTATGATACAGCCAGAGGAATTTGTTTCAAAGGTTGAAGCAAATCGTGTTTTAAGCTACAATGATCCATTGATGGATTGAAGCAAGCTTCTCAAAGATGGAACATTCGTTTTGATGAGACAATCAAAAGAGTTTGATTTTATCAAAAATGAGAATGAACATTGTGTGTACAAAAGGGTCAGTGGGAGCGCTGTGACATTCTTGGTATTATATGTTGATATACTACTGGTAAGGAATAACACACCAATGCTACAATCAGTAAAGATAACATTGTCTAAACATTCGTCCATGAATGACTTGGGAGGAGCATCCTATAAATTGGGGATATAAATCTATATAGATAGATTTAAAAGGATGTTCGGCTTGACCCAATGAACGTATATTCATTCGATGCTAAAGGCGTTTAGCATGGCAAACTCCGAGAGAGGTCTCATGATGATGAGCCATGGAGTGTATCTCTCTAAAATTGTCCCCAATTGAAAGAGAGATCGCATGAGTTACTATCATGTATACAATGAATATACAAGGCCTGATGTTGATCAGTCATATTCTAGAGAAGATCACTGTAAGACAGTGATAAACATCTTTAGGTACTTAACCGGTACTAAAGATGTGATCATAATTCATGGTAGGTCCGAATTAAAACTAGAGGGCTAAACAGACTCAAGTTTTTTCAGACTGACCAAGACGATAACAAATCCACTTTAAGGTAAATCGTTACCTTGAAAGGTGGTGCAGTGAATTGGAAAAGTTTCAAACAGCAAAGAGTTGCTGGTTTAATGACAAAGACAAAGTATATAGCTGTAAATGAAGCTGCAAGTTGATTGTTTGGATAAAAAGTTCATTACAGAACTAGGAATAGTTCCTAAGTCTCATCTTGGATTCAAACATGTGTTGCGGCACTTTCATTTGATTAGTAAAATCATTGAAAGAAGAAAAGTCACTATAGAGATAGTGGACTCTCGAGAACAGCATTGCATATCCATCTATTGAAGCTTTATCCAACAGCAGGATAATCGTCACTTAGAGAAGAAGGGTATTAGATACCATGGCAATTGGCTTTAGTGCAAGTGGGAGATTGAAAGTAGTATGCACATAAGCCAATCATATTTGATATGATGTAGCATATACTTTGTAATCTTATTCGTTTGTTAAAGGCATTTTACTTTATCTACATGGTGCTGTTATATTAAATGTGATAAACCCATAGTTTTGAGCAATGTTTTTTAGAATCATGATGGTGATCATGCTAATGAGATCTAAATTCTAGATAGCTCACAAACTAAAAATTGTTCCTAATCGTTGGATTACTAAAAAGGGGATTAGTGAATCCGGATAGATTAGTACATACGTTGCTTGCTCTTATGAAGAAGATGATTGATCTCATAATCATTTGTGTGGAGACACTAAAGCAAGTATGTAGGTGCTTATTAGAGAATAAGTTCACTGAACGTGGCTCGCTAAGGAATACCTAATGGAGTTTTACTCGCCTGTCAATAGGAATTCCTCTAGTGATAGTAGTATAAGTGATCCTTGGACTTGAGATCATCATAGTATCTTGTGTATGATGAGTTATACTTTGACATGTCCCTTAAGACCTTTAGGGTATATCAACGGGTATGATTGGGTATAATAAGTTATACATGGAGATAGGTGAATGATCAATAAAGAATCTACCACTTCTAGTAAAAGGAGAGAATGTCCTATGTGATTCGATAAATGACGACTCAGAAGTCTTTGGCCAAAGCAGAATGAAATTAGAAAGGAGTTTTCTAATTTGCATTAATTAGAGTTGTGCATTTGAGAATCGAAATACATATAATTAAATAAAATAAGACTTGACAGTAATTCCATGTCTTATATTTAATTGGGACATTGTATGGTAGAAGGATTGAATTGTACGGTAACTATGCACTGAAAGGTTCTTTTATAATTAATGTTGAAATCTATATTATCTGGAAAGTCGTTGATCGCTAAGGGGGCTTACCCTTATTGTAGAATAAATATTATTTATTTAAATGAATTAAATAGTTTAATTTATTTATTTAAATAAGATTAGAATTGTTCTAGTTGATTTATTCACAACCGGTTTAATATGGAGAACCTAAAGGGTCACACCGCAAAAGAAAAATATTTATTTAAGAAGTAAATGGCATAATTGTAACAATAAGTTAAGTGTATTTAATTTAGTCTATGGAGATAGAATAAATTAAATAGCTTAATATTTATTATTTAATATTTTAGAAATATTAAATATAAATTAATAAGAGGAGTCTTATTATTATTATTACTATTACTATTATTTAATTCCTAATAGGGATTGAGAATTAATTAATTGAAGTACTCTCACATGAATTCCTAATTGGATTAGGAGTTTAATTTAATTAAAGGAGTTTAATTAGAATAGAAATCCTAATCCTAAATAGTTTAGGGAAGGGTTTTCCTACATTTATAAATAAGAGAAGTCTTATCATAGATTAGGGTTACACACTCTTCCATAAGAATTGTAGAGAGTACTTACAATTTCTATAGAGATAGAAATTAGGGTTTTGCCAACACCCATCTTCTTGAACAAGTATTATTCCTTGGTGGATCACCTCTAGAGGCCAAACACTTGGGTGGCTAACGTTGATCAAAGGAAGGAATTTAATCGGTGGAATTCAAGGAGAACGCGAAGGAATTGGAGGTGAACTTGTACCTGAGGAAGCTAGAATTCTACAAGGGTATAATTCTTATTCTCCATCTCTTTCGTTTAATTAAAAATTGTGCATAAAGAAAGATCATGGTGATGGTTTTGTATAAAATTTTAAAATCTGATTTTATCGCGCTTCCGCACTATTAATGTAATTTGATTGCATGTTCGCGTTATACAAACATAACAACAAGAGTGAGCAAATAATTGCTCACAAGTACGATAACAATAATATTTAAATGAAATGGATTTCAACTGAGGGATAATAATTTTCTGAATCTCAGTCAATAAATGATCAAAGTCTAAAAGCTCGTTAGAATATTTGATTCAAGAAAAAATAGATTTCAAGATTTAGAAATTATATCTGAGGGTCACAAGACCTCGAACTATGTCCTAGGTTAACATGTATTTCTACTGTAACCTTTAACAGTCATATAGACTATGGACCAACATCTCCTACTCAGGAGGATCAGCCCTTTGTACAATGTATTGTGCACAAACATTTTAACGCTGTCGCGTAAGTAATCCCCTATATTAGGGTTGTTCATCTCAGTTTATCGTCTGAATCCGTACCAAAAGGAACTTGGCTTGGAACAAGTATAGAAAATATTCTAAGTCTTTGAAATCGCTCATCAACTAAGGACTAGCTGAATCAATAAGGGTTTGCTAGTTTAGTTCATCAATAGAGTTTGTTCAATAGAAATTAAACTCGAAATTTGAATAACAAACAATGATTGGAATAAAGCTTAAGTACGTAACATGATAGTAACCTTGCTTGAACATCAATAAGCTAAGGTCATAAGCTTGCTCAATATAAATAAACTTGCATTGAATAAATTAACAAGTTAAAAGGAAAGAATAATGTAGACACCCAAATTTTGCGTTTCCTTCTACTAACCGTGACAGGAGGGCGAAATCGTCAATTGAACCAGCTTGCGGGAGCAAAGGAGCGGGCACAAGGGCGAGCGCCCGGTCCCGCCGCAAATGAATTGTGGGCCAGCCCAAGTCGACGTGACAGCATGATCCGTCCGAGGCAGGCATTTCCGAATGAGGTGGGCACGTCTCCCGGAAGTTCCCGGACTGCGGAATACGAGCCTATCAGCGAAAACCGACGTTGCGGTACGAAAAATCGACGGCGTGACACGAAAATCGAGAAAGTCAAGCCCGCCAGCCGCGGATAGATCTGCGGCCAAGTGGGTGCGCCAGCACGAAAACCGGGAAATCAGCACTCAGCAGCTGAGTGCGATGGGAGGCGTGCCAGCTGGCCAGCCGCAGATCTATCTGCGGCCAGCCGCAGATAGATCTGCGGCTGGCTCTGGCCCAGCCTATTTAAGCCAGCTTCGGCAGCATACAGGGGGTTCAGCAGTTTTGAAGAAGAAGAATTCCTGCAGCAGCAAAAAAATACGGAAATAGGAAGAGAAAAATAGCTAGATTTTGCAACAAAATAGAGGAGAAAGAAGAAGGAAAAAAAGAGTGGAATTAATTCTTTTGAGTTTGATTGTATCAAATACATCATTTATCCTATTCAAAATACACAAGTTCACATCCATTTGAGATCAATTGCAAGGTGAAAATTTCTATTTGTTCTAACAATTCATGTCCTATTGATTTGGGTAAATTAGATATAATTTTCATGTATCTTATTGAACAATGAATTAGGGATTATTTGCGAGGGTTTCCATTGGAACAAAATTCTTCTTAATAACCCCGATGATATTCATGTTTTGATTTCTTGTTTGTTGTATAAGAGATGTATTGGTTGTGGTTCCTTTAATTTGCTATTTAGGATGTCGTGATATTGTTAGAATTTCCGCGTTGGTTATTTATTGTAATGTTTTGATTTGTGAGTATGTAATAATCGTGGTTGTGAGCCTAGGAAAGCGACCCCGTGGTCCAAATCCGATGATGGACATGTTCTTGATGTATATAGCGGGTAGGATGTAGCCTCCTTGTAACGTGTAACCGTCGGGCCTTAAAACGACGCCAAAGCGAGAATCGGATTTAAGGCCCCATATTAGTGGAAATTGTGATTGTAGGCGTTAGGGATTATTTTGATGGCTTACATGCCCAGGAATAGCCCCAACGCATTTTTAATGCTTGATTTGATTTACGACACGAAATTGATTTCAAAGCTAAATGATAAGATTTTCATAAAATCAATCAAAGTAGGATATTAGAATCACGAGGTTAAAATTTGAGAAATGTTAATGAATGTCGATTCCTATCTAACGAGAAAGCTAAAGAAAAATCGTTCTCAAACATCACAAAATCTGATTTTAGAAATAAGTAACGTTTTGTTAAATCTTTGTGCATAGGGTGAAAGAGATTCTAGAAATTGCCCGATCATTTCACGAAAGCAACGTATAGATCTCGATTCCTATTTTGGCAAAGGTTTAAAACTCTTGTTTTGCCAAAACGACACCTAACGAAAATCTCATAGTTTTGATAATTAAAATCAAACCTTTCTCATAAAGCTTTCTCGTGTATGCCGAAAAGACATTCCGAAGCATTCTCAAAGTAAAACACGATTTTCCCTAAAATCCAAATGATTCTTTCATACAAACTCACCACAACATTTACATAAGCACACATACACACACACGCACGCACACACACACATTTCATGAATTAAAGGATAGGAGAAGTATCAAGATTGCGGTAACCGTGTTTCACGGAAGTCGAGGGGTGCCTAACACCTTCCCCTCACTTAAACAAGCCCCCGAACTCTATGAATCTCGATTCGCAGACCAATTAATTCGGAGTCACATATGAGCCAAGCGATTTATAAAAACACGAAAATTCGGATGAGTTGGTACATCCATTTCAAATATACCAATTGGCGACTCTGGTTTAATTGGCTCATCATAAAAAACGATATTTCAAAAACCCCGTCGACATCAATGCCGACCTTTTCCAAAAAATCATTAAATCAAAAGGCTAAAAATTGGAAAGGGTTACAACCCCCGCGTTAAGCGAGAAAACCCGGCGTCGACAGCTGGCGACTCTGCTGGGGATCATTAGAGGGCTTAAGCCGCATTAAAATCTTGATGCTATTCTATCCTTTAAAAATTTCATGAATATGTGTGTGCATGCGATATTTTGATCTTTTGGTTTTGTTGTGTGAATGTTGTGTTGTGTCCAATGAATGGAATGATTGAATGAAATGACTTTACTTTAAAGAAATCATTTGCATGCGGTGAGGACGATGAATGTGAATGTATGTTGAGAGAGTAACCTCCTCCTGAGGCGAACCTGTCGGTTGCTTATTACTGGACTCGATGGGGCTGCTCCCCGGAGATGGCTCAGGAAACGCACCACTCAAATCCGCTCCAATCGAAAGGGGCTCAAACGAGTAGATTGCGAAGATTTGGGAACCTTCATGCCGAAAAGCCCGTGAGAGTAACCCTAGGATAGGTCATACCTCAGAATAACCCAACGCAGGAAAAGTCTCTTCATGCCTTTTTACGTTTATATGTCTAAATGTCATGATCTCATTCAATACTCATACATCCCTTTTCTATGTCGAAAGAGATTACTAACCGCTGTGAATTGCAGGGAGTAGTTGGGGGAGCATAATAAAGCATGTTTAGCATTGGTTATTGGCACTAAAGGACTACTAACTTTCTCTTTTGCAGGGAAAGATTAAAAAACCCAAAAAAACACAAAAAATTCATAGCTTTAGCATGCATCCATGTTTTCAGTTCCCCAGGACTAAACTTCGAACCATTTGTCTCTGTAGGATTGCTCCTCAAACCCGGTTCGCAGTCTAAGAAAGCCCAGGTCTCTACATCTGAAATGGCTGATCTTCCTAAACCATAATTCCATATCTCGGGAGGAGTTTGATGATTTTAAGAGACAGATGATGGAAATGGCCACAATGTTAAAGGAACAGTTCTTGATCAGACAGGATCCGGGTAAATCAGGGATCGCATAATACTCCACCACCAGGGGATGATCAGAGTCCTCCTAAAAATGGTACAAAACTTGCTTAAAGAGGACCAACCCCGACTCAAGGACGAGCCAGGTCATCCCAAGGCCCGTTCCCATATACCTAGCAGGACAGTGATTACTATCCCAGAGGAAGGGGACCATGACGACCTTCGGAGAAAAATGAAATACATGGAGGGAAACCATCCAATCTCTAAAGGGCATAGGCTCCCTGGGCAGGGTTTTAATTACTCAGATTTATGTGTTTTTCACCCCGGGGCCAGATATCCAGAAAAGGTTCAAAGTTCCCGAGTTTGAAAAATACAATGGAAAGGGAGACCCCTATACACACTTGAAAATATACATTGGAGAACTCGGGGCTTTATGCCGAAGACGAGGGGTTAAGAATGCAGCTATTTCAGAAAAGCTTAACAGGGGAGCAAGAATATGGTATGCCCGCCTCGACAACGCCCGAATCCACAACTGGGAGGAATTGGCCCATACTTTCTTAACCCAATACAGCTTTCAGGCCCAGATGGCTCTTGACAGGGTACCAAATGACAAAGGTTAAAAAACAGCCTAGGGAATCCCTTTAGGGAATATGCGCAAAGATGGAGGGGCATGGCTGCCCCAGGTAACTCCCCCGATGAGCGAATCAGAGATGGTAATGACCTTTGTAGACATTCAGGAGGCACCGTATTATGAGAGGGTCATCTCTGGGATTGGAAGACCTTTTGCGGAAAATGATTAAACATGGAGAGATGGTTGACCTGGGTTTGAAATCGGGTAAAAATCCGGGATCTTACTGCTTTAGAAACTGCTGTCCGAGCAAATACAGAATGGAAACTATGGTAGCACTTCCCGGAGAGTCCAAAAGAGGAAGGAAGAGGATGTCTCCCTCATCCTACAAGGGTCGTCCAGTAAAGCAGAAAGCCATCTTCCGGTACAGGCACAGAGGGGAGGGCCCACCCGACAGCCCAAATTTCTCAGATCAAAGAGCAGAGGGGCGAAGAAGATATGAGGCCTCGCAAAAACCGAGTATTATCAACCCCGCTCGGGGAGCCGCTTGAACGAGTATTAGCTGGTATAGTAGCCCAAAAGAAGATTGTTGGTTTGGCACCCCCGAGTGAGTGACCCAAAAAGGGTTAGAAGGTTTTGACCCGAGCAAGCGGTGTGCATACCACTCCAGTTCCCCTGGCCATGATACACAGGATTGCTGGACGTTAAAGCATCGAATCCAAAACCTGATTGACAGTGGAGAGATTTGTGGTGGAACAGCCGGATTCCCCGAATTGTTAAGGCAAATCCCCTACCAAGACATGATGGGGGGGGAGTCAATGCGACGGAGGCAAGTGAGGCTGGGGGGCCGCCAAGGTTGAACTGATGTGCAGAAAATTGAGGAGATGATAAATGTGATACATGACCATGGGAGTGCGAGGATAACGCCCATCAGGTTGATAGGGGTAAGTACGAATAACATAGAGGGACCTATCAAGTTTGACAGCTCCGAGGCCCATCATTTTTGCTGCAAGGCCACAACTCCCTATCAGTAGTCTGAAGACTGTACCCTGGAATTACGGGGGAATACCCGAGGAAGCGGCCAGTTGTGCTTCCGTGACGACCAGGGGGAACCCCTTATATCTTCCCGGGCGAGTCCCTTGAGAGCCAAAAGAGAAAAAATGAAGAGGGTCTCTCCGAGGAAAGGGCCATAGAGTTTTTGAAAAGGGATGGATCACCCCAGAAATGAGGGGGATCCAGATTTTAAATGAGGAATCAACCTCTAACATCAGTCATGGACTTGGTGTTGTCATCCAGTGAGCATGTGCAAAGCCCTGATGAAGGTTCTGGAGGAGGCATTTGTGCCCAAAAGAGATCATCAGTGAGGAGGATTTCGGCCAGTTGGTAGGCCACTTATTGGAAAACCGATGCAATATCCTTTACAGATGAGGACATTCCCGAAGAGGGAAGGGGGCACCGAAAACCGCTACACATCGCGGTAATCTCCTCAGGATATGTCATGAATGGGGTACTGATCGACGGGGGATCGGCATTGAATATATGTTCCTCTCAGTACGCTGAAGAAAATGAACATCAGTCCCAAGCGCCTGCGGGCCAGTCATGTGGTTGGTTCGGGCTTTTGACGGATCCCGGAGAGACACCATCGGGGAGATAGAATTGCCAGTGGAGATAGGACCCTGTACTTTTGATATATCCTTCCAAAGTCCTAGATATCACGGCAAGCTACAACCTGCTGCTAGGGAGGCCGTGGATACACATGGCCGGGGCAGTTCCTTCCACGCTTCCACCAACAAATCAAGTTGATCATCGATGGGAATCTGGTAACAATCTCGGCCGAATGTGATGACCCTTCTCCTCCCAGGAGTGGCCTACCCGGTAATCAATGTGGATGAGTCAGCGGCGCCTGCCAGCTTTCAAGCACTAGAGATTAGCACTCCCCATTATAGATGCCTGGGAGCTCCAGCTGTGAAACCAAGGGTCTCTCCGGAACTCACCTTTGTGGCAAAGGAAATGATTTAAAATGAACTTCCAACCTGGACAGGGACTAGGGAAAAGCAGTCAGTCAGGGAATCACCAAGCCCATCCACCTACCACAGCAGATAGGCAAAGCAGGATTGGGATACCATGTGGGCGCAGGTACGGGGGACACCGTCAGGGTGCTACTACTCCGATTCGACTAATTGGCAGTCCCGCGAGCATAGCCAACAATGAGCAGGGGCTCAGCGGACCGATGTTTGGGGCAGGGAATGACGAGTTCACCCCCACACGTAATGAGTCGGCCCGGAGGGAAAGTTTCCTGGCAGGAGGTCGCAAAAGAGTTTGAAACCAAATGCTACATCCCCGGACAATCAACAAGCAGTAAGGAGGGGATGAATATTTGTCATGCCACCGGGAGCCCAACAAGTTGTGCCTGTCATCGATTGGGCAGGACTGATTATTCCTGGAGAGGGGTATGGAGGAGAAACTCAGGCGACGTATCCGTAATCATCGGGGAGGTGTCCGATGTGAGGACCTCTGTCATCCAGCGCATTTCAGCTGACCTGACCATCGACAATTGGACCCAGAAACCAGTGATATCCAAACAGGGGTAAAGCTCGACGGCAGGGTGGTTGACCCCAGATGAGGGGGAATGAAGAATTTTTATTTTGTTGTTGTTTTATTTCTGCATAATTGTGTCGTTTCTTCGTGTTATTTGAAATTGCGATCGTCGTGAAAAAATGATTTATATATGACAAGTATTTTGTTTCATGTCAGGTGTACCCATTTGAGTAATCCTTGCCTAACAGATGGTCCTTCAAATTTTGAATGATGATTATGATTTTGACATTGAGCTGGATTTCGATTTAATGGGCATTGAACAAGACGAGACAGATTACGACGACGCACCTGACGAGATCAAAGGATGGGTCGAGGATAAGCCCAAACCCAACTTGGACCAAAACCATCACCGTTGATATTGGAAACCCCTGACAATCCAAAAGAACTCAAGATAGGGGACAGACCTTTAACCCCAGCCAAAAAAGCAGAAATAATTGAGTTACTAAGCCAATATGAGGATGTCTTTGCCTGGTCGCACGAGGATATGATCGGATTGTCCACCGACATTGTGGTGCACCGGTTACCCATCAAGGAGGGTTTCAGGCCTGTCAAGCCGAAACTAAGAAAGTTGAAACCTGAGTGGAGCTTAAAAGTGAAGGAGGAGATCATCAAACAGTTCAGGGGCGGGAAATCATTATGGTGTCCACTTACCCGGAATGGCTATCCAATGTGGTCCCAGTGGCTAAACCTGGAGGAAAAGGTGAGGGTATGCGTAGACTACAGAGATCTAAACAAGGCCAGTCTCAAGGATAACTTCCCGGTGCCTTTCATACACATCCTGGTAGATAACACAGCCCAGTACGAAATGTATTCTTTTGTGGATTGCTTCGCGGGATATCATCAGATAATGGTGGCGGAGGAAGATCGGGAAAAGACCGCATTCATCACCCCCTGGGGCACTTTCTGCTACAGACGACTGGCTTTCGGTCTCACAAATGCAGGGGCTACTTATCAGAGAGCCATGATGGCCTTGTTCCACGGTATGATGCACAAGGAGATAGAGGTCTACGTGGACGACATTATTGTGAAATCGAAGGTAGAGTCCGATCATATAACTTCATCTCAAAAAGCTATTCAATCGGCTCAGAAAGTATAATTTGAAACTCAATCCAGCCAAGTGTGCTTTCGGAGTGGCAGTCAGGTAAGCTCTTGGGATTCCTGGTTAGTGATCGGGGCATTGAGTTGGGATCCAGCAAAGATTAAGGCCATTGTGGATATGCCAGCACCTCGCACAGAGAAGGAGATAAGGGGATTCCTGGGGAGAGTAAACTTCATCAGCCGTTTTATATCTCACTTGACGACTACATGTGAGCCGATTTTTAAATTGTTAAGAAAGGGTGGCTTCCCAAGATTGGAATGAGCAGTGTCAGAGGGCTTTTTCAGATCATTAAGAAACAAATGACGGAGGCACCAGTGCTGGTACCCCCACCCGAAGGATGGGATCCCCTTTGTTTATGTATATATCCGTCAACACCATCGCGATGGGATGTATGTTGGGACAGAAAAATGAGGCGGGTAAAGAGCAGGCCATCTATTACCTCAGCAAAAGATTTAGCCAATGTGAGCAGAATTACACTCCCATCGAGAAGACTTGTTGTGCTCTGGCCTGGGCCGCAGGGAGATTACAGCACTACCTCCATGGGCATACAACGTACATGATATCAAGAATGTATCCCCTAAAATATTTTTTTGAAAGGCCCATGCTGAATTGTCGACTCTCAAGATGGCAGTTGATTTTACAACAGTTTGACATGGTGTACGTGACCCAGAAGGCCATGAAAGGGCAGGGAATTGCAGATCAGAGTTGGCAGAAACCACCCCCGTCAGGAGGGACGGAGCCTTTAGAAAACTCCTCTTCCGGGCGAGGATATATTTTGGGTATCGCACGAAAAAATGTGATGACGAGGGACAATTCTGGAAGCTGTATTTTGATGGTGCCCATGAATGCCTGAGGGGGCAGGAGCCGGAGCGGTCCTAGTCTCTATCACCGGAGAACAATATCCCGTGGCCACTAAACTTCGTTTCAGCAATTCGGAACAAACACCGCTGAATACGAGGGGTGTATCTTGGGACTCCGATTGGCCCGTGACATGGGAGTAAAAAGACTAGCGGTGTGTTCGGGGATTCAGAGTTGGTAATCAGACAAACAATCGGGGTATACAACACTAAGGAGCTTCGGTTACTTCCATACCATCGTTGTGTCACCCAGCTTATGCAAGAGTTCGAAAGATATCGCCTTCCGCCATATTCCTCGGGGACGAAATGATTTTTGCCGATGCATTGGCGACCTTTGGCTTCCTTAATCCACGTGATCAAGAGTAGGGACAGTCCACAGATTGAGATCACCGTACAGAATGCCCCGGCATATGAGGAAAATGTGGGCAGTGTTATCAAATGAGGTGGTGTTGACGAGGCAGCCCTGGTATCACGACATAAGGGAATATCTGAGAGACAGATCCCTTCCCGATCAGGCAAATCGGACTGGAAAGGATGAGAATTCAAAAGATGGCGATGAAGTTTTATCTGAGTGGCGATTCACTTTACAAAAGGGATGCCGGGTTGGGACTGTTGCAGTGCGTAGATGAAACACAGGCCCGAAAGATTATGAATGAAGTGCACGGCGGAGTGTGTGGGCCCCATATGAGTGGACCGATGTTGGCCAAAAAGATCTTGAGGACAGGGTATTATTGGTTAACGCTGAGGGCTGATTGCGATGATCATGTCAAACGATGTTATCAATGTCAGGCGCACGGTAATGTGATCCATACGCCTCCCAATGAACCTGCACTGTATGACCTCCCCGTGGCCATTTTCGATGTGGGGAATGGATGTAATCGGACCAATAGAGCCCAAAGCAAGCAACGGGCACCGGTTCATTTTTCGTCATGATCGATTACTTCACCAAATGGGTAGAGAGGGCAGCGTCTTTCCCTAAAGTAACTCAGGAGGGTCCATCGTCAGCTTCATCAGGAATAATGTCATTTGCCGATATGGGCAACCTGAGGTTGTGGTCTCTGACAATGCCAAGAATTTAAACAATGCCCTCATGAAGGGGACTGTGTGACCAGTTCAAGATTTAAAGCACCTCAATTCCGTCATTTACCGTCCCAAAATGAATGGGGCAGTGGAGGCGGCCAATAAGAACATCAAGAAGATCATGGCGAAAATGTCTGCTAATCATCGGGGATGGCCGGATCTGTTACCCCTCACCCTGCTGGCATACCGAACATCCACGCGTACTTCTACGGGAGCCACCCCTTACGCCTTGGTATATGGAATGGAGGCTGTCCTGCCAGTTTGAAGTTGAGATGGCGGTCCCTCAGAATAGTGATCGACGCTCAGAATAGACGAGGAGGATTGGATGCAAAGTCGATACGACCAATTGGCCCTAATTGATGAAAGGAGGGTGGCTGCTGTTTGGCACGGCCAGCTATATCAACAGAGGATCTCCCGATCATATGACAAAAGGATCAGACCTCGGAAATTCAAGGAGAATGACCTGGTGCTAAAGAGAATCATGTCTTGTCAGGACGAAGCCAAGGGAGAAGTTTGCCCCGAATTGGGAAGGACCATTCGTGATTAAGAAAGTGCTGTCCGGAGGACCCTCATATTGCAAGAAATGGGATGGTGAGGTATTTCCACAACCCCTCAATGCTGACTCGGTGAAGCGGTTCTACGCTTAAATTATCAGTTCTTTTTTCCTTTTGAGAGCGAACTACGTAGGACCTGATCTCCCAACTTGTGGGGGTACGTAGGCAGCCATCATGGCGCGGTCCGATCCTTTAAAAAATAATCCTTTCCCCAACCAAAACCAATTTTCGATAGCCAGATAAAACCTTCCTACACCCTCAAAACCTTCCCGGAAACCAACTGCCTAACCGGTTTTCATCCCAGAATACATACCCTGATCCAACCCAAAACAGTTTATCCAAAATCTGAGATTTCAATCCGACGAAAATCAAAAGGTGTGCGGCAATATCTGTCAAATCTCCATCAAGTTCTTGAGGAAAGAAAGAAGGCGAAATGTCAAATCATGGTCAGTTGGATAAAATGATGATCTGATGGGAGGGCAATGATACGACAAAAAAGGGGGGGGAAAAATGACTAAATTTAATGCATTGTCTCCCATGTCCTATATATTATATAAGTCGTTTTATTATTACAAGATTTATCTTTCAAATAACTGATGAAGCCAACATTAGTCTATGCAGGAAATAAAATAATCTACAAATCTGAAACTAGCCGAAGCAGGATGGACAGGGTGGTGGATAGATCTGAAGCATCAGCATCTCCTGCAATCTGCTGCCCCCATCATATCAATAACGATCCAGTAAAGCAGTAGCTCGGCTGACAGTCCCAAAATGAGCATCTACCACTGCCCTGGTCTGAAATAACAATGGCCTCTCTAATCAGCAATGGGCAACATCCTCTAGCCCGAATGGCCTCATCTCTCTCGGCAAGGGCGGCATCCCTCGCGGCTTCAGTAGTAATCAGTGGGCCAGGCGGAGTCGGGAATCCTCAGCGACCCGACTCGGGGCAAGAATCGGCTGAAATGGAATGGTTCTGCGGTATCTTCTGTGAAAATCACTCCAGAGTCATCAAAGGCCCCCGTCCGACTCAAACTAGCCGAATCCAGGGTCTCCACGCAACCACTGTACGTAGGCAAATGTCTGGATGTGACAGCTCGCACTATATTCGGCAAAGATCCTGCGATCCCCAAAAGCTCCCGTCATAACCCTGCAAATAGACTCCCTCTCTGTAACAGGAAATGATATAAAAGGCAATTTCCGGTAATGTGGGGGCGGCTGCACCCGCAAAAGGTGTGTAAATCCTGTGGTTTCCCTGAATACGAACTGCCCCAATTAACCGCCAGGGGAAATGATATAGGTCCCCCCCCCCCGTCACCGACCCTTAACCCATCGCAATGGGAAATGAAATCCAATGGCACCCAGGCACAAATGAGTCCAATGGAAGGCTCCCAATGAAGGAGCAATAGCCCAGAGGTAAACCCAATAGATGAAAGGGGGTTCCTCAATGATAGAACAAAAAAAGATAATGGTCCAGGACTGGGCCACAATCCCAAAAGTCAAACAAAACTCGCGCAGGAACGAAGTCGAAAAACCTCTGCGTGGGTGTATGTCATGGCTGGAAGCAAAAAAACACCTTGGCGAAAACGGAAAAATGGCCCGATGGGACCTAAAACAATGACTCCGGTGACCCCAACCACATGTAAAACAGATAACGGGGGTTCGAAAAACTTCCCCATCTGAAGAGAATTCTCCCTCGGAAGGAACTGGCAATTATTTTGTGGCGCAGACTATATAGGTAATCCCTCGCCCCCAATTATCAAAAGTGGGGAAAGAATGGGGTGTGGATCCCCTCCTCCTGAAGGGCCCCGAACCGGCCGCCAGCAAACAATCCCGCACATGGTCCCAACATGAATCGGGATCCCTGCAGGCCACAAATACAAAACTGAGATGACCACAGGCCCACCATCAGAACCCCGCCCACTCTCAAGCGCAATCCCAGCGCTCCCCTTCCGGAACACACACAACGAAACGAAAAAATCCACCGAGGATAAAGGACCGGAAAACTGTCCCAGGTTGGAGCCCGAATCTCGGTACCCAATCAAGGAATTGAAGAGGAAACCATAAATGGTCCCCCCCCCTTGATGTTGGGTTTATCCGGTAAAAAATAAAGACCAGCCCCTCCCGCAAACCCGGTGGGAAAAGTCCAAAAGAATTTGACGGCGGCGCCAATGGAACCAACAGTAACCCCTAAGCACAAGGGGCCCCCATCCAAAGGGCAAGCCCGGTTATGGATGCGAGCATACTTCCCCACTCCAAGGGGTTTTGGGGGTCCAAGCTCTACTGTCCACCAAAAAACCTAAACACAACCTGACCGGGCCAAAAAAGGGGGGGTCCCAAATTGGCACAGAAGGACCATTCCACAAAGCCCCGCTGGAACCTGGAAAGAGGTTTTTAATTTCATAAGGACCAAGTAATTGTCCCCCAAAAGACCCATCCTGCGATAAATCCTGTTCCCCCCTGCCCGGCCAGTAAAGCTGTTCCAAACCAGCCGGAAAGAGGGCTGGCCTGCCGACCCAAACCTACCCCCCTGTGGGGGAGGAATGGAAAAAATCCCAAACGATGTCACGACATTCTGAAGGACCGACATCCCGTGAAAAAAAAAAATAAAAGTAAAATCAAATAAGTACTTTTTAAGACAGTACAGGGGGTTCCCCCCCCCAACCCAATTCTCTATTCCCCATAAATAAAAGCATGCCAATCAATACAGTTTTAATAATGAAAAACAGGTGAAATTCCATTAGAGATGTGAAAAAGAAACCACTGTGCGTAAAATTAAATAAATTTGAGCTTCAACGTACATTTGAGTAGTGCATGAATGAAAAAAAGAAATCTAAAGCAGGGAGTCGCCGATACAACCAAAGGGCGCCCCCCCCCCTATCCTCTATCCTGGTCTACAATAAAATCAGTATCCATCTAATGAAAGCCAAAAAGGATCCACCTCGTAACTGATTCCCCCCATGGTGTCCCCGCCGAGACTTCCCGGAGGACCAGAAGGGTTTTCCATAATCAGGGATGTTAGGGATGGCGCTGTTGTGGCATCAGCATGAAACTTACCGGGGCCACCCTCTAGCATCCCATTAACCGGCAAACAACCGTCCAGGGATACCGTTAGGTATAAGCCTCCCCCCTCCTCCCGGGGCCCCCCCCCGGCCCACCCCAATCCTCGAAATAAACAGCGAACAACCTGATCTACCCTGAACGGGTGATTACACCAAATGAGGGCCCGATTCTGATCAGCCCGTGGGATAAGGGGGTTGCCCGAACACAGGCAGGCCCCCCAATCCGGTCAATCGTCCCCACCGGAGCCCCCTTGGAATACCATGTTCTCCGAAGGAGAGAAAAGTTGGCCCCGAGTCCCCCACCCCCCTTGAGGACCGAATGGTAAACGGGGCCCCAAAAACCCACCATGGTTAAAAACGGAAATGTTGCCATCCCACATCGTAAAAAGTGGGAACCTGTTTGGAAAAGCATCCCGAACCCCAATCCTCCGCGGCGGCAATGCATGGTATTCTCTGAAGGGCTAGAGGGAATCCAGACGGCCCAGAAAGTTACGTGAAGGGAAAAGGGAGTGCGGGGGGAAAAATGCCGGAAAATCTTCTCTCCAGTGGACCCGCAATCTGAATTGCGCCCGCTCTCGCCAGATACATACAACCCAGCCTCCTAACAACTCGTGCCAAAGTGAGGCGAAACGGGTTAGGAAAGCTCGAAACTCCCCGGGGCCGGAAGGGATGCCCCGCCCCCGTCGCCAGCAAAACCCCACAAGTTCCAAAATGCCTCCCGGACAGAGGTAGGGGGAATCCAGGACGAACGTCCCGGCAAAAAGCCCGTTGGAAAATCCAACTTCCAAGCTGGAATACGGACAAATTTGTGCCCAAAGCTGCCCGACCACGGGGACCAACTCCTCCTAGAAGTTTAACTGTATTGGATGCCGAATCGCCGAAACCCCCGAAGGATAGGTATTGGTGGATAAGGGGATTGTCCCGGGCCCCTAGAGTAGTGAGAGGCCCTCAGACAATGGCAGCCCGCTCGTTAAGCCCCAGAACCATGTGAATAAGAAAACAAGGCAAAAGGCATGAAGGTCCACTATCAAAAAATAAACAGAAAAAGAGGATGAAAAGAAAAAAAGGGGAAACTACAGTAAATAGAGAGGGAAGGAAGGGACTCAACCTACCGGCAGAAATAAAAGTGGTTAAGTAAAGAGCCCCCGAGCCAGGCATCTAGTCCGTGTCCCTCTTGAGCAGTAGACGCATTGCCGTGGGAAAGGAAAAATAAGCAAAAGGTGAATGAACCCCCAAGATCGTAATTCCACCGGACATGCGGGGTCCATACAAATTCTCCTGACCCGCTCCTACCGACGCTGAAAATGGAAAATGGTGGAGGAGAAATTTTTGTTACCGCCAAGAAAACAACCCCTCCATGAATGGGTCAAGGGAACAGGGCCGTCCTCCGTAGCCAAAGAATGTCCCCTGGTGGGGCCCCCCAACTGGATCTGCTGGGAAAAATAGGCACCGCGACATAGAAGAAAAACCCCCCGACCTTTGCATCGACTGCCAAGGGCACCAGATTCGAAAGGATTACTGCGGGCCCCCCCCACCCTTAAAAGAACCCGGTTTTCCCTCAGTCAGCGAAGCCCTAGCCAATAGCTCTCGAAACCCTCCACAGGGGATGTGATAAATCCTAAAGATCCAATTGGTGGGACGCGTGGGGACCCACGGTACAACTCAATTGCCAAGTTAATTGTACCTCCAGTCCCCCCATGGGTGTCAACACGACCCATCCAGCAAGTCCCCCGAGGAGATGAAGATGACGGCGTCCCCCTTGGTGGAAAAACCATCGCCTCGGATAAAGCCCCCTCAATGAGTAACCCCAGGGGCACTGGGCGGGGGAATGAATAAGTTGGCAAGAAATGTCGGAAGAAGCCCCAAAGAGTTCCAACCATCGCCCCCGATAAAGTCACTGTGGCCAAGGGCCCCCGCAGTAAAGAGAATAGATGCTTGAAACCCGTGTTAACCCCCCTCGGCTGGGTAAAAACTCGTGGGTACCTGGGGCAAAAAAATCACTAAGGGGTTTCCAAATCCCGGGGTACAAAGGGAGAATGGAGAGAAATTGAGAAATGGAAAAATCAAAGGAATAGAGCTTGAAATATACCTCGGTTAAGCCCACGAGAAAGATTGCCCCGAGGGGTTGGGGACCGACCCTGAGATCCCGACCCCAAAAAGGATTCGGGGTAATTCTATGCAACCAGCATGGACGCCCAGAAGGAAGGCCTGGAAATTGAGTAGAATGGGGGAGGCCCGGTGGTGCCTTTGTGAGGATGGCCCCCCCTCTGTCAGCGGACCTCCCGGAGGAGAACAGCCATCCCTCAAACGTCCCGGATGACCAGGGACGAATGACAAAAGCCTCCCCCCCCGTCAAAGCGACGAGAAAGCCCTGGACGTAGGGTCCCCCCCGAGGGGGAACAGGAGTGGGTGCAGCCCTACGACGCGCGAACACACCCGAAGTCCGAGAGGTCGGAGGAGCACTACTCTGGGCGCATCACGAGTCCATTAGCTGGAATAGATACCGGGCGAGAAAGAATGGGTAAGTTTCCTTTTAAAATTATGTAAATGAACATTTCTAAATTTCATAAGCCTCATCATATGATTAATGCAACATGATGCATGCTTAAAAAAAAAAAAAAAAAAAAAAAAAAAAAAAAAAAAAAAAATCGGCAGAGTTTCCGTTTGTAAATTGAACATTCCCTAGGCGATAAGCCATAGCGATGTTTTCCATCAATCAAAGCCTCAATACAGATTTAAATTGCATTCATATATGTAATTACATGCATGTAATGCGTGAATTTTATTGCAGTGAAAAGGAATAACAATATGTGGGACCGCCTCCATGAACATAAAATAGGACTCACATAGTTGGATACATAGCATTGTATATATGAATAGTACATTACATAAGCATTGTAAAGCATACATTTTATCTGCATAAACATGCAAATAGTCAAATGTATAGCAACAAACATTGAACGAAATTGAAAAGTTGACCGGTCAAAGTGTTACCCTGTAGTCGTGTAGATCAATCCTACCCGGAACAGTTTTTGCAGGAAAGTTGAAAAATCGACAAAAAGCCTTTGCGAACAAGCAAAAAAAATCGCGAGGAATATGTGTGAGTTGGAAGTTGAAAGTGACCAGATCTGGAAGCGGGACGAAACACAGAGCGCTTATAAGCCGATCTCTTGGCCGCAGATGTATCTGCGGCTGGCTCGCAGATGCCATCTTTGCGGCCTGGCCTCAGGTGGGCCCCACCTGTGCTCCTTGCAGCCCCATTTGACGGTGGTTGATAGTGAAAAGTTTACGAGTATGGAGTGGGACCGGCGACGAGAATACACCCCGGCCCCGACATGAGACGATCGGAACCGGGCAGCGACGTATAATACCGGCGATCAACGGAGATGGTTGTGATGACCGACGACGATAACCGGCTCACCGACAAGTGATAACCAACCTTAGGCGACGATAACCGGGGTGTTTACGAGATGGGGTGAACCGGCGACGATAACCCGGCCCCGACATGGACCGATCGAGTCCGGCGCACGATTAACCGGACGATCACGAGATGGTATGGACCGGCGACAACGATAACCGGCTGCCGACAAGATAATCCCGACCGGCGACGATAACCGGAGGTTACGAGATGGGTTGACACGGCGACGATATACCCAGGCCAACCCCCGACATGACGAAAACTCGATAACGGCGACGATAACCGGCGATCACGAGATGGTTATGACCGGCGACGATTAACCGGCTCCGACAAGATAAATCCGAACCCGGCGACGATAACTCGGGGGTTACGAGATGGGGGTGACCGGCCGACGATAACCGCGGCCCCGACATGACGATCGACCGCAGAGCGATAACCGGCGATACACGAGATGGATGAAACGGCGACGATAACCGGCTGGTCCGACAAGATAACCAACCGGCGACGATAAACCGGGGGTTTTACGAGATGGGCGACCGGCGACGATACCCGGCGACCGACGCATGCTACGAATCGACCGGCGACGATAAACCTGGCGATCACGAGATGGATGTCGGCGACGATAACCGGCTCCGATAGAATAACCGGACCTGGCGACGATAACCGGGGGTTACGAGATGGGTGGACGGGCGACGATACCCGGCCCCGACGAGACGATGATTTCGACCGGCGACGATAACCGGCGATCATGAGGATGGATGTACCCGGCGACGATAACCGGCTCCGACAGTATAACCAACCGGCGACGATAACCGTGGGGTTATGAGGATGGGTGACCGGCGACGATACCCAGGCCCCGAACGAGTACGATAGATTGAAAGAGTGAACCAAACGACTAACAAACTACGGTCAATGGGTTGATACATTGACACTCTTACGAATGTCTTGCATGCATTGGCATCTTATGTTGCATCATAAGCTATATGTGTGGAGGCGTTCATGTTTTGCACTGTCATTTCTTACACAGCTGTCATTCATGCAGTCGAGTGTCTATTTTCTTTATCTCTGTTTCCATTTCATTTATCATTTCATAAACATGATTAAGTGGGCAGCTGTAGACCACCCAAAATTTTGCGTTTCCTTCTACTAACCTTGACAGGAGGGCGAAATCGTCAATTGAACCAGCTTGCAGGAGCAAAGGAGCGGGCACAAGGGCAAGCGCCCGGCACCGCCGCAATGATTTGGGCAGCCCAAGTCGACGTGACAGCATGACCGTCCGAGGCAGGCATTTCCGAATGAGGTGGCACGTCTCCCGGAAGTTCCCGGACTGCGGAACACGAGCCTGTCAGCGAAAACCGACGTTGCGGTACGAAAATCGAGGCGTGGCACGAAAATCGAGAAAGTCAAGCCCGCCAGCCGCGGATAGATCTGCGGCCAAGTGGGTGCGCCAGCACGAAAACCGGGAAATCAGCACTCAGCAGCTGAGTGCGATGGGAGGCGTGCCAGCTGGCCAGCCGCAGATCTATCTGCGGCCAGCCGCAGATAGATCTGCGGCTGGCTCTGGCCAGCCTATTTAAGCTCGGCAGCAGGCAGCATACAGGAGGTTGGGCAGTTTGCGGAAGAAGAAGAAATCAGCAGCAGTTTTAGCTCGGAAATAGAGAGAAATAGCAAAAGTTCTTGCAACAATTGAGAGAAAAAGAGAGAAATTTCCTTTGTTGTTAGATTATATCATATATATCTCATATTTCCCTCAATACACAAGTTTCTACACAATTTTGGTATCATTTGCAAGGTGAAAATCTCATTATTTTTGCAACTTCTATCATATCATTTGGCTAAAATTAATGTAGTCTTCATGTAATTTATTGTGAAACAATGAATTAGGGATTATTTGTGAGGTTCCATTGGAACAAAATTCTTCTTAATAACCCGATGATATTCATGTTTTGATTTCTTGCTTGTTGTATAAGAGATGTATTGGTTGTGGTTCCTTTAAATTGCTATTTAGGATGTCGTGATATTGTTAGAATTTCCGCGTTGGTTATTTATTGTAATGTTTGATTTGTGAGTACGTAGTAATCGTGGTTGTGAGCCTAGGAAAGCGACCCCGTGGTCCAAATCCGATGATGGACATGTCTTGATGTATATAGCGGGTAGGATGTAGCCTCCTTGTAACATGTAACCGTCGGGCCTTAAAACGACGCCAAAGCGAGAATCGGATTTAAGGCCCCATATTAGTGGAACTTGTGATTGTAGGCGTTTGGGATTATTTTGATGGCTTACATGCCCATGAATAGCCCCAACGCATTTTAATGCTTGATTTGATTTACGACACGAAATTGATTTCAAAGATAAATGATAAGATTTTCATAAAATCAATCAAAGTAGGATATTAGAATCACGAGGTTAAAATTTGAGAAATGTTAATGAATGTCGATTCCTATCTAACGAGAAAGCTAAAGAAAGAAAAATCGTTTTCCAAAACAACACACGAAATGATTTTATAAATAATTGACGTTTTATTAAATCTTTGTGCATAGGGTGAAAGAGATCCTAGAAATTGCCCATCATTTCATGAAAGCAACGTATAGATCTCGATTCCTATTTTGACGAAGGTTTAAAAACTCTTGTTTTGTTAAAACGACACTTAACGAAAATCTCATAGTTTTGATAATTAAAATCAAACCTTTTCTCATAAAGCTTTCTCGTGTATGCCGAAAAGACATTCCGAAGCATTCTCAAAGTAAAACACGATTTTCCCTAAAATCCAAATGATTCTTTCATACAAACTCACCACAACATTCACATAAGCACACCTACACACACACGCACGCACACACACACACATTTCATGAATTAAAGGATAGGAGAAGCATCAAGATTGCGGTAACCGTGTTTCACGGAAGTCGAGGGGTGCCTAACACCTTCCCCTCACTTAAACAAGCCCCCGAACTCTATGAATCTCGATTCGCAGACCAATTAATTCGGAGTCACATATGAGCCAGCGATTTATAAAACACGAAAAATTCGGATGAGTTGGTACATCCATTTCAAATATACCAACTGGCGGCTCTGGTTAATTGGCTCATCATAAAAACGATCTTTCAAAACCCCGTCGACATCAATGCCGACCTTTTCCAAACGTCATCTAAATCAAAAGGCTAAAATTGGAAAAGACGAGAAGCGAGAGAACCCGGCGTCGACAAATTAATCACGTAAAATTGTCATTGACATGTTAATAACATGTTTTCACATCTCATTACATGATTATTACATTTTCATGTTCATTAGATTAGGTTACAATTACATTTCTCTGGGCTTGATGAATAAGTGCGGATACAGATTATTACCAATTAAAAAATTTATACCAAACTTTTGAATACAGTCTACTATATTGATGAATGCAGCTTACCGAATGAATATGGTTTACTGGATTGAGTCTTTGTTAAAGAAGAACTTAGTCTACTGTATTGATGAATGTAGCTTACTGAATGAATACGGTCAACTGGATTGATTTTTAGTTTAAGAAAATATCTTGGTGATTTTATAAATGAAAATACTTGATAATAATGAATAATACAAATATTCAAGTTATTAGTTATTAAAAATAATTAACTAACTTTTGAGTAATTAAAATAAAACAAGCAATAAAATCAACACCAAGATTTTTTACGTGGTTCAGCTATTACCCTCTATAATAATAGCCTACTCCACGTCCAATACCAACTAGTATTGGAGACTCACTTTTATTTAAAAATAATTTCCGTTACAAGACAGATTCTATCAAATTTTGAATTACAATAATTCACTTGAGCACTTTTGCTCCTTGTGCACTAATGCACTCCTTAAGCACCTATGCTTCCTTGAATCTGTATGTAAACAAACCTTAATCCACCTGGATTAAATTCCTTTAGACAACACTTAGTCTAAAAATTAAGATTACAATAATAGAGGTCTAGTGATCAAAGCAAATAAACAATTTAACAATGCAAGGCTCAGCTAATGTATGCAATGATCAATTAAATTAAAAAGGATATTACCAATTTATAGCTCACAAAAATATGCTGAGCAAAATCAGAATATATGAAGCACAACAGCGAATATTTAATTGCACCAGGATAATGAAGAATATTTCTTTTGTATATAATAAGTGCACTGTTGGAGTTATTTTACTGAGATGATAAATGCACAATTTATAGCGTTGATAAATTATAACCGTTGCAGCTCAATATTATCCTGCCGTTGCAATGTTACTGCCGTAGCAAATATATCCCAAATTTTCCGTTGTTTGCAAACAAACGTTACTTATCAAGTTCTTAGCTTGCTGAATCTGTTCATTTGGCTTGCTGAATAGATTTTTCTGGTTTGCCGAATTCACTGAGATCTCCAAATTACCTGCATCCTCTTCTTTGTTTCCCAAGTTGGCAAGGAACACATATTCCTCTCTTTTCATACTTTATCTTTGGCAATCCTTTGACAAGATTCTTTGAGGATAATTTCTTGATTAAATCCATGTGAACATGTCCCATCCTCTTATGCCATAGGTTAGCCTCGTCTTGTACAGTTGCTAGACATAATTCTTCATCCTGTTGCTCAAAATCAATAGTATATATATTTCCTTCCCTTTGTGCAACTAAAGTAGTTTTGTTAGTACCATGAGAAATTGTACACTTTTCTTTTTCAAAACTAACTTGATGACCATTATCCATTAATTGGCTAACACTTATAAGATTAAATTCAAGTCCACTAACAAGATGAACATTATCAATATTGACCTTACCATTACCAATTTTACCTTTCCCGATAATCTCACAGGTTCGATTATCTCCAAAAGTAACCGTCCCATTTTTCTTCTTGATTTTTAGTTCCACGAACTTTGATTTATCACCAGTCATGTGACGAGAGCATCCACTATCAAGAATCCATTTTTGAGATGGAACTTTTGCCTTGAAGCATACCTGTCAAGAAAAATTAATTCATCTTTTTGGTACCCATATCTTTTTGGGTCCATTTATGTTAGTAGCACAGAAATCTCCCTTCTTAATCCATACCTTTTTAACCTTCTGTTTCTTAGAACAATTTATATCCAAGTGACCTTTAATACCACAATTTTTGCACGTAGTGTAAGGAGAACAATAATTCAATTTGAAACGAGACTTGGATTTAAGCATTTGCACATTCCCGATTTTACGAGTGGAATTATAACCTATCCCTTGTCTGTCAAAACTAGGTCTTTGCTTTCCCAACATAATGGTTAGGTTTTCTTCACCTTGGACAAATCTAGCAAGAGATAGTTTTAATGAATCTACTTCCTTTTGAAGTTCATTAGTAGGAACAGATTTACACAGAGATTTATCACTAAATGCATCAATACATATGTCTCGCATTTTTAGCTCATTAGTCAATTTCTCAACTTCATTGTTCATGTAAGTCACTTTGTTGAAAAGAATCTTGTTGTAATTTTCAAGATAATCATTTTTTGCAATCAAAACCTTTTCTTCTTTACAAGATGACTCCTTTTCAATTTCCTTCTTTTCATCTATTAAAGAATCAACTTCACACATCAATGTATTTACTAAACCCTTTAAACATGCATTCTTTTCTTTTAATCTCTCATTTTCTTGTTTTAAAAAATTAAACTCATGAATAGATACCTCATTTGATTCACCTTCTATTCCCATGAAGCATACTTGAGCTATTTCATCCTTGGCATCAACCTCAACTTCGGACTCCTCTTCATCACTCCAAGTGACAAGAGCTTTGTTTCTTTTATTATCCTTGAAGCTCATTTTTCCTTTATTCTTTAGTTGAAAGCAGTCCTTCTTAAAGTGCCCTGGGCGTCCACATTCAAAACACGTCTCCTCAGCTTGTTTTCCTTTGCTTTTATTTGAGTTGAAGATATTCTTCCGTTTGTTCTTCCTTTGTAGTAGTCCTTTGAGTCTCCTTGACATCATGGCTATCTCTTCATCCGAATCATCATCGAGCTCTTCTTCATTTCCTGCATTAAGAGCTAAAACCTTTCTTCGAGGAGTTTCATCCTCATCATCATATCTTTTTAACTGATGTTCATATTCTTCAAGTTCACCAAAAAGAGTTAATGTATCCATAGTAGAAATAGTAGAGGAATCTTGAAGAGTAGTAATTTTAGAAGCAAACCTTTTGGGCATGGCCCGAAGTAACTTACGGTTAATCTCACTTTGTGGAATGGTTTTGTCAAGTAACTTTAAGGAATTCAGAAGTACCAGGAACCTTGCTTGAGCCATCTTTATGGTTTCATCTTTCTCGAGTTTGAACATTTCATAATCATGCATGAGCATACTTAGTTTAACTTCTCGAACTTTTGAAGTTCCTTCGTGACTTACCACAAGAGTATCCCAAATTTCCTTAGCTGTGTTGCATGAGGATACTTTGTCAATCTCGGACTGTACCATGCCGCTTAGTAGAGTATTCATAGCTCTTGAATCATAGGAAACCATAAAGGTTTCAGTTGAATCCATTTCTAGTAGAGTCTTTGGAGTACCGTCATCTTTTCTTGGAATAACTGGTCCATTCTCCACGACCCACCATTCCCAAGGATCCCTCTTAAGATAGATCCTCATTCGAAATTTCCAGAAATTGTAATTTTCTGTTCCATACAGCAGAGGAGGTCTATTGGTTGATTGTCCTTCTTGATTGTTGTTTCCAAACTGTGCCATGTCAGAATCTTTCCCTACAAGTCACCTTTAAGACCAAGTAAGTAGAGCCAAGCTCTGATACCAAATGAAATTCAGATAAGGCACACTTAGAAGGGGGGGTTGAATAAGTGCGGATACAGATTATTACCAATTAAAAAATTTATACCAAATTTTTGAATACAGTCTACTATATTGATGAATGCAGCTTACCGAATGAATATGGTTTACTGGATTGAGTCTTTGTTAAAGAAGAACTTAGTCTACTGTATTGATGAATGCAGCTTACTGAATGAATACGGTCAACTGGATTGATTTTTAGTTTAAGAAAATATCTTGGTGATTTTATAAATGAAAATACTTGATAATAATGAATAATACAAATATTCAAGTTATTAGTTATTAAAAATAATTAACTAACTTTTGAGTAATTAAAATAAAGCAAGCAATAAAATCAACACCAAGATTTTTTACGTGGTTCACCTATTACCCTCTATAATAATAGCCTACTCCACGTCCAATACCAACTAGTATTGGAGACTCACTTTTATTTAAAAATAATTTCCGTTACAAGACAGATTCTATCAAATTTTGAATTACAATAATTCACTTGAGCACTTTTGCTCCTTGTGCACCAATGTACTCCTTAAGCACCTATGCTTCCTTGAATCTGTATGTAAACAAACCTTAATCCACCTGGATTAAATTCCTTTAGACAACACTTAGTCTAAAAATTAAGATTACAATAATAGAGGTCTAGTGATCAAAGCAAATAAACAATTTAACAATGCAAGGCTCAGCTAATGTATGCAATGATCAATTAAATTAAAAAGGATATTACCAATTTATAGCTCACAAAAATATGTTGAGCAAAATCAGAATATATGAAGCACAGCAGCGAATATTTAATTACACCAGGATAATGAAGAATATTTCTTTTGTATATAATAAGTGCACTGTTGGAGTTATTTTACTGAGATGATAAATGCACAATTTATAGCGTTGATAAATTATAACCGTTGCAGCTCAATATTATCCTGCCGTTGCAATGTTACTACCGTAGCAAATATATCCCAAATTTTCGTTGTTTGCAAACAAACGTTACTTATCAAGTTCTTAGTCAGTTGGTAATATATCCGAAACTAAAGCACTTAACTGATCGCAATATCCGGATTTGATAATAATATAACAAACCACTTCAAAAAGGATAATGATTACTACAAAGAATATCCTGCCACTCTTTCACCTTTTTCAAAACAAACAGTCAAAATATGTCATATTAAATTTCCAAGGAATTTTACTGCCACACGTCTTCTTATGTCATTTAATAACTCTGACCCATATCCAGGATAATTATGCATAATAACTATTACCCATATCCAATCTATATAAAGATAATCATGCATAATTAAATAACATGAACTAATCAAATTCAAAGTACTCAAGTTAATTCACCTGTGCACGTATCACATATATGATATGTATGTAAATGTCCTAGAGCCTTGAATTGAAAAATCAAATATTTGCAATGACCTTACAATAAAAATTCTTAAGACTCAAATAATCTTCAATCTTCCTTGAATAAACCATCGAACAATTTTCTCGAATTAATCTCCTGAAATTCACAATAAACAATTTAGTACCATTGAACCAAATCATCATCAAAACATTAGGTTTAGAATATGACAAAGTCAACACTTGAACACTTAAATAAAATTTTCTGGGCAATTCTGCTAACCGGCGCTGCGGCGCCGGGATTTGGCCTTGAGTCGGCGCTGGCCTGACCCAGACCCTCAGAACCCCGGACAGGCGCTGCGGCGCTGGGATTACACTATGCACCGGCGCTGCGGTGCCGCGATGCAGAAACAGTTCCTTAGTTCGCGAAGAGCACATAAATAAGCCAAAAATAGGCCAAAACTTCGCTCAAACAACAAATTTAATACTACCCATACGTTTTGAACTTTACAGAAACATAACCCAACAATTAAAGCAAGATTTTAATAACTTAAATCATATAAGTCATGAATCTAAGAACCAAAAATTAAGGTTTTTGCCATTTTATCAAAGTTTCGTCAAATATTATGAAATCACACATTACGGATTCTTTATAACACCAAATCAATCCATTTAAGTTTCGTTCTCTTTGTTTTTACATGTGTAAACGTAATCAATCATTAATTCACCGATAAATGTGCATTTTAAACATATTTTTTTGTACATTTAGGTCATATTCAAATATTGTTTCTCTATAATTTCAAAACTCCAATTAAAACATAATTCCATGGATTTATTACTCTAAAACAGTTTATAACCATCATGTAATGATTGTACATGCATATTAATGATTACAAATAATTTTTCAACAATTTACTCATGAAACTCAATTAACAGAGAACTTAAAATATACATTCATGAAGAAAACTTAAAAACATAAATTTAAAGTTTAAAATCAATAAATTACCTTTGATAAGTGGTATAGATTGCTAGAAGATGAAAAAAGGTTCTCTAATTCTCCAAACTTCTTCTTCAAACTCCAAATCTCACAAGTTTTCTTTTTTCTCTTTTTCTCTTTTTCTCTCTGTATTCTCTAACTTTAGACTTAGGAAAATAAAAATACTGATAATACGTATAGAACAACTGATGAGTATATGAGTGTTAGTTAAGCGCATAATGGCTTTAACTGCTCCCATGTTCTTAAGGCCATGTTTGGTTTGTCACTTAAAACTCCTCTTTAGTTTATTTTAATTAACTTGTTTATTATATAGTTTATTTGTCACAATTTAATTAATCAAATTATATTATTTAATTTCAATTAAATAAAAGCCACTACTACTCATTAAATCAAATTATCACATAATTAAAATTCTCATTTATTTAATTATGACAAATCAATAAATCTTTAATTAATTATTAAATTAATTAGAACAACATCACAACTATTAAACAACTCATTTAATTTAATTATCCCAATTAAATTCACACTTTGCACTATAAAATTATTTCACATTAATTTAATCAATGTAACACATTTAATTAAATTAATCTACAATAATTTCATCAAATACTTATTTAACTCAATAAATAAATCAACACGAATATTTATTTAATTCAAGAAATATTTAAAGATCAAATATAAAAATCTCGTTCGTTACATTCACCAATTGCGAAACATCAACTGTTGAGTTCATCGATTGATACAAGTGTTTAGTTCTTAGTTATTTAGCTTACTTTTGTTGTTGAATGCTTAGGCTTTAATGCCCAGTTCATGTTAAAACTTAATTCTCAGTTCATGTAAATGATTTTTGCTCTGTTTTTGTAGTTCTACTGTGTTTGGAGTGTCTTTGATTTTTTTTGAAAAAATATGAAAATGTGTTTGAAGTGTCTTTGAATTTTTTTGAAAAAATATGAAAAATGAGTTTACTCAAAATTATATGATTTTTAATGAGATTTTTTAACTATGGAATGTGAACGAGAGAATGAGGGGCGCAACTGGTCCCACAAAAAAAAAAAAAAAAAAACCTTGATAGTCGGACTGAACAGCCAGGCTTCATACTGTTAGAAGTCCGATATCCCCGAACCCACAAACCCACGACAAGGAGAAGAAGAGCAAATGGATGCAGTATTGCAGTGATAACGGAGGGGTAATACGACCCAAACATCCAATTTCAACAACAAAGCAAACACTTTATTGGATTTTCGAGTAATTCTTTCTCTTCCCCTGACCCTAATCATCCAATATGCATTTTTTGAACCGTATCATACCCCAAATCTCTGCTAATTCACTGAAAACTACTTCAAATCCGAATAATCTCCTTCGGATTCAACGCCCCTTTTCGAATCTCCTCGCGATTTATCGACCCTTTTCGACTGCCGGTGGAAATGGTGAAGAAGGTGATTGGACCGGAAAATTTAACCCACCCGGTGATGGTGTAGATTGGGGCGGCGCTTCCAATTGGTCCACCGGACTTACGACGGAGTATTTCGACGGACAGGTGGTGGGCCACCAAATTACACCAACTAAGCAACCATCCGGTAGTGGTGATAGTGGTGGTAGTGGCGGTGGTGGCAGAGCCGGTGGCGGGAGGTCTAATTTTGCAGGTGCTCGGTGGACTGGCAATGAAATGGACAAATTGAAGGAGTTGGAGGAGGAAAATAAGAAGGGCAAGGCTTTTGTCAATGGATGGAATGACAGAATGAGGGAAATGAGTGTTTTGTTGAAGCAGGTGAGGGAACCCGGGGCGAGGGGTTCGTATTTGAAGGATTCGGAGAAGGCTGAGATGTATAGGCTGCATAAGGAGAACCCGGAAGTGTATACGGTGGAGAGGCTAGCCAAGGATTATCGGATAATGAGGCAAAGGGTGCACGCAATTTTGTGGTTGAAGGAAGACCAAGAGAAAGAAGAGAAAAGGCTTGGACATCCGTTGGATGACTCGGTGGAGATGTTGCTTGACACTTGTCCTGAGTAAGCAATTACTTCAATTCAGTACATTGATTGTTCTTTGAATTTATTGAATATTGATATGGTTGATTACATCAGTAGTTGAGTAGATCATAGGATGAGTCAAGTATAATATAGCTTAACTTGTTAAGAAAAAGGATAATATAGCTTAACTTGTTAAGAAAAAGGATTTAGTATAGTTGAAGTTTAAATGACATTGTATATCCACCACAAAAGGCGTACTGTAGTTGACAATTGCCTTGATTTAAACAATTGATAGATTATCATCGAACAAAGCCCATAGTTTGGTAGAATTAATATTTTTTTTCCTCCATTCATTATATTCATGTGTTTGATTGATCATATGGGAGGGAAACATTGGATTACATTTATCGGATAAATGAGATAGATATAACTTAGAATTTTATCAAAAAAAGAAGAAGATAGATATAACATTGAGAGTTTTACTTCCATTCCCTATGAATGGTATGCGACATGCGACACATTTTTAAGGATATCTAATAATCATATATGTCAAAAAAGGAATTAAAAGGGGATGCTGCCCATGAACATTTATAGCATAAAAAAACATGGGCAACAGCCCGAAGAACCCTACAACCATGGAACAGAGCACAGAGAAAATACATCTCAAGTGAAGTTGGACACAGAATCAACAAAAGACCCTAGGGAATTCATTCTATCAAGTCAAAATGGATAATTTTATTATAGTTGTAATTTTTTGAACTTGTACCAACTTCAAATTATATAAATGATGATACATTTGTAATATTTAGTTTAATTCAATATAATTCTTAAATTTATGTTTAGTTTCTTAAGTTTTAATATTGAATTGAATTCTTGAAATTTTAAATTTATTATTTAATAGCAATCTTGTTTATGAATAAAACTAATACGTTAAAGATATGTTAGCCATACTTAGAATATGGTATTTGTCATTTTCTTTAAGTCCTCAATTTTGAAGATTACACAAATAAAAATAATTTCATAATTAATAATATCAAATGTCTCATTCAATAAACTTCACACTAATTTTTAAAAATAACATTTATTTAAATTTTTTAGAGAGAAGAAGTATGTATATATATGAAGATACTAGTAACACTAATTCTAGAATTTAATTATTTCAAGTAATGGATATATATATATATATATAGTTTGTTTTAATTCATTGAAGCAATTGTTTTCATTGAAGCATGATGATACAAGAATACTCTTAAAAATTCAATTTCAAACTCAAAATTAACATAAATTCATTTGTTTTATATCAATATGATTATGAATATTATAAATTACTTAAAAATACATTTATTATTTTTAAAAATTAAACAAATTATGTGTCTGAACTTTGACATTGGCAATATAGTTGTGTTTGAACTTTAAGGAAAGGCCTTTATTATCTTTATTATAGATTGTTTTGCTTTATATTATTCTTTTGTTTGGATACATGTAAGATAAAATATTAAAATTGGCTTAAAATAAAAAAAACCCGCCTAGGTCCCCCGGCTGCCCGCCTCCTGCCTAGCGCCTTTTAGAACATTGTCTGTATCTTAGACTTACGTGAAGAATAGAAAGAGAAAAGACCTGAAGAATTAAAAGATAGAAGTAGATCTGGGAATTTAAAATATCTCACGAAAAATCAAGGTTCTAAAAGGCGCTAGGCGGGCGGCCGGAGGGGGCCTAGCGCCTAGGGGGCCTAGGCGGAATTTTTATTTTAAGTCAATTTTAATATTTTATCTTACATTTATCCAAACAAAACAATAATATAAAACAAAACAATCTATAATAAAGATAATAAAGGCCTTTGTTTAAAGTTCAAACACATATCCATATTGTCAATGTCAAAGTTCAAATACAAACATGCAATTGTTCAAAGTTTAAACACAAACAAATAATCAAAAATACAAACTAATAGTCCTCATCTCCATATCCTTGCCTCTTCTCCCACTAGGCAACTTGCTATTGTTGACATAGAGTGCGGGAAAACTGACTTAAACGAAGAGGTTTGCAAGCCGATAGACGACGAATATGAGCCCGATGAGCAAGATTTAGAAGTTGATCATTTGGAAGGATGTTTTGGTGTTCTTCGACCTTTACTTGTCCAAAAACATAAGGATGATCCTAAAATCCATCGTGGGCGAATTTTTCAGACAGAGTCATGTGCAGGACTGGTGTGCTCTCTTGTGATTGATATTGGGAGTTGTACGGATGTTATCTCTGAGGAAGCCGTTAAGAAACTTGGGTTAGAAGTTGAGCCTCACCCGGAGCCGTATGATGTTGCATGGGTTACCAATACAAAGTTGCGGGTTACCCAGAGGTGTTTGGTTACATTTTCCATTGGCAAGCTTAAGGATACCGTCCTGTGTGATGTTCTACCCCTTAAGGTTTGTCACATTATC